>CM034151.1:397214320-397717960 GCA_019776745.2 Taxus chinensis | reverse complement strand
GAAATGTCAATTAAAATTGTATAAATTGGGATGGTTTCTCCATTCCAAAGGATTCTTAATTTTGAAGAAATTCTAATTTGTAGCATTGTGAATTGTGATAGCTTGGTTGAAGATTTGTATTCATTAATTCATATGAAATAAAAGATACACTTCTTCTATTTTCCCTTTCTTTTTTTTCCTCTATTTCCCTCTTGTATGCACTTTGCAAGCATGGTGATCAAAGAGAGATTTGAATATTTGATGAATGAGCCTCAGATAAAAAAAAATTTATGTGGGTTTTGTTTGTCTCACTAACAACTTCATTATTACTTTCTTCTATATTGGATGTTGAACTAATCTAGTTAATGGGTGTGAGGCTCAACAATCTACTCACGACAATAATATTCCTTGACTAAATTCGCCCCTTTTTTCCTCAACATCGTAATTTTCTCCCTTGTACCCCTATACAAGAACTTTGCCACAAGTTCAGTGGAGTGTCCCTATGTGATCCCCAGCCAATTTGGCCACCCATATAATTTAGATAGGATTAGGATTAGGTACATTTAATAATGGAAGTTATACCATTCAATACACATGGGTGTAGCCCTGTGAACGTTAGTGGAGACACCTAATTTTTCCACCTAGAAAATTTTCTCACCAACACCATCCTATAACATATCTACTTCACTGAAATTACCATTAGTTCTTGTGCATACTCTTTCCAGACCTATACCACATTTTAGTCATGGACCAGCTTCAGAGTTATTCATACTACTACCTTCGGCTTCCTTTGTGTAGGTAAATATTTCAGTACACCTTTTATGTTCTTCCTAAATGTAAAAACATTTTTTGATGCAGATGAACCTTCTTCAAACTTTGTGTGGAGGATCACATCATAAACGCTCTTCTATGGGGCTTCTATACCTCTCCTCTTCTTTCTCTCTCTACTTTCTAGAATCTTCTCTATGTACTTCTAGGGGACTTCAATTTGAGGTAGATGTTCACTATGCACTTATTTTCTCTATTTTGTGAGGGGGAGTTTTTCCCACTGGGTTTTCTCATTTTCTCCACTTTACGAGATATTTTCATTTTACATGGGTACCTCACTAGGAGGGAAAATTTTAGTGGCAAATATTCATTAATTCATGAATATTTTGGTTTTTAAAATTTGAAATTGGCAAATTTTTCGGGTAGGAATTAGGACTAGGTCGCCAAATTTTTCTAGGTATAAATTAATTTTAGGGGTCATTTCACCAAATATTTTACACCAATAGCCAATTGTTATCATTCAAATCACCCTTAGCATGAAATTAAAATATTCCAAATTCACCTCATATATATTATATTAAGAATTAATAATTCATTATTTATAGTTCCAACTTCCACTTCAGTATTGATATTTCAATCTTCAAATATTTCTCGCAATTCCTTTCTACTTTAAATATCATCATTGAATTGTAACCTGATATTTCTTTTCTTCTTTAAAGGTAATTTTCTATTTCATTATTCGGAAATATTTATTACAGGTCGGTAGCATACATTTTCTACCTGTAGGTAGCATACGTTTTCCAAAGGCTAGAAGCAGATAGTATGCTACCGGTCAGTAGCATATTTTATGCTACCGTCCTGAAGCATATTTTATGCTACCATCTAGTAGCATATAGTATACTACAAGAAGGTAGCATATTGTATGGTACCGGTTGGTAGCTACCGGCCGGTAGCATACTGTATGCTACCAGCCATAAACATATTATATGCTACTAGTTGTTATCATACTGTATGCTACTGGTTGATAGCATACTAAATATATGTTACCAACCAATAGCAAAATGTATTCTATTGGCCTCAAATACATTATGATGTCAGTCATTTGCATATAATATATTACCGGCTAGTAGCATACAGTATGCTATCATCTGGTAGCATAAAGTATATTTTTATTTTGGCTTGCGTTTACAAATTGTTAAATATTATGTTTAGATTTTTAAAAAATTAATCTATTTTAAAACTTCTCATGGATAGGTACAATGGATTCAATGAATGATGAAAAAAAGGTAGATAAACTCAAATTAAAAAGTAGCATATTAATTTTTTTCATTTCAACCAACCAAAAATAATGAAGACCCAACTTGCATCCATTGGAAACAATAACACGGGTATCAATAAGTTGTAACAGATTATCATAAAAAATTTAATTTTTTCATTAGTTCATTTTAATTTTTTTATATCTTTGTAACAGTCAAACATTTTTCATGTTTGAATATAGAAACCCATACTATTAATTGTATTCAGCATGAAATAGTAAACCAAGACATAAACCCCAAAGAAACAATTATTTGAGTAGATGAAGATATAATTGACCCAGACATGCTACATCTAGAATACAATCATCATGAACAAATTCCTTCAATAGATGAATGTTATAGTGAAAATATTTAAGCAAAAGATGATACTGATAGGACCCTTCATAAAAATAAATTTATGAGAAGGAAGAAAACATCCTAGACAATTAGAAGGTCTTTTCAGGTAGATTGGGCAAAAAATACTCATTCATTGAACCTATACAGCCAGATAATGGTAGTGATACTCCAAAATAATATATATGTACTATTTGTGGTTGGAAATTAGGAAAATTACATAAAATGCAAATTAAATTGGACACTATTGAGAAACATTGTGGAAGTATATTTCATAGTCAAGGAAAATGATGGAAAAATAACAAACACTCATAGATGGAAAATTGATAAAGAGTGCATGCATGTAATATATAAGGAGTATGACAATAATATGAAATAGTCTCGAAAACTTGAGGATAAAGGAGGAACCATTAATGTAAATTTTGAAAAAATTGCAAATGAAAATCTGAAGGCAAAAACTAAACAATTTTCAACCATATTCTTTATTCTTAAAATGGGCAGACCTATTTCAGATTTTGTAGAATATAAGAAATTATTCAAATTAAATGGGTTTTCAAACCTTTCACATTCATATTGGTTGTATAGAAGTTCTTGGGAGATGGCGAGATGTCTTGCAATGATTGAAAAAGAGGATTTGAAAGAAAACGTCAAGATTGCAAGTTTCATCTCCCTTTCAATTGATGAGGTTATAGTTTTTTACAACACTTCTTGGGTTTGTATACATTTATATACTTTCTAGAACCACACAAGGACACCTCGTATGCTATTTGTTCATAAAATGCAAGAAAAATACAATGCTGAAAATATTTTCAAATTGGTTATATCTAGGTTAAAGGATATAACAGGAATGGATGATTATTTTATAGCTACAAAGCTTATTTGTGTTGGTGTTGATGGTGTATCAATGATGCAAGGTCATAGAAAAGATCTATGTGTGTGCCTCTAAACATCATTTTTTCCTTATATGATTCTTATTCATTACATGGCTCACAAAATGAATCTTTTATATAGGATAGTAAGTATTAGAGTATCTAGATCTCTGATGAAAATGAATTCACGAGAAATTGTATAAATTGAAATAACTAACAATAAAATTTAATATGATCAAAAATCAAAAGGTAAGAATGGATCCAAATCAACTCAATGCTCCATATTCCATATGCTCTATATACCATATTCCATAGGATAGAATAATACAAGTCATGTACATATAGGAGGTGAATGTGAAAGCTCCTCCTATAACATTGGGGAATAAATCTCACTAACTGATAGTAGAAGTAGATTTGACTCCACACAACTAGTAGGCTAACTCAACAAAACTAGTAAGATAACTCAACACAAATGCAAAAACTAAGAAATAATATCACATGAGTGTAGGAAAGGTCCAAGTAAATAAACAAATACAAGGAAAATAAATATGTTACACTAACACCCTACCATAAGCACAACTTAGGTGGGAAGTGAAAAAGGAAAGTGAGTCCGAACAAAAAGGCCTAATGAGGTACTCACATACACATGAGAATATTTCATAAAGTAGAGAAAAGGAGAAAACCCATTGGGAAAAACTCCCCCTTAAAAGAGAGACAAAAAACTCACTCAGGAAAAATGGGGAAGAAGTATAAGAAGTGGGTCTTGGTAACTCAGCCTAATGAGGTACCCACGTATAATGATCATCCTCTAGAGTAAAGAGAGAAATAAGTGAGGACATGAAGGTCCCCTAAGAAGAGCGTCGATGATGTGGTCCTCTGCATAAAGACTAAAGAGAATCCACCTGCACCAAATAATTTTCCTTCCTTTGGGAAGGAAAAAAAAGGAGTACTAAAAAATGGCCCACTCCACAAAGGAAAAGATACCTGTAATACTTTGATCTCTACATCTAGTTTGCAACTTAAAGTTGGCATAGGTCACAAAATACAATGGTAATGGTACTATAGTATACATGTCAGGGAAAGAATATGGTAGGGAGACAATAAACCTCACAAATGGATCCATAAGAATAGGTGGATCATGAAACATCTTTGAAATAGTGGAAGTGACAAATGTCCCAAGATGGGAACTCCCAACGACAGAGATGAATGGGTCCTCTAGAATTTTTGATGGCTCAATCAGAGCATATTCATGTAATGTAACACAAGTGGAATATGTAAAGAGATAACTCATTTCGGGAAGATACTCATTCCAATGGGGTTGATCAATGAGAGAAATTTATAACAAGAATGTATTAACATCGCAACATGTGAATTAGGAAGAGGATAGACTGATATGCGAAGAGCTATTAGAAGTCTAAGATGATGCATCACTGCAATCAAAGGTAATAACCAATATATGTGGAGTTTCATCAATTGAGAAATCAATTATGAAATAAAGCGTCGAGAGGATAATTGTCACATATGTATCTTAGAGGAATTTTTTCCAATAGAACACTATTACAGAGAGTGAATGAAAGCATTGAACATGGTAACGACAATGATACTCTATGGAGGAAACAATAAGGAGAATGTGCTCAATGGAAAGATCATGTAGCAAATTGTCAACAAGTGGAATCATGAGTAGCAACAGGTGCATAGAGGAACACTCAAAAATGATAGGGATGTGAGAATTGGAAGTGTTACTCTCAAATCTATGAAAAAAGGTCATTATACATTGGAAGTGGTACAAGGGAAGCGTTGCTCTTAGATTGTGAAACAAGGTCGTTATACAATTTTTCAGATAATGATCCATGAAGTGAAAAGGCAATTCAGTGTGCTCGAATGAATGTAATATATACCATAGAAATATTAATATAGAGAAGTTCATAAACCTCATCATGGTGGTTAAACCACCTCATAATTTTGTAGAGGTTCATCAGGCTTAGAAACAAGACCATAGAGGTAGGGCAGTAAATCATACATAGTACAATCATTGATAATGCCTACCTTCCAAGAAATAAATTTCTCAAAGTTCAAGCACAAAAATAGAATGTTGAAAGTAAAACTCCATAATGTCATATAAACCCCCAAAATTATCCAAAATGGCACTTTATAAAATAGTGAAAAAAGTACAACTCCCCAGTAAGTTTTGCAAGAACTTTCCAAAATGTGATACTTTAGAAAGTAGTGCATTTACAAAACTAAATTATTCCATCATGTAGAGCATGAGAAAACATGCAATTTTGAGACAAAATAGTTCTCAAATATGAAGTTATGGATCAAAAGTTATAGATAAATAAAATTTTCTATAAATAATGGCTTATTTAACTAAAATTTTGCAAATTGATTAAAAAAAGCCAAAAATGAGTAGGAGACGGGGTCATGGTTATACTCCTCAGAACTAGGATGAGAATGAAGAACATCAATGGTTTATTTTTTTATTAGGCTTCATTTTAAGACCCCCTCGGGAAAATAGTGTAAGATATGAGTGAGAAAATGTTTACGAAAAGGGGTAATTGGCCACATGATTGGACCAAGCCTGTAGGGAATCCAGGGTTTCACAATGGTAGAATAATGGTAGGTGTTTATGAAAGTCACTGGTGGTAGATTTCATAAAATTCTAATGATCCTGTTTTTATACGGTCAAAAAAATAATGCAATTGAGCCCCACACTGTCACCATCATACTCTAAGCAATATCACATGTGTTACCGAAGCCGATAACAATTTCACATGTGTTATCAAGCTAGTAACCACTGTCACATGTGTCCTTTTACGACCGGTAGCAATGTTACATGTGTTATGAAAATTAAATATAGAAAAGTGTTTGACCGAGAATACTGACGGTAATACAACTTTATGGTTGCAACTCCTATGATAAACATAAATTAACACTTTGAAAAACAACAACATTTTGTGCTGCCATAGACTGAATGGTAAACGTTATAAGTTTTTCATAGTTGTGCAACACAAAATAGATGTCCTTGAGAAAAGTCAATAAATATAACTGATATAGGGCAACTAGTAACCACATATAGTTTTTATCGGATGGTTCACAGCATAACATGGGTTATCCACAGATGAGCAATATTGTTATTTCCATTCAACCATTACACAGTTATATTGTTTCTAGCCATCGACAGATTTTTATTGAATGAGACATTCCTCTATGTCAACAAACTAGTCTACAGGATAGAGTTGTGCATCATCTAATAAGGGTTGAGTTATATCCATAAGTAAAGGGTAATATTTTTAAATGTACCTCAAAGGAAAAGTGTTTCTCAATATTCTTGTAGGATCCTTCAGAGCTTAGATCCACTTATAAGGCTAAGTTTGAGATGCACAGGGACTTTAATGTACCAATAGTATTTCTATATTATCGTGAATCTAGATGGAGCCTATATTATCAGGTATCGGTATTTTAGCATATGAAGGTGAATATGCTAAAATATGATTGAAACCGTTGAAAATGGAAACTGAGCAAAGGATGAAATTATACCGATCTACATAGATTTTTAAGACCTAGATACGTAAATTTTGCCACACCAACAACTCTATCATGGTGAACAGTATCTCACCAAATTCATTTGAATTCAAAATTCAAATCATTCCTAATATTTGCCTAGCCTAGGAATGATTCACCCCTGGAAAGATGATACGTTGTTTTTTAGGGGGAGTGTAGAGCCATCCTGAGTTAACTATGAGCCTCACCCTTCATCTTGGTCACGTATCCAGATATAATTTTAAAAAACCATTTAATTCATCCCTTAAGGGGATTTAAATAATATCTGAATTACTATTTGAAAGCCATCATTAACAGTCCACTATTATGTAGAAAGTGCACTTGAAATTTAGCTTACAAATGACAAAAGTAGTTGTAATTTACTCCTTAAAAGTGGAGTCCCCAGGTGGAAAAAGAATCATAGACTTTGGGTGAGCAAGGGATTTAGAAAATCCTAAAATAACTTTGATCTTTGGAACTGCTAGTTTGTTTTTGAACCTTCAGTTTTTCATTGTTGTAAACCTCCAAAATTCAGAATTTTACTAACCAAGACAAGGTTACAGATCTATCTGCACATGCATGGTTAGTTTCACCAAATGAAGTATTAAATAAAGGTTTCAGATAGCTCAAAAAATGCTCAATGTATCACCATAAATAACTATGATACCATAATAGAGAAGCGTCATGGATCTACTGGTTCAAAATGATTACACGAGGTGAATGATGCGAGACATGAATTGCTCCAATGACTAATAATAATGCAAGCATATAAGACTGAAAATTTGAAAATAACAAGAGAGATAATGGCTCCAAATCAACACAAAATGCTCCATATTCCACTACAATTCATGATACAATATGCTCTATGGGATAGACTGATGGAATTCAAGTACATGTAGGTTAGGTAAATGTTCAAAATCCTCTTAGATCAAGTGTGAAATAACTCTCACTAACTGATACTAGAAGTAGAGTTGACTCCACACAACTAGTAGGCTAACTCAACAGAACTGGTAGGCTAACTCAACAAAACTAGTAAGTTAACTAAACACAACTGCTACAACTAAGAAAACATATCCCATGAGTGTAGGAAAGCTCCAAGTAAATAAAAAAATACAAGGAAAATAAATATCCTACACTGAACACTAAGCACATTTGAAACCAAATACAAATCCAATACAAATTGCAGACCCAAATGATGCGGGAGCTATCATGCTCTATACGTTGGAAATTTTGGTTTGTCCAAGGAATATTTCTAGAGTTTTCTAAGTTGGTCCATTAGGGGTCACATATGGTAAGAAACTTCCTTAAAGATGTTGATTAGAAGATGGATTTCATGGTGTATAAGCCTACATGTCCAGTTATTCAAAAATATGCAAACTGTTAATTGTTTTCCCGTTTAAGAAGCAATATTTGAATTTTTTAAGGTAAAAGCTTTTGGTTTCTAGTTAGGTGGTTTGGAAAGATGTTTTTAGGAGCAAATTTTTGGTAGGTAGCTTCCAAGTAAGGTCCTGTCAAGGGACAAGGAAGTTGTGAAACATGTATAGAACTTATGTTCAATAAGATATCCTTCCTATAGAAGTTGTACTTCATTAGTGTTTAGAAAACATGCTTTGTGAGACTGTAGATTAAGGGGTATTATAATTCGGTTATAAGATGGAAGGAGTAGGGGAAAGGAACCCATGTAGTTCAGTGCATGCACCAAAACTATGAAATACCTTTAAAGTTTCCCCATAGGTTGTTTCAAATTAAAGTAATAATAGTTGTCATACTTGTATCCTTATTAATGATACTTTTTAAGATATCCAAATGCACACATGTGACACATAGAGTGCGCTCAGTCATTTGTCCCTCTTTTAAATGTTTTAAGAAGTATTTTTTTGCATACTAAATCAATTCATATAAAGCTATTTTATCCCTCCAAATAAACACTCAAAATTGTAGAAATGTTGATGTGGCACAATGCATACTCTACATGATGATATATATATCGCTATATATATATATATAGGTGATATATATATGAGGCCATGATAGTATATCATATATTGTCTTCTGACCAGACATCCTACATATAGGCTAGGCTACACCCCTAATTCATTTAGGATGCACGACTATAGTGTCCTCTCCCCTAAATAACCATGTTTGTAACTACTTTGAATGTAATAGAATTTGATATGTAGGAGGAGTTCAAGCTCCAAAGGAATCACTGGTCATTACAATCGGCTTGTTTTCCCTCTGAAATGAGTGACACAGTTTTGACTTACTTAGTGAAAGCCAATAGTGCATGGAGCAGTGACACTGTCCATCAAGAAAAGCTATGAATCCTCAGTACTAAGATTACTTCGTCATAGCATTAGTAACATATTTAGACCAATTGTTTATGTTGATTTTTGTGAGACAATCAGTATTGGGATCATTTAAAGATGATATATTTTTTAGTGCATTAACATTTATTAATTCAAAATATCGAAAAAGACTAGATAAAAATATTGAGACTTGCTTGAGATTGTCAAATCTCACGATATTTCCTTATGTATAGCTAATGGCAGTATTGAATTCTCTTTTAGAGAGAAGAGGGATCAATAATTCTAATATAGGGACAGTGAGTGCAGATAACAACAAAATTTTGACTGAAAATCATAGCAAAATATTAGATACCTTTGCAAGTGACCAAAGTTATAAACATATGTTTCTATTTGGACTAGCTACTATTGAGTAAAGAAGCTTGAATGTACCCATGTTTTATTATGAACAATACAGGTAATTCATATCAGATTATAACTATGTATCTTGTTATTTTTTATCATACACATGTTCATTATTGAATAATATTTTCAATGTTGCAATGTTTTTAGATTTTTTAATTGAAAAATGTCATACTTATTTTTTCTATTATATTATAAATGAAAATAATATCATTCCATTTATGGGAGAACTTACAGTCTTACACACGAATACAGTACAATTACAACACCATATAATTTTTATTTTCCAATATTTTTAGATAATTTCAGTGTTTATTCTTTGAAAAAATAAACAGTGTTTGGAAATGTAACTTGTAGTTTTGTCCATAGAGACCTAATTGATAGCAAAACTTGATGACCAATTGGGTAATGTATTAGGGTGAGACTAATGATCCGTAACACAGGTGAGATTTACTACTCACGTTAAGAATATATTTGAAGATCAATTATGCATCTAATATAACAAAAGTATCAGCTTTTGAGATGGCATGTCGCATCTGAAGGATGAAATTATCAATATTTTCATTAAAAATTGATTTAAATCTGATCCAGAACTGAATTTGAAATAGATTGTCCAAATTCAATGTTGTTCTACTGTTCGATCAATTACCACTTCATAATTTCCCTTTTGCCGATTCATGCTCAAGAATGTTGTAATCTACTCTATATGTTTGTCCCCAGGTTTAATTATTACTGGATTAAATTTGGAAATAAATTAGAAAATTAGAATTATACAAGGCCAAAATAAATAAATACGGGACATTCCAGAATTGTATTACATGGTTCGGAAATTCCTACGTTTTGGGAGCACTCAGAGTGTCATCACGAAGTTTGGAATCTATTAAAAAAATTTTTCCTCTTCTAAAAGTTTCAAACAACTTACAATCCCACATTAGATATATCCATAACCTAACGATCCCTGGTGAGTCTTCATACCTTCAAAAGGACCCTAGCAAATGCTCATTGTTTGTCCTTCACCTTCCCAAATACACTCTACAGAAGCTCTTCCCTAATGCAATTCCTCTGTCTTCTTAGAAACTTTTTTTCCTCAAAAATACATTAATAAAATCAAGGCAAAATTAAAAAATGGCCAAAATCGGCCTAAGAGCTCAAAACAATTCGCCGAGTTGTTGGACAAGCTATTTCAAGGCTCGGTGAGTTGGGTGCACGAGTTAGGTTGTAGCAAGATCTCAACATGAAGGCGAGTGGCTCGGTCGAGTTATGCATTGGGCCAAGTGGCATGGTGGTCACGAAAAAGTATCGGGGGCAAGCCTATGGGAAATATTGGCTCGTAGAGTAACTTAGTGATCCAAGTTGATAGCGTTATAGAGAGTTTTTATGTCAGAGTGTGGTGAGATAAATGTTAAATTTGAGTGATGAGACACAAAATGTAGGGAGATGAATGGGATCATCAAACTAGTCAGTGATCCAAAGAAATGTTTTTAATGGGAGAATGAATGGAGGCTGGGGGCAACTCACTGCATGCATCGGTGAGGTAGGATCAAAGTCAACGAGGTGGCTGAGTAACTTAGCATAAGGGAGTTGGGATCAGGTCGTTGGTGGCCAGGCATATCAGCAATGCAAAGGATATGATCTCATTGAGTTGGTAGCAGGGTGTTTAGGAAGCGAGGCCTAGTTAGAGTTTCAAGCTTCGTATTTTTGAAGAATGTTTGGCGAGTTGCATGTGCGGCGGGGTTGAAAGCTTGAAACATCAAAAACCTAAAGTCCATGGTAAGGTATTAACAAGTCAATAAAAATTCAGGGTCATCATAGCTCAGTAGATGTTCATATTTTTAGACATGTGGTGTTTGGATTTTGGCAGGTGTCGGCGGGGGTATGATCTCTGATGCATTTAGAGTTTGATCTTCGAATTCGAAGAGCTCACGGGTCTGAGTCCTTCAGGTTCTAGAAGGTAGAGTTTTAGGGAGAAGGTATCAAAATTTCTCTAATGAGGGTCAATTTTTCTAAAACCTTGGATGTCTGAAGTTTTAAATGGGGAGCTTGGTCTGACATCGGAATTGAAGATCAGTGTCAGGGAGGTGGTTAGTTGGTGAGAGATCTGAGGTGAGGTTTCGGGACTCAACATCGAGTTAGGATCAATGACTCGACAAGGTTTTTGGGGTTTCGAGGTGTGATAACCTTTATATTTTGTAAGGTTTTGTAGTCGGTGAGATGTCTGATGGGATGTCAAGCCCGAAGTCCAAAGTTAGGGGTCGGCTCGATAGGGCCTACAGAAGTCAGATTCAGATTTTACAGGTGGAGATCAGGGATTGGTATGGAGTCGGTGGGTCCCATGTTGTAAGGTGATTAAACTCTAAAATCTACAAACACTAAATTCCAAATTCATCAACCTAGCTCGAGAGGCATTCCAGGGTAGTTGGAGTTGGGATATCTAGCGAGTTACATTGAAGAGGCATGGAGTTAGTTAGTGGGGAGGTCAAGGAGTGACCCAAATTAAAACTTGCATAAATTTCTCCACACATATAAAATTTCTACAAAATTATAGTCGATGGATTCAAAATTCAGAGGGTTATAGGATGGAAACATAAAAAAATTGAATTTTGAGGGATTTGATTCCCCAAAAACATAATAAACTCTCTAATATATGAACAATTCCTAGGTAGGTGAAGGTACAATTAATGAGGCATGGGTGTACATTCATTTCCCACAAGATAGAGTATAGGAGGTATGGGCATCAGCAAGGGCTCTCATTATGTGATGTGAGTAAGCATGGTTCCTGTTATGGGTGATACAAGTAAATTTTAGGGATCTCCCCTCTCTCTTCTCTTTCACTCTTCCTATATATTATAAGGAGGGGAATTTTTACAAAGATTGGACATTTTTCATTTGCTCTCTCCCTTCTTTCTCAGTTATGGGATAATTTTGGAGTTTCAAAACTCCTCTTCTAGACATTGTAATGGAAATTTTTCCTCTTTCCTGTAATATGATGTACTATGTAAATCATTTGGAGTAATGAAATCATGTTTTGTGATAACTCTTCTACTCTTGCATGTTTTGTTATTGTTCTATCTTTCCTCTCTTCATAATACAGGTATATTGTGCATTATCTTCTTTTGTTGTAGGGTTTAGATGATGTTGTATTTTCTTAGGAATGTTATGTGTATGAAATTGTGCTCTATGGTGCTTGATCATCCTCCCTACATCTATTTTATTTCATTTTCATGTAGTGGGGACTGTCCAACACCCCTTCTCTTGGTGTTATCACCCCCTAGTGTATGATTTGATTTCTTTCATGCACTCTCTCTCACTCCTTGTCTCCTTGAGATTATTAGGGCAAGCTTAGATAGTTTTTTTCTTACATTTAGGAGTAGTTTTAGTGCTTAGTTTAGGAAGAGGAATTCATCCTTCTCTAGATAGTTATCCAAATTATAAGGTCCCATGCCTTAGGATAACTGAATGTTACCTAGTCACACCAATTTCCTCACACACACATGAAAGAAAATAAAAGGGTGTTGTGATTTGGTTATAACAGTTCTGGCACAACCAGTGGGACCAGATTGAGAATTTTTACATCTTCATTCTAACAAGTTGGTGTGTTCTCATTGGAATCCATCCTTTAAATGCATATGCAAACACATCTAATGAATCCAATGATCTACACAACCCATTTATTAGTTAGAGACCTTTCTTTTCATTCATTTCTATCCATTTTTCTTTCCATACCTTTCATTTTACTTCCATCCATGAAGTTGTGAAATCATGAATTCATTTCCCTCATAGAATTCACACTTGCAACAACATCAATCCCATTCAAACCCACCTCGAATATGTTTCATAACACCTCTGAATCAATTCTATGATCAGATCCAAAATATGTTATAGAGTTGTTCAAGAGCAAAGATATGTAGATTTTGGGAGTAATCCTATACCTAGAGATGACTTGGAGGAAAAAATTCAAAGAGTGTAACAAAGCTTCAAAATTTTCAAGAGACTAATTCCAATATTGCAAGCTGGAAAACCTGATTGCAAGCAACCTTGTCCATGGGAGGCCCAATACCTAGTTGGTTTACCCTGTAGTAAATGATTGAGGTAATGACTGAGACCTTTACTCAAATGGTTGGTTTTGTCTCTTCATTGCAAACATAAGAAACTAATAGATCCATGTTCAAAGAATCATGTCAATGGGATGTTCCCACACCTTTTCTAAATCATTTTCTGATGCATATATCTTGTCAACCACACAAGCCTCAGGGTGAATTTCCTTGCTTCCCTCTCATTTCTCCCATTGTGGAATCCATTTCCCCATCTTCTATTCTCCCATCCCATCTTGATTCCTCCGCCTATTTCTCTTCTAAAAATCCTTTCCCTCCATAGAATAAAGAGATTGCACCTCTCCCACCACCTCAAAAAATAGTTAAATCAATTGAATCCCAACCCACCCCTTGTATTATAGTCCCAAACCCATTTTAGGAAGAGAAAATAATAAAATTAGCAAAGGGGGGGAGAAGATTGAGGAAATTAGAAAATAAGGACTGGCAAAAAACTTGAAGGAATAGGCTATCATGTTTAACATCAAGCAAATGCCATTAATGGTTAAGCCTCTAGTAAAGTTTGAGATCTAAGAACAGGTGGTGTAAACTGATTTTGTGACAAAATTAGAGCAAGGACAAGCAGATGATGATCAATACTCCATTTGTTCCGAGTGTAGTGTTCATATAGGCACTATATTTTTAAAGGTGTATGATCCATCACAAATTTAAAAATCAACAGAGGAAAAGGAATTAGTTCCAAACCCACAAGAGGAGGAGCACAAGGAGGAAAACCAATCAATTTCAAAGACCCTATAGGAAAAGGAGATCATATAGTGTATTTTGCATTATTTTGGTGATGAAAATTCAAGTTTCCCTTTTCCTTCATCTTTTGTTGGAAATTATTTGGTTGATGAATCCATCAAGGATAAAATCCTTGAATACCTTGCTTCTCATAACAGTCCTCAAGAATAGCACGTTGAAGATTTTTATCTTTCAAATTTTACATTGGATGAGGAGATTTGGGATCAAGATATTTTGGGTCTTCAAGTTAAAGAGGAAAAATCCCAAGTGACCCATAAGCTTTAATTGGTTGCAGTGATTCAAAAATGGTTCCATTAGATGTTGCAATCAATCCCAAAGGGTTGCATGATGTGGGGGAGTTTCATGTTATTGAAGAAGAGAAATGGGACAATGATGGAACCACTCCCATATCAATCATCAAAGCAGAGTATCAGTTGTTTGTAGATGAGCAACAAGGAAAAAATCAACTCACAAATAGTCACCTTTTCTAGAAATGTTTGCAAGAAGAATTCCTTATTTAAGTTATGATTTGGAGAAATGGGAAAATTCAATAGATCAGATCATGCCCTATTAGGTACTTATCTTCTTTAGAGCTAAAGTCATAGTTGCCACTAGTCATGTCCACTTCAGGACATGAGGAAGATATTTAAATTACCAAATGTCAACACCAAGGCCTCCTGGAGCCCAATGCAAATCATCCCAAGGAGGTATTTTCTTTGTTCCTTATTCATACTTTGACCAGTTGGGTGGAAATTATTTCCATGTCAAATTTTCACTCATGTACATGACCATTCCCTTTGTCAAATTAGATGCATGATCCAAAATTTTGAGGAGGGGAAGTTATTTCTCCCTATCAGTGTCAGTAATTATTTGAATGTTTCCTTTCCCTAATTAGTGTAGGCTAGGAGCAGGTTTGTTTTCACCAAAATAAGTGCTTATGCACACTCTATATGCTTCACTTGAGACATGTAAGTTTTTTCTATTTGTACATAGTTTTTGTTCCATTGATTTCTCCATCATACTGCACCATGTTTCAAGGGAAAGAAGAATTTTGTAATAGGAAACACAAAGTTGTAGGGAATAGTTGCAATCTTCAAGAAATTCCAAATGCATAGAAACTAAACTAGATTAGGGACAAATTTCAATTTTGTCCATTCACTTGTCCCTTCAGATCAATCACATTTGACCTTTTAGGGCATCTTGTAAATTCAGAAAATTAGTCTTAGGGGAAGCCTTTTATATTACAAACAATAGGTCTAAGTGAGTAGCCTTCCTCAAATTAATTCAAGGTCCTCCTAGGTTTTGAGCAGAAGATCAATCTCAGATTTCCCTTGTTCATTCTTTAGATATTATTTAGTTTAAAATTTGATGAAATTTTTAGCATCTCCAACCCTCGGTGGTTTTCCAAGAAACAGGTATAATGAGGAAAATTAGTTTTAACAGGTAGTCACAGGTGTTTCCCAAATCAGTAGGTGGTCCCAAGCTTTACAATGTTTAGTATCGGCCAAGAAATAATCAGTCAATCATGCTTTAGACTTGGAAAAAAAATAGGTTTTGGGGACGAGTTTAGGTCTTCATTTTTCACCCCAACTGGTCAATTTGTAGAAATGAGGAAGGAAATAATTTTAAGAATCAAAACAATTTTCCACTCATGCAAAATTTAAGATTTTCTTATAAAGATTGGAAAATTTGGGTATTACAAGAAAATTCCAAGTTCAATAGTGTTTAAGAGGATTCCAGGGTCAAATTGCTAGGGTTCAGATCGAGTTAGGCTATTAAAGTGACTCCATGCTCAATGGATATATTCAGATCACTAGTCAACCCATCTAGCAGGTAGATGGCCCCATGAGTCACCAAATTGTTATTCATTTTTACCCCTGGGTGAAAATGGACAAGAAGGGGAAATTGAACCTGGGAATTAGACAAGTCCTTCATGGAGGAATATGGGGTATTACAGGTATAATTCCATATTTTGGGAGCACCTACAGTGTTTTTGGGAAGTTCGGAATCATTCAAGATAATTTTTCCTCTTCCGGGTTTCAGAGGATTAAAGCACAATTGGAAAGATAAAACAGTCCCCAACGGGCCTACATTTAGCCAAAAAGTAATTAAAATGAGTAAAATTGATAAAATAACTCTCGGTGTTCCCTAATGCATCCCTATGGCCCTTTGGAAGTCAAGAAAAACTAGAAAAATCAAGGCAAAATTAAAAAATTGGCCAAAAGGGTCCTAAGAGCTCAAAACATCTCGTCAAGCTATTGGGAAAGTTGTCTCACAACTCGGTGAGTTAGGTTCATGATTCAGGTTTTAGTGAGAGCTCGACATGAAGATGAGTGGCTCAGGTGAAGGTTCATGCCAGGCCGAGTGGAGATGTGGTCATGGTGAAGTGTTAGGGGAAATCCTGTGGGAAGATTAGCTCGTAAAGAAACTTAGTGAGCCAAGTTCATAACCCCACAGAGAGGTGTTACATCAAGGTACAGTGAGCTAACTGTTGAGTAGGAGTGATGAGGTGTAGTGTGTAGGGACTTGAATGGGCTCACTAAGCTAGTCAGTGAGCTACAGAAATGTTTGCACTGGGTGAATGATTGGATGCTGAGGGAAACTCGCTACACACATTAGCGAGGTAGGCTCAAAGTAGACGAGGTTGCCGACTAACTCGAAAAAATGTATTTTTCAGTAGCTCATTGGTGGTCAGGCATATCAGCGATGTATAGGATAGGATATTTTTGAGTAACTCAGTGAGCCAAGTTTGTAGCAGGGACTTCGGGAACAGAGGCCCAGTCGCTGTTTCGTGCTTTACATTTTTGGTGAGTTGCATGCATGGTGGGGTGATCCATGGGGATCCATAAAAACACACCATTCCATCATATCCATTAGCACCAAGAAGGAGAATTGAATAAAATGAAGAAAAATGAGGTAAATGGAGGTAAACAGAGGTTCTGGAAAAACTTTCACTCTGTTTAGAGTGGAAATTATATAACTACCACCCTATAGGGCAGCAGTCTTGTAACCACCACCCAGCCATGGTAGTGGTCTTAAAACCGCCGGTCTTCTCAGGGCAACAGTCCTGACACTTCCAAATAGAAAAGAGAAATAGAGCATGAATGGAAAAAAATTTGAAGCACCCAACTGTGTCTCTTCCCTCCCTAACCTTTCCCATTCTCCATTAGATGGGAGAACATAGGAGAAGGCTATAAATACAAGGAGGATCAAGAGAATTGATCATTTCGGAGATCCAGAGAGATCAAAGAGCAAAGATTTAGATTTCATGAGATCAAGTGAGCAAAGAACTTCAGTCTTAGAGTGGATTTGTAGGAGAAAGGTGCAAGGAATAGAACAAGCAAGTAACTAGAGGGAAGGTTTACATTGTTGATTCTCTCCATACTTATTATAATCTATAATTTTTATATAGTTAGCCAATACAAGTGGGAAGAAAGAGCAGTTTTCCGTCCTAATTGGTTTTCCCTCGTTGGGGGTTTCAAGGATAAAAATCCTTCTTTTTTGTGTTGAATTTAGTTACCATGCCCTACAATTCTATTCTAAACACTAAGAAATTCATTCATTAAGCTCTCAAACTATCATTTTCCAAAGTTGTAAAAACAGAACAACATTTTCGTGTGATTTCATAGATTTCTAAAGTAGAAGTTTACAGATCATTTGGTATCAGAGTTGATTATGTATCTAGAAAAGTGGTATTTGATTCTTTCTTGTGATTTTTTATGCTAGTGAAAAGGTCCAAAGGTGAAGAATGTATACCTTTCGAGCTAGATATTTCTACCGAGAAGTGGAAACAGAGAATTCGAGCTCAAATGGAGGAAGATAACTTAGTCCGTAAATTTGAAATGCTAGAAACCATGATGGATAAATTGCATAGAAAATAAGAAAAGATTTCAGATCTGCAAAATACGGCTTCAGTTAAGAAATATTCAATGGACTCAATGGTTCGAGCACTGACCAAAAAAATTGGTATCGAAAAGAGTCATGAAGAGGAAGAATGGGAAGATCTTGAAGAAGAGATGTTAATTGTAAGCGAGAAGGTAAAATATACTCATACACCTTTTAAAGTTGAAACGAAAGTGGAAATAAAGAACTTTGAAGGACAAGTAGATGTAGAATTGCTTGATAAGTGGCTAAAAAACTTATAAGTCTATTTTTGTGTGTATAATGTTACTGAGGCACAAAGGATCACCTTTACACATCTTAAAATGGAATTTCATGCTCTGGATTGGTAGGAAACCCACTTATCCATGTGTGAAAGGAAGAAACATCCTATTTTCATTACTTAGAAAGGTTTTAAAGAATTTCTTAGGGATAACTTCTATCCAATTGGCCATAAGACTGACATGATGATTAAGTGGAAGAAATTTAGATAGGGAAGTGGTCAAACCGTGCAGGAATATACTATGGAATTTTGGAGACAAGCCATGTTGCTTAGTATGGACTTGGAAGATGAGTACATTCTGACCAAGTATTTGGGAGGACTTCACACTCACCTTTGAAGGAACGTAATCTCCATGAAGCCCAAGGATCTCAATGAAGCTTGCATGTAATCATACTATATTTATGATGAGAAGAAGAAAGGAGAAGCAGAGCCAAAAGAAGACCAGTCAAGAGATTAGCAGGAAAAATAATAAGGGAAGACAAGTAGAAAAGGTACATGGAAAGGTAAACATACCGCTACTACTTTACATACTTGTAAAGATCCTAAGAATTTCTGTAATAGTTGTGATATAAATGGACATAATTATGCCACATGTTGGAAGTTACATCCAGAATTACACCTAAAGAACCAAACCAAGGATTCAAAGAAATCCATGACCACTGTGAAGTCATAAGGAGAGGTGGAGATTGAGGATGATTCGAATATAGATGAGAAGTTGTGTTGTACAGACACTAACATGTAAAGGGGAGTAAAGGAAGAAGAGATGATTAAGCTATTTCAAATCATAATCCAAATCAAGAAGACTAAGGTAAAAACTTTAGTAGATTCTAGTTCTTAGTAAAATTTGATTTTTGATGTGGTTGTAGAACAGCTTAGCCTAGATAATTATGCACATCCACATACATACCCATTGGGATGGGTGAAGAAGGGTGTAGAAATATAGGTTACAAGAAAGTGTAAGTTTTAGTTTGGAATAAATACCTAATATATTGATGTATTAGAGGCTGATATCATTCCACTTGATGCATTTGATGTTGTCTTCGGAATTCCTTACTTATATGTCAGGGATTTTTTTTTCACAAGGAGGAATAACCGGTAAATATGGGTTAAAGATGGAGTCAATTTCAACATCCGAGCACACCAAAGAAAATCAAAGAAAGCTATGGTAAGTGCCAACCAAGCACCAAGACTTATTCAAGAAAATCATCAGTTTTGTTTACGTTCATTGGAAGAAAATCAAAATGGACATGAGATTACAGATATTTCTCACCAAAGGATGGAGAAAATGGATAGAACTTGTCAATTTTTTATAGAATAAGCCACCACATGAACTGCTCATTCAAGGAGCAATATAAAATTCCTTTTTGCAGTCATTGTATCTATCGATAGATTCATTGGACCTGACAGTAGGGCATCAAGAAGAAGAGGAGATACATAGAACAGTGGTGACTATAGTAGCAATATACATGGAGAGGATTCAGACAATCTAGCTCAATAGATAAAGACAAGTAAGAAGGAATGAACCAATACAATATGGTACCTTTTCCATACTTGAGCAGGTTGGAGAAGAAGCCTTCAAGCCACACTTCATGCGGATGCACATGATAGAAAGTTGTAATATCTCACACCTACTAAATCCATCTATTCATGAAAAATAAGGAAACATACATAATTTTTCTTCCAAAGAGTATTGTACTAGAGGAAACTCAGAGGAGGATGTATTACTAGAGCAGAAAACCAGAGATCGACAGGAGTCTTGGTAGGTTGGACGAGAGAAGACACCAAGGAAGATCTGATGGTACTCGAAGGAGTAAGAGAGGGAGTTGATTCCTCTACCACTCCCCCACTAATATTTTATGGGACTAAAATCTACCTAAACAGGGGAGGTATGATCCAGAGGGATCCATAAAAACACACCATTCCATCAGATCCATTAGCACTAAGAAGGAGAATTGAAGAAAATGAATAAGAATGAGGTAAACAGAGGTTTAGGATAGAACCTTCACTCTATGCAGAGTGGTAGTTGTAGAAACACCACCCTGTAGGGTGGCAGTCCTGTAGTTGTCACCCAGTCATGGCAGTGGTCCTGAAATTTCTGGTCTGCTCAAGATGGTGGTCCTGACAGTTCCAAACAGAAAAGAGAAATGGAGCATGAATGGATGTGAATTTGAAGTGCTTGACTTTTTCTCTTCCCTCCATGAACTTTCCCATTCTCTAATGCATGGGAGGACATGGGGGAAGGCTATAAATACAAGGAGGAGCAAGAGAATTGATCATTTCAGAGATCCAAAGAGATCAAAGAGAAAATATTTAGATTGTATGAGAGAAAGTGAGCAAATAACTTCAATGTTGGAGTGGATTTGTAGGGGAAAGGTGCAAGGAACAGAGCCAATAAGTAATTAGAGGGAAGGTTTACATTGTTTCTTCTCTCTATACTTATTTTAATCTCTAATTTTTATATAATTGGCCAATACAAGTGGGAAGAAAGAGAAATTTCCCTTCCCGACTGGTTTTCCCTCATTGGGAGTTTCCAGGATAAAAAACCTTGTGTTGTGTGTTGAATTTAGCTAGCATGCTTTGCAATTATATTCTTAACACTAAGAAATTCAATCATTAAGCTCTCAAACTATCATTTTCTAAATTTTAAATTAGAACAACATATTCGTGTGATTTTTTTGATTTCTAAAGTAGATTTTTACAAATCATAGGATGGAAATCCCAAAACATCAAAAATTTAAATTCCATGGTGAGGTATCAGAAATTAAATGCAATTTTTTGGTCATCATAGCTCCGTTGTCATTTATATTTTCAGACATGTGGCATTCAGAGTTTGGCAGGTTTTGGTGGGGGTGTGATCTTTATTGCATTCAAAGTCCAATCTCCAAAGTCGAAGAGCTTGTAGGTCCGAGTCATTTGGGTTCCCAAAGGAAAATTTTTAGGGACAAGGTGGAAAGGTGCATGCAATGAGGGCTAAGTTGTATAAAACCTTGGATGTTTGAAGTTCAAAATGGGGAGCTCAGTCAGACATCAGGATTGGAGATCAGTTTTAGGTGGTTAGTTGGTAAGAGATCTGAGGTGAGGTTTTAGGAGTCAGCATCGAGTCGGGATAAATGACTCGGTAAGGTGTTCGGGGTTTCAGAGGGTGATTACCTTCAGAGGTCACAAGGTGTTGGAGTGGGTGAGATTTCTGATGGGATGTCAAACCCAAATTCCAAAGTTAGGGGTCAGTTTTTTGGGGCCTGCATAAGTCAGATTCAGATTTTGTGGGCAAAGATTGGGGATAGATGTGGAATCGGCGGGTCTAATATTACGAGGTGCTTAAACTCTAAATTTTTCTAGCGCTAAAGTCCAAATTCATTGAGCTAGCTTAGGAGGTGTTCTATGGTGGTTATAGTCATCCTATATGTCGAGTTGCATTAAAGGGGCATGGATTTGGTTGGTGGGGAGGTCAAGGATTGACCCATTTTATAACTTGTATAACTTTCTCTAGACATATCATATTTCTACAAAAGTATAGTCGATGTATTTATAATTCAAAGGGCTATAGGATGGAAACATAAAAAGTGGATTTTAGAGGGAATTGATGCCCAAAAACCATAACAAACTCTCTTAGATATGAACAGTTCCTAGATAGGTGAAGGTGTAATTAGTGAAGGATGGGTGTACATTATTTTCCCATAAGGTAGAGTACATGAGGTATGGCCATCAATAAGGGCTCCCATAATGTGATGCAAGAAAGAATAGTTCCTTTTGTGGGTGATGGAAGAAAATTTTGGGGATATCCTCTCTCTTTCTTCTCTTTCATTCTTCCTATATATTGTAAGGAGGGGAATTTTTACAAAGGTTGGAATTTTTTCATCTGCCCTCTCCCTTCTTTCTCAGTTGTGGGATAATTGTGGAGTTTCAAACCTCATCTTCTAGACATTGCAATGGAAATTTTTCCTCTTTCCGGGAATGTGATGTACTGTGTAAATCCTTTGGAGTAATTAAATCATGTTTTTTGATAACTCTTCTATTCTTGCATGTGTTTTTATTGTTCTATCTTTCCTCTCTATATAATACAGGTATATATTTCATTATCATGTTTTGTTACAAGGTTTAGATGATGTTGCATTTTCTTGGGGATGTTGTGTGAATTCCATTGTGGTGTATGGTGCTTGATCATCCTCCCCACATCTATTTTCTTTCATTTACATGCAGTAGGGTCTTTCCAACACCCCTTCTCTTGGTGTTATCATCCCTATTGTAGGATTTTATTTATTTCGTGCACTCTCTCTCTCTCTCCCTGTCTCCTTGGGATTATTAGGGTAAGATTATATAGGTGTTTTCTTGCATTTAGGAGTATTTTTAGTGTTTAGTTTAGGAAGAGGAAGCCGACATTTTCTGGAGAGTTATCCCAATTGCAAGTTCCCACACATTGGGATAACTCCATGTTACCTAGTCACATTGATTTCCTCACACACACATGAAATCAAATTGGAGGGTGTTGTGATTCAGTGATAACAGATTATTCTCTATTTGTTTCATTTTTGTCTCCTACACACCAGAAGTTTATTTTATAGCACCCAACTGAACAAAATCCTTTATTGTAACTTCGATATTCAAAATAGTTTCTCCTTTTAGATTTGTTGTATCATGAGCAGACAGTAATGTTCGATGTTGTTTTGTTTTCTTCTTCAGCAATATCACTGGATCTATTCCATTTTCCTTTATTATCCTTCTTAAGGTATTACTATGCTTGTTTAAGATAGCAATCTTTTGCTTCAATTCAATTGTTGTGTTTAAACTTTTCCTGGAACTTTATAAATGCACATCAAGCACTGTAGCCTATTTTTTCAAATTTTCATACTTTGAATGCATTTGAAAACAAAAAATAATTAATTATGTTTCAAAAAATTGTAAATAATATTTGAAAAATTATTAAGACTTACCAATTCCTTATCTTGTTCTGCATTTGTAATAACTATAAGGCCCTTGTCTCTTGACCACATATTGTGGTAGGGTTTTGATTCTGCATTTAAATTCTCAATTCTATTCAACATAATGTCCAATACTTCTTCATTATAATTATTTTCAAAAAATAAAAAACTAGAAATATCTCGATTAACAAATAATCAAGCTTTTCTTGTCTCATTTTGAACTAAAGAATATAATATATGTCTTTGGGAGTGATTTTTAAATCATGAATTTATTTCTTTAATCATAACTTTAGCCCTAAACTCCCACAATTTTAATTGTTCAATATCCTTCAATAAAACATCATTAATATTGGCTTCACAACTGTCATCCAGAAGAGCATTAAGTGCAAAAGTAGTTTTTTGGTCATCAGTTAAGGCAATATGTTTTAGATAAGGTGTATTTGTTATATCCACTCTTATTGGAAAAGGTTTCCTTACCCCATGAATCATATCTTGGGGATTGAAAGTTCCATGGGCTTTAACCCCAATTTTAATCCCTAGTTATTCCTCATCCAAATAACTTTCGTTTAAAACCAAAACACCTTGTCCACTAGGAACATTGCCCAGCGAAAACGTTGGAAACTTAGCTGTAAAATTAAGGTTTCCCCTTCTTGAAGATGAAGTAACAAATGATATATACTTGCCACTGCACCTGGTCCTGATTTTTTTGTGGTGGAGATGGTGGAGGTGGCATCTTCCTCTTCATAATAGTAGATGGATTTTGAATTTGATGTGGAGGAGGCCGTACAACAATCAATTGTAATTTCATAAATAACATGAGAAAATTCAAATGACAAACATAATAGGATTGAAATAATAATAAATATAATTTAATATCATATATGATTATAAAAATTACTTAGTTGAGTGGATTCCAGCTGATGTGAAAATGGGGTATGTTGCAGTTTATGTAGTTGTTGTAGATAAGTAGACTGAAAAGTCTAGGAGTTGTACTGGTAGGTATGATATAAACATAATTAAGCATCAACGATTGATGAGCTTGTTGAATTTTTATTTTAAAAAATATAATAAAAAAATACAAAAATGAGATTCATACCTAGAGCCAAAGAGTGAGGTATCAAAGATATTTCTACATCCTATGTTTGATCAAATTCATATACATTTTTTATTGGGATAGCATGAGCCGGAAGATATAATCCTATCCTACTATAGGTTTCTGCAGCAAAGCAATAAGTTACAATAAATATTGAAACATATACAAGTTTTGATAATTAATTACATTTATTTTCAAATATATTGAAATATATATACATCATAAATTAAAATACCTGTGATTAATGTATGTGGTATGGTAATGTGTCAGTTTGATGGTTTAAGGAACTCCTCGTTTGTTTGATAGATTTTTTAGGGGTGTCCTCCTTTGTGTTTTGATCATCTGAAAAAGTAACTAAATATCCTTAACCTTATGGGAAATCACCTCTGATAACAGCTTCCCTTCGTGATGCATTTGCAACAGCTATCTTATGTGATAATTCAATAGTAAATTGATTATTAATCCCAAATATTAATTATAATAGATGAATATTAAAAAAACAAAGAATAATAATTAAAAACCAAAAATCAAAATTGGGACTCACCTCCTACTCTTAAACTGTTAACAAAAAAGTTGGTGGCTTTGAATGCATTTTTGTCAGAGGAGTGGTGTCACGTAAATTATAGAGAGATTCATAATATAAAAAAGAATACAATATTTTTGGCTAATGGTAACATTGTGATTCAAATGAATGTTAGCCAAATCAGATCTTATCCTAGAGGATAAGAAACTGCACCAATTAAATTTCTTCCCACTTAGGGTGTGAATCATATAAGCCAAATCCCACCATGGAATATCCATATATCAACCTTGTAATATAACTCTGGCCTGGAAGAATTGCACCATGGCCTGCAGAAATGGGTGACTGAAATCCTTGAGTTGAATTCCTCCTTTTGAAGGGTTTTGGAAAGCTATAAGTGTAAATGCAAGGAGAAACAAATTTTTTTAATACTCAATTAAAAAAAAAAATCTATAAAATTGAAAATAATCAAAATAAAATGTTGTAAAACTGAAAAATAAACTTACAAGCAATAGCATTTGCAATTACATCAATAGATAATGCAAAATGAGACTGCAAATACTTACAATATTCATCTAATAAAAATACCTTCATCTTGACAAGATTCGCATCCTTGTGTGGTAGTCCTGTCAGACACTCAATTTCCTTGGGTGAAGTTCCAAATGATTATGCGTGAGATGGGAGTTGAATATGAAAGGTGAAAATGGAATTTTCATAGTTGACTAGAATATTATTAAGTGTTTTCTAGTCTGTCTAAAATTGGGGCATATACACTAGCCCTTTGAAACTGGATGCTTCGATCCATTGGGAAAACATATTAGGATCTTCTAGAAATGTGTACAGTTGAGGAAAGACCAGGACCTTGAATGAAAACTTCTGCATATTTACTGTTGATGTGGCTAGGCTCTTGGGTTGTGTGGAAGTTGTCTTTATTCTTGGCATTTTTAAAATCTGTTACAAAATTCTTGCTTCATGTTTGTAGATTTCATTTGGCATTTTAGTTTCTTCCTATTTGGATTTTGCATATCACCTTGTTTGTTGAGGTTTTTCCTCACATGCTCTGGCTACTCTCAATTATGTAAAGTGAAAATGACTATTATCCCTATATATATAAGAATTTTAAGGCAACTACCAGCCGGCTGCATAGAAAATAGCACCGTTCGGTAGCATTCTACATGTTACTGACCAATAACATAGTTAATGTTATTAATCGGTAACATGGATAATACTACTAGCCTACAACATGGTTGGTTAGCAGTACCCTCTATGCTACCGATCGGTAGCATTCTTCATGCTACCAGCTGGTAAAATTCTACATCTTACCGACTGGTAGCATTCTTCATGCTACCAGTTGGTAGCATGCTACATCTTATTGATAGGTAACATGTATATTGCTACCGGATGGTAGCATGAATAATGCTACCGGCTGGTAGTTTGAATAATTCTATCAATCGATATCATGCTCTATTCTACCGCTCGGTAGTATGCAGAATGCTACCATCTGGTAGCATGAAGAATTCAACTGGTCAATAGCATTGTGCATGTTATCAGTCGATAGCATGCAGAATGCTACTATCCGATAGCATTATGCATGTTACCATCTGGTAGCATGTAGAATGCTACCGGTCCATAGCATTCTACATGCTATCGACGAATAGTATGTAGAATGTTACCGATCATAGCATGGAGAACGTTACTAGCTGGAAACATTCTTCATACTATCGGCTAGTAGCATGTGGAATATAACCGGCTGGTAGCATTCCGCATGTTGTCGACTGGTAGTATGGAGAATACTATCGGTTGATATCATTCTCCATGATCTTGGTCAGTAGCATCCCAAAATCAGTTCCTTCTGTCGTGCCAACCTTTCCCAAAATGATTTAAATAATTTCCTTCTACATGAAACAAATTTTCCTACAATTCACCATACATGCGAAAGTGGTTTTACCAAAATTAACCAAATATTTTCTAAGGATTTTTTTAGGGACCCTTAAAAAATTTCCTTCTCACTAGGCCTTGTTATAGGGACCCACTTTTTCTACCCACCTATGTTATTCTTCAGGGGGTATTAATGTAGGATATTATTTTCCTACTTGGAAATTATTCACCTTTATTGACTCATCTTAATTAGGTGTCTTTGGTTTCATAGGAGTTATTATGACATATCATAAACATGTCATAGAGTGGCATATGTGTCGTAGGAATTACATTTGACCGGTTTTTCTGGGAATATAACATCTCTCCTTGTTTTTTGAGTATTCACCCCTATCCTCATGGAGGAGTTACACAATTAATCCTATTTGTACATGCTCCCACTTGAGCTATTTTGGGGGTTTGCTAATAGAGGCTTAATGTAAGTTATATGAGTTCCTTGTTTATTACTATTCTTGATTCTTGTGAGTTATCATTGTATTGCATTTTACTATTAGTTATCTTTATTTTCACAACTATACGGTGTTCACATTTTTATCCAGAGATCCTTGTAGATCCTCTGAAATATTTTGCATCTTGTCATTTGGGATTTTTCTATGTATTTCATGCATTGGAATATCATAATCTATTAACATATCAATGTGTATGACTAAGAAAGCAAGACAAGAGACCTTGATATGTACTAAGTGAGGATAGAAAGAGTGTTTCTATCTTAGCAAGAGTACATTATCAAAACCAACAGTGTTAAAGATAAAAATTAGCAAATTTGAGTGTCTAAATTTGCCCCCTTTAAGTATGAAATTAAAATTACATGCATAAAGGAAAAGATACATAAGTGTGTATACACGCTTTATCTTCACTTAGATTTTGCTTTGTAGTTGTCCAATTATTCTTGGTGTTAGAATGCTCCATGATGAAAATTGTAACACAAATTGTAGTCAATGTAGATGATAGAAAACTAAAATTTAACTCAATTGTGAAGTGTAATATATAAAACTTGCATTTTCATAAAGTGAAAATAAAGAAATGGAAAAAATGTATAAGGAATACACATGTTTATTTTGTGGAGTAGAAGGATTTTTTTTTCTTGTACTTAGAAATTTGGATTGTTGAATTTATGAAATATTAGGGGTCACCTATACCCAATACATGCCAAGGAGAAGTTGGAGTGTTATGTACATGCAACCCAACATAGAGTGATGAATAAATAGAGAGAAAGAATGAGGTACTGAATCACCTCGCTACAAAAGAAGATCGTTTATCAAATTCATTAAGTAACTCAGATATCTTCCCCTTTAAATTTAAGAGGTAAGGAAACACTTCCTACTAAGAACTCAGCTACTTCTATACTTTTCATAACCCCACATACCAATTTGTTGCAGATAGATTTAGGTTTGATTTTGTAAATAAAGACATAGTAAAAAATAAAACGAGTTCCCCCATGCCCTTCCCATGTACCACACAATTGAATAGAATTTTTAATGTATTGAGAAATAGATAAAGAAAGGAGATCCATGCCCCTAAGATCCTTTAAAATGAAACTAAAACCAACTTTCATGGTGAAGAGGTAGTGAAGTAATTTATGTCTCCTTTTTTAACTTAACTAAGTTAAATGAATTTGAGACTATGCTAAGAAATATTTCCTGAAGGTGAAAATTTGATCATGTTAAGAAATTTTGTGTAACTAGCCCTAGTCAAAACCATGTGAAAGGTTCAGAATTGTTTGAACTATCCTGAAAAAATTGTATGCTTATGACCTTGTGCAATATTTTTCAAAATCTCTATATTTAATCATGTTTTTGAGTACTTGTAGCCTATTTAGACTTGTGTATGAACCTATAATTATGCCCATGTTTGTTGTATATGTAGAATATAGTTGGATGAATTCCCACTCTTTTGAGGTGCATGTGAAAAAACATTAAAGCACACAACTAAAAATAATAGATGTGTAACCATTTTTTATAATGTTGATAAATTGTAAAAGAGTGTAGAATGTTGAAGAGGTGGCCATCATGAAGAAGTTATAAATAGAAACACTAGTACATAACAAGAGAAACAATATAAACAAGTGTAATAGTAGTAATAAGACATGTATAGGAATACAAACAAAAGATAAATTAATACTGCAATTAGAGATAAAATTATGCAACCAATGTCAAACAAAAAGTATAGAGATGCAAACATGGGACACCCATGGTGTCACAAAGTAGTCAAGGCCCTTCAGTCTACAAACAATGTCATGCAACAGAGTCATAGATAAAAAAACATGACACACCAATTATGTAACACAAGAAAGGAGAAAAACAATTAGTAATACACACAACTATCAAACATGTATAACAAACAAAAATTCCAAAATTTGATGAAATAAAATGACAAAATACATGTTAATAAAGAGGTTTTAATAGTGTACAAGATAAATGTGTTAGTCCTATTAGTTTGAAAATAACAAGTACACAATGTATGTGATCAAGTGTAAGGAGAAAATAAAAAGTAACTATAATTAAATGATAACACCTATATAATGTGGGGGTATGCCCCAAAGATAAGAATGAAAAGAATCATGATAGTTCCATTTAGCATGTATTGATCCATGTGTTGGGAATTTTTTCTTTGTAGTTTTCATTCATGGAAAAGGGAGTTTAGGTGGTATAGGTGTCTCCATGAGGTGTCAATCAAAGTAGAGAATGAAGGTTTGTTGGTAGTGTATAATTTTGTTGTCGTCCATATGTTGTCTTGGTGCATTTACATGGTTTCAAGCATGATCAAGCTAGTATGGTCTAGTGAGTGTACTCAAAAGGTTATATGAGGTCTTCATGAGGTAAATCATGGTCAATATGATGTCTTAGAGGTGTTAATGAGTCTATAAGATGTAATCAAGGATAGTTCATGAGAATTTTGTGTTGAGTCAAGCCAATCTAGACCTATTCCTAGACCTAGCACAAGTAGGATGAGTTGGTAACATGATAAATGGAGTAGGAAAGTATGTTATTAGCATGTATAAGGTGTTTTTAGGTTTTATATCATGTTTGGAAGAATTTCAAGACCATCGAACAGGTGTATGATGCAGGTACAAAGTCCTTTGAATAATGATCTTTGAAGACTACACAAGTAAGACAAGGAAACCCATGGTTTATGGAGAGTTTCAGATATATTTGAGCTTGGATGAGGTTTGGAAAACATGTATAAGATCCCTCTAGTACTTTGAGTGAAATTTCACGTCAGAAAAGTAAAGGAATTGCAAAAAACAGTGTTTTTGGATCTATCGAGTTCTTAGAAAGGAAAAAACCAGCTCTATGGTGAACTTTGAATGCTCACCCACATGTGTGAGCTTTGCATGGGAACCTGAGACTTTGGGGTGTTAAGGAATTTATTCAAGAGTTTTTTGCAAAAAGAATGGGTTCATTTGGTTGTCACATTTTTATGAACCATTATTAAGAAGTGAAGCAGGTCTGAAACCCTCCCAAAACCCTAAACCTAGAGTGATGGAGAGAAGATGAATATTTTTGGCTCTAAGTGGATTGGGAAAGATAATTTTATGATTCATGGTTGTAGATAATTCTTCAGGGCTCCTATTGGTGGTGATTTCATGTTTCAGATGTTTCTATAAGTTGAAGGAAAACCCTAGTTTTATGGATATTTACAGGTACAAAGCTGAGATGAAATTTTCATGAAGAAAAATTAATTATTCTAGGAATATTTGGATGTCTTATAAGTTTCAATGAAAATATCTAAGTTAGTTGTGTGGAGAAAATTTGAGAAACTAGTCTTCTAAGTTTCCCTACCGCTTTTTGCCTAGAAGGGTTAAAACTAGTCTTGTGTTTTGAAGTGTGCTTTGATTAAATGCATGTTATAGCAATGGTATTTTTTCATGGATAGATTTTTGGAGTATGATATGATGTTTTTAAGTTCTTGGTTTGATCTAGAGTTATGTATCTTAGTTGAATACCTAATGGCCTAATCATCCCTCTTAGGCTTTCCAAGAAGGTGTGTTGAAATATATGTCCTTGGTTGGTTTTCTCCATATGACCTATTCTTGATCATTTTGGAGAGGTGTAACAAGTTTCCCTTAATGTGTTCTAGGTGGTGGAAGATTTTGGAAGTTACATTGGATGTTTTTGATATCAGTTATCTCAAGATTAGTTCTTGAGACCTAGGGCATGGTTTGGGTAGTCTCTGAGAAGCATGCTTTATGGAGCCTTATGCCTTGATTTTTAGTTTTGAGTGATTTGTTTCAATTTGTAGACACTGATATATTTCCATCCATATGATAATTATTCCTTGGCTAAGATTTTAGAGGTGTGAACCATCTTAATCTTGAATACCTAGTTTTGATACCTTTCTACCAGTTTGAGTAGTGTTAGTGAAAAGATATTTTGGTGCCTTATGTCTTAAGTTGATGGTTCTAATGAGTTTCTTGAGTTATATGAAATTAATATCTTATTTTTTATGTGTCATTTTTTTCATGGGTATGAGTTTTGGTATTCCAATTCATTCACTTTTAGAGGATGTTTTTCAAGTGCTTAAGACCTAGTTGGAAGGTGTTTGTTTCTTATTGTGCTTCATGGTGATGATGGATGGTGCAGAGGTTCTTGGGTTTTCTAAAGTATGTGAGATTTTTTCCCTAAGTTTTTGATCTAATGGAGTCATGATGAATCTGTAGTGCTCCCTTAGAGTTCATAGTGCATTTGTTGGAGATGAAGACCTTGTTCAAGGCCTAATTGAGATGCCTTGTGCAAGTTTTCATTGTTTGAGATAATGCCAACCTCTATGGTATTTTTATGTGATTTATATTAGATGGTAGTTGTGTTTAAATGTTTTCATCACTGGCCTTAATGGTCTTGGCCAACCTTTTGTTGTTGTTATGATGTATCATGTATATAAGGGATTTTTAATGACTCATTTGTGATAATTGAGTGAAGAGATATATGAGCGAGCTATAGAAGTTCAAAGAAGAGGTTAGAGGGTTCAAGGGGAGATCTGAGAAGAGGCATTAAGATTTGATAAAAATATCAGAATAGGTATTCAAGTTCATTACACCCAATTTTAATATGAGGGAATATATTTGAGTGAATAAGATGAAGGTATGTTTAATAAGGGTTTTGAGTGCATGGAGTTGAAATAGTGATCACAATCAGTTGTTGGAGCAACAAGTCATCAATTTATCTTCATATTCAAGTGGCAAAGTTAGTTCTTGGTTATCCTAGGGGGTTTCAGCCTCCTTGTAGGATTATTTTACTACTAATCTAGGGGTTGGTGCTCCTTTTGGGGTTGGTGCCTCACTAAAGAAATCATGTGTGATGTGTAATATTCACATAAGTTGTTTATTTTGAGTAATATAAGAATGTTTTGAGTGTGTTTTCTTCTCCTTGAGGGTTTCCCAAACATATATTATGTTATTATGTCTCTTTCTCATGTGTATGATTTGGTTTTGCATGGTTTAATTATCTTAATGCTTAAAGGGTTATAATTGTGTATGGTTGAATGAATGATGAATGGAATGGAATGAATTTTTAAGGGAATGATTCACCCCCCTCTTAGTCATGTGCTTCCAAAAATTGGTTTCATAGAAAGGTACCTTTGAAGCAAGGTTAACTACTCAAAGGATATATTCTTAAAGCACAAGTTTGTTTTACCAAATGGAAGGAAAGTTCTTTTCATACCAGGGTCATGTGTTTAATGGAACCAATTATTCCTTTTGGAAAATTAGAATGAAGGTCTACCTAATTTCTCTTGGGTATGATGTTAATTTTTTTCACACTCTTTCATCATACCCCACAGAATAAATAGTTAATAATTCCATCTTGACTGGATTGGAGGAATATGTATATGTCATGTTAATGGAGTGTGATTTAGCTAAGGATTTTTGGGATAAGTTAGAGTTCTTGTGTGAAGAAGATAATAGTAATAGTCTTTCTAATATTAATGAAGATGATGTTGTCAGTAGAGTGAAAGGCATGGAATGGGCAAGTGGAGATGTTGAAGTTGAACTTTTTAGTGCCCTAGAAGAACTAAAACTTGAAAAGAAGGAGAATCAAAAGCTTAGGTAAACTCTTAAGGAGCATGAAGCCAAAGAAAAGGAATTTTCTCAATTGGAAACTCATATTAGGATGACCATTGTTAGTCTTAAGGCTATAGAGAATTAGTGTATCAAGCTCAGTATGGCTATGGAGTCCTTAATAGTAGAACTAGATTCTAAAAAATTGAAGATGAATCAAAAACTTGAGAAAAGCACATACAATATTGATGATCTATTGAATATTCAAAGACACTTTAGTGACAAATCATGTTGGGGCTTCAAGAAAGAAACAAATAAGGATGATGAGCCAATTTAAGGACCTAATAAATCCATGGAGGATGTCAGAGATCATAACAAAATCATTAGACGGTCTAATACAATGGAGGTCTCAATTAAGTTTAATGGTGTTTGTTACTCATGCAATATTTTTGGTCATAGAGCTAAGAAATGTAGAAGAATAGTCAGTGAATTCTATCCATAGAGAAATGGGAGAAATTATTATTTATATCAGTCAATGGACACTTGCTATGACTACCACAAGAAAGGTCATATTGCTAGATAATGTCATAATGAGCCATTTAGATAAAGTTGGAAATATGAAGCTCCTTGAGGTAAGAATAATGTTATTTTCTTCAAATGTAACAACATTGGCCATATTGCAATATATTATAGAAGGAAGATGAACATTTATAAGAGGAAGGCATATGTCAAGTTTGATCATGTTGAGAAAGTAAAGCAAGGGCATAAAGTAAGTTTCTCTAATCATGATGAGCATAGAATCATTTTTACTATTGAAGAAACCAAATATTTTTTGTTGTCCTCTCAAGAAGACTACTAGGTGGATGATAGACAAACAAAGGTATGACAGCTAAATAATTGGAAGCTCAAGTTTGGTGACATGTCTCATGAGGACATGGGTTTTTTGTATTGCTATATATAACTAGGTGTATGGAGTTCCTCCATTAGGCCTCATGGATTCATCTTCTTATCTATTAAAATGTGTTGTTTTCTTGGTTTTTCAATGGATGATAGGTGTCTTGAGCTGAGGAGATTTTTTGTACATATAGATGAATCATACCTACTCCTCTAAGTTTTCATGAGAAGAAATATTGCATCAATGGGGGGCTTGTATGGATAAAGTGAAGTGTAATGTTGTGCAACAATGGTCCAAATTTTGAAAAGAGAAGGTATATATGTTTTTATGGAGTACACATCATTTCAGGGGGAGATGAGCTCAATATGGTTTAGGACTATTGGTATATTAGTATACATCAATGAGTGGAGTCATAAAATCATGGAGGATCTAGAATATGCTTGTAGAATAGTAAAGGGTGTTTTAAGGCTTGACAAGTAGTATGTTTTATAAAGAACCAAAATATGGGTAAGTATGATCTGTCAATAGTTTTTGAAGTTACTCAAGGATGTAATGTTTTTCCCAAAGGGAGTTATGATCTAGTCCAAGAAGGTGTGCCTATTCTCAAATATATGCAGATAAGAGTTTTCTTGAATCTCAAGTAATTGTGAAAAATCATGTTTTGATAAGTGAAATGTATGGGTTTGAGTTTTCTCAAGAAGGATCATGAGGTTGTTGATCCATCAAAGGTATGTCTACGTCTTGCATTTCTCTATGTCATTCATAGAGAAGTATGGGTAGCATAAGTTGTGGTATCAAAGAGACAAATGTGACAAATCGTTGTTTGATAGTGCAAATAAGATGGTTATCCAAGTTATTATATGTATTTTTTATCATTAAAATGCGTCAAAGTAAATCAGTGGTCTTGTGAATGGGTGTATGTCATCATTACGATAAGTGTGAAAGGTCTATATGAGAGTATGCTTGAAATTTGCATAGAATTTTGTATTTGAGGATGAAGTCAAATGAATTTTAAATGGTACTTAAACCTAGTCTATGAAAGTGTCTTAAGTACTAATTTAGATTTGTGATAACTAGGTTTATGTTCCAAGGCTCAAGGTTATAGTGTCAAGAAGAATATTTGAAGTCTTAATCTTATGGAGGAGATGTTACAAGTTTTTTACCTAAGCAATGATGGTTTGTGCTATCTAAATATAGATTATTACCATAGATTGAGTTTTGAGCTAATTTTTTTCATGAATTACTCTAATAAATGAACAAAATAGTGAGTACTAGTTAATGAAAAGGGATTAAAGAAAGGTTGATAGTCATGAGTGAGTCAAGGAAGTCTTAGGATGGATTAAAGGTGTATATCAGGTTTATCTTTTTGTGATAATGCTTAAGGTTTAGAGATATGGGTTTTATGCTAGGGAAACATTCTAGAGGCAAATGGTCCTTGAGCCATATTATGTAATATGAATATATCAACGAAGGAAGAGAAACTATTTGACAAGAAACTATCATAGAATTATAGAAGTTTGGTCTTAAGTAGAATGATTAGAGTACTAGTATATTTGGTTAAGCTCCAAAGTGTTGTGAATCAATATGAATTCTCTTGTATATGACTTCTAATTTTTTGTATTGATTTAATATTTGAAGGACTACTATGAGTTTTGTTGAATTTTGAATATGTTTGAAGATTCAAAATAAGGGTGAAAGGTGGAAGTTATAATGTCTGAAACAGGGTCAGAGAGTATAGTTCCAAGGGGAGATCCAAGGATGAAGAAATTAGGTTGCAATTCTATATAAATCCTAAATGATGTATGTACATCTCAGGGGGAGGAAATATATTTCGCACCATCATGCAAAGTCTGAAGAAGATTATAGAACCTAGTGTTAAGTCACAAAGAAGTTACATATCCAATAATATTCCTACATCAAGAAGGAAGGTATGAATAGTATGTATACTCTCATGGGGAGATATGTAGATGAGTTAAGACTAGGACCGTAGAGAATCAACATCAGTTATTGTCAAAGTGTGTGCAAACCAAGTGAAACAAGTACCTTAGTATGCAATGTTGTCATTATGTGTTGTCAAATTGTTTTTCATGTCAATTTTTTCATAGTACCTTTGTCATAGATGTCAAAGTAGGAGAGTAGACTCAGAAACATGAAAAATAGGTCTTCTAGGTGTCTACATGTTTGGTTGTCATCAATGTTTTTAAAGATAGTTTCTATCAATGACAAAGGGGGAGATCATTGGGAATTGTGTCTGTGTAGTTATCATTGATGTCAAATGTCATTGATGGAAAATGGATTTTAGGTGGCATAGGTGTCTCCATGAGGTGTCAATCAAAGTAAATGATGAAGTTTTATTGGTAATGTCCAATTTTTTTGTCTTCCATATGTTATCTTGGTGCATTTACATGGTTTTAGGCATGATCAAGCTAGTTTTATCTAGTGAGTGTACTCCAAAGGTTGTATTAAGTATTCATGATGTCAAGAAAGGTCAATATGATGTGTCACAATTGTTAATGAGTTTGTAAGATGTAGTCAAGGACAATTTATGAGAAGTATGTGTTGAGTAAATACATTCTAGGCCTAGTCCTAGACCTAGCACAAGAAGGATGAGTTGGTAACATGAGAAATGGAGTAGGGAACTATGTTATGAGCATGTATAAGGTATTTTAAGTTCATGATTTTTAGAGTTATTATTGGATCCCTAATTAGCATGTGAATAAATTTCAAGAAAAGTTTTTTTGGATCTACCGAGTTCTTAGAAAGTAAAAAACTAGCTTGATGGTAAATTTTTAATGATCACCCACACGTGTGAGATCTCCATGGGATCCTAAGAATTTAGTGGATGTCAAGGAATTTATTCAAGAGTGTTTTGCAAAAATAATGGGTTCATTTGGTCGTCACATTTTTAAGAACCATTGTTAAGAAGTGAAGTAGGTATGAAACCCTCACAAAAACCTAGACCTAGAGAAATGGAGAGAAGATGAAGAGTTAGGGCTCCAAGTGGCTTGGAAAAGATAATTTTAAGACTTAGGGTTGTAGATATTTCTTTAGGTCTCATATTTGTGGTGATTTCATATTCTATTTGTTTCATCGAGTTGAAGGAAAACCCTAGTTTTGTGTAGATTTGAAGGTATAGAGCTGAGATGGAAGTTTCATGAAGAAAAATGAATTATTCCAAGAAAAATAGGATGTCTTATAAGTGGGAATGAAAATATATGAATAGGTTGTCTTGAGAAAATTTGGGAAATAGGTCTTCTAATTTTCCCTACTGCTTTTGGCCTAGAAGGGCTAAAAATACTCTTGTGGTTTGAAGTGTGTAGTGATTTTTATGCCCTTAGAACAACAGTATAATCCCATGTGCACTAGCCTATCACCCAGTGGGCATTAGGAACTCACCTGAGGCATGCTCAGGTGCCAATTCCCTCCTTTATGTGAGTCTTGTGAGAATACATTGTGTATTGATATAAAAATTAGACGCAAAAAAGTGAAAGACCATGCGCACACACTGAAAGCATAGGATGAGTCTTTACACTAACATTCTCATTCAGATAATCAATGAAACATCATACAAATAATAGATCTGAACCATAATAGAAATAAAATGCACTATGGTTTGCATCCATCAACATGATATACTTATAAAAAAACCATTTATTCATATTAATATTGATCAGTAACCACAATACATTCACTAAGGCCATAACAGGCCAATATATCGATGCAAATCAGAGTCATGCATTAGAAGCCCTAGCTACGCTTTCCATATTACATAATAATTTTCCACAGACCCACCCATCTGGTATGATATCATTCATATAACCTCCATTTATTTCTGTAGAGCTTCGCCCTTCATTCTTTCTATGATATCATGCAAATATGTCCCATGGTCTCCTAATACACCCACACCTCTCTATACTTTTTTATTCTACCCGAGAATCTCTATATATAGCTTTAGAAACCACCACCATGCCTTTCTGAAGTATCAGATCAGTTTCCAAGTGTCAAGGTGGTCCTCCAATGGAGCATGCTTACTCTAATCCGAGCTCTCCACTCTCTCTAATGATGTCTTTCTGGGTCCTTCCATCGCATGGAATATTCCTTTCTTAACCACCTAGTAGTCAGGCTGACACCTTATCCACTCTGCATGCTTAGTTGGGTCATGTGTTCCTCGTGTGCTTCTTTGAAAGCTAAATATGTCTAATTCTTTAGATCCCTTGCTCTTCCCTACGTGTGCTCTATGGGTTCTACTAAACCTTTCTAAAATCTATGTCCTGTGTGCTTTCAAAACACACACCCTTCTTCATATTGGTCCCATGCACCCACATGCCCTTTGGTACTTAGACAATATTCTGAGGCCCAATATCACTCCACACTACAATTTTTCTTTGTGCTCGGAAACAACCTTCCTTCAAATAATAAAGAATGTTGGGAATCTGGATAGTTGTAATAAAGAATGAAGGAATGAGGAATGAGAAATGAAAGAATAAAAATAATGGAGGAATGGAGAAAAAAAATTATACTGCTGGAGAAGGAGTGGGAAATCCTTCCTTATTTCTACCTCAAGCTTCTTTGAGGCATCTACCTCACCCTACGACTGTTCACATAGGTTACCTACTAGGGTGCTTACCTCATCAAAACTCAATTCATCACCCTTAGCACTCATCATACTTTCAATGTTTTCTAAGTGTTTTCCAAGGTTTTCCAGTACGTCCATCCTGCGGGTGATCTTAGGGTAAAATTCCTTCAGTCGTTTTATGATCGAGCCTCTCAGTGTCTTGATGAATTTTGACTTCTTCTCCACCTCGACTAGGATCTTATCTCATTCTACCTTATTCCCATTATTCTTCTCCTGAAATTCTTTGAGGTTTGCCTCATGTGTGGTAGCTAGAATACTTGCAACTCTATCTCTGTTCGCATAATTATCATAAGTGGATTCATCTATCTGTACGGTTTCCTTTATCTCTACAAGGAAATTGGTGTACAAAGTGACTATCTCCACCACCTTCATATTCTCTTCTTTCTCTTGGCACACCAGCACCTCTTCTATTTATTCTAAGGTGAGTGGTTACCTCTCCATGGTAAGGATGCGAGTTAAGTCTTCAAAGCACTACAAGGTTGACTCATACTTATTCTCGGGTGGTGCTAAGTCTTGATGCTTCAAGATAATTGCATTTGTAATCATTTCCACCTTTTTATAAAATTCTCATACCTTCACCTTTTCCTCCTTCAATTCATGCCTTAATTGAGTGCTCATCAGTTCTTCTTGCTTCAGGTCCTTTCTCTTCTCAACGATATCCTCCTTTTTTTCTCCAACTCCCTCTCTAGGAACCTTACCCTATCATTCCTCCCAAAAATCCTTGCCTCAACCTCAACTGAAACTTTGTTGAGCTCATTACATACAAGCTCATCCAATAGCTGATGATCATTTACAAGTTGTTTTAGCCCTTTTTTCTTCGACATTTTCATTATCTCCCCTTTTCTAACTTTGAACTCAAGTTCATCAATATGGGACTCAAACACCCAAGGTAGCATTTTCCTAGTCTGTGGGTATGCACTTTCTTTTTCAAATGAGGACATTTCTAGGATTTGGTCTATTGGCATGGTGCTCTTGAAGTGCGTGTGTAGCAATTTGTTTAGATCATGGACGTAACCCATTCCTTGCCCTTGTGATGCTATTGTGTTCTTCCTTCCTATGCGTGTGGCCCTGGGAAAGCTTACAGCCAAGCTAGGGTCTCCACCCATTCTTCCATACTCTTTTCCAATTATATCCTCTTCTATATCCTTTAGTATCTCATCTTCTCTCTGCTCTATCTCTTGTTATACCAAATCCTTAATGATTCCTTCCACTTCTCTCTTCGCAGATTCCTCTACTTGCTCCTTGGTGTGGCTTTGGGTCCTCTAATTTCTTGTGCCCACATCCTCGCTAAATCCTTTTTCTTGAGCATCTCCTACTTCATCCTTCTCTTTTTCTTCCTCATCCTTGGATTCATGTACATCATAAATAGGATGGTCTTGATATTTTTTGTTCTCATAATCATCTCTTTCACCTATATAGGCCTCCAAGCTCTCTATTTCTTCTGATTTTTCCTTCCTTATTATCTTCTGCTTCTTCCTAACTGGTGATTCCAATATAGGATATTCATCTTACTCTTCATTTACCATAGGCGATTCCTTCCTAGGTGACTCTTCTTGTGTGGGAGGTTCTTCTTGCTCTGGTGCTTCTTCTAAAGTCTTCTTCTTCACAGGGACTTCTTTCTGCATGCATATGTACTTGGCTTGGAGCTTGCCTCCGACGTGCCCACATATTGTGTTATTTACACAATTGGTACATTCTTCTCCTACACTTCCTCCCTCTCTCTTTTCTTTAGCGTGACATTTTTCCTATTGGTGGGATCTTCTGGAATGAAGACATCATTCTCCAAGTAGGAACCTTTCTAAAACTTTGGACTAATACGCAAGTAAACCCTTATTTTGGTCCTTCCGGTGATTGGAAGCTTCGTTTCCTTCATCATCTATACTTCGTGGGAGACATATTTCTCCACATACACACCCTTCTTGGGGTATACCAAGTTTTCTAAGGTGCTGGAAATAGTCACAGGCCTTGCAAAACTCAATACAATCCTGGTTGATACTTTCCCACCAAAGCCCTGTGAGTAGAATCTTCTGCAGGGTTGCATTTCTTGCATAGTGTCCTCCTACAATCCCGCACCATGTGATTCCTCCATAATTGTCCACATGATCTCATGTTACAATATGCATCGGCACATAACCACATCATGACCTAAATTATACAGGTCTTCACTAATCTAACATGTAGGGTGTGGTGCGTATTGCCTTACTACTTTCTCTCCAAAGCCTTTATCCCTTCTAGCACCACACCTATTTTAAGAACATACCTGTGATATCTTCCAAGTCTGATGGCACATGTGCCCGCAACCTAAAAAGTTTCTACGTCTGGACATGGTATCATCAATGTTTTCACATTCCCTCCCCTGAGTTAATCCTTGATAAGTGGTCAGGTCTATGAATTGACTTTTCTTTGGTTTTACAACCACTATAAACTCAAACTCCTGGAATAATAGGATCCACCAAAATATGTGCCCTTGTAGAATGGGATAGTTGACTAAGTTATTTCAATGCCATGTGGTCTGTGTAGAATATAAATGGTGTTACAAACAAATATTGCCTAAGCTTGCGAAATGCATAGATCATGGAAAATTCTTTGTGCTTAGTAGTTCTGTCATTTTGTTCTATGCTGGTGACTTAACTATCCTACTTGTAAAACACAAGGGATGATCAAAAATTCCCTCACCAGGTTATGCTAGTACTACTCCATAATGGTTGTCCCTAGGGCATCAACACACACATGGAAAGGCTTATCTTAAGAAGGAAAATGTAATATGGGCACATTGACAAGCCTATCCTTCAAATTTTCAAATTCCTTTTTTTGCGCTTCTCCCCAATGAAAGGCCCTCTTGTGTTTTAGTAATTCCTCCAAGGGTGTGATGATCTTGGAATACCCCCTTGATGAATTTCATTGTATTGCTACATTGTATGCCTAAGGAATCCACTGCACATGTGCTTTGACTAGTAGGCCTCCCCTAATCTTATAATAACTATAAATATGGTGGGATCCACTAGTAAGCCTTCTTTGCATATAATATGTCCCTACATAGGGTTCCAAATGGAGTAGCAAAGAAACATTTTTTAATGTTAAGGGATATCCTTAATTGCCAACATATCTCAAACATCAGCCTCAAATTTTTCACAATGGTCTTTGACCAACTCATATACAATCCATTCATCTAGGTAAACTTAAAGAAATTTATGGATGAAGACCTGAAATGCTTGGACCACATGATGCGTGAGAACATAGTCACACACATCCTTCAATCCAAAAGTTATAACTCGTGTAGGTAAAACTTCACCATTTAGTGGATGAAAGCTTTTCTTTTCTTTGGTCTTCCTTTGCAATTCTTGACTTGGTGATACCCTGAAGAATCCATCCATGAAAGAGTAGACCTTCGTGTCCGGCTACTCCCTCCAAAATTTCTTCAATAAAGGGGGTTGGAAAAGGATCGATAACACATACTACATTCAGGTCCCTATAGTCCACACATATCCTTATCCTTCCATCCTTCTTGATATTGATGACCATTGGACTTATCCATTTTGATTCTTCCATTACCTTAATGATACCTAATATATATCATCTTGTATCATTCTCCTCCTTGACCCTTACACATAAGTTCGGATTCATCTAATAAGGCCTCTTCTCGAATCAGGCGCGCACCCTTCCTTCAAATTGATCTTCATTTCCCCTAAGGAATGGTGAACACCTTTGAGATCATGGTACCCACATGGGAACAAAATCTAGAACTCTCATAATAGATCAATGATCTTTAAAACCTCTTTCTCTAACCAATAATCCCCAATGAAAGCTTCCTTAGGTTCTATTTCTAAACCAATGTTAACCTTCTTTGTTTTTAAGAGTTTATGGTATTTGCATTCTCACTCATCAACAGGACTTTGTGCATACCTTCAGAATGGTTAATATAGATTCTCCATTTATTCACCATCTATCACATAGACCATATTTCCTTTTTCCTTAAATCCATGCATGCATGCTCAAGTTGTATCTCTTCTAATTCTTCTTCATCAAACCACGTCTCCAAATTAGGTTCTACTAGTAGTTCTTATATCCTATATCCTCTTCCATAGTGCTATCTCCTATTGTAAGGCGCTTGACCACTTGCAATTTTTATCCACTAATGGCTTGGTATTTTGATACTCAAAAGCTTGAATGAGATCCAGCCACTAACTCCTGCCAATTCCCTTTTTGACGGCATGTCTCTGAGTGAATATGCCACACACATACACAACCTTGTAAGGTTGGAATACAACTTATCCACCCATAGCGAAGACTGATAAAGCTTCTACACCTCCCATCTAGGTCTTCTCATAAGCTTGGATATGAAATGAGGTGGGCTCCTTACCATGGTAATCTTGTATGGTAGTGGGTGCATTGCTTCCTGGAGAACCTAACAGAGAACGTGACTCTTACCTCTATTCCATTCTAGAAGGTTCTGCCATGGTGTGTAGATCCCACCAATGTGCTACAGTCCCAAACAAGTTATAGCTAAGCATACCTCTTCTTTCACCCTCATTCTTCCACTGAGCCCCCATTTCTTGCAAGGAAACTTCAGGGTAGGATCCTCCATATTAAATTGGTAAGTTCTTCCCTCCTAGGCACTTGACTGAGTACATGCCTTTGTTACACTTGTTAGGGATCCACTCAACTTCCACCCAATTAATTCATAAGTCTCATGCACCCAATTGGCACATGTTATGCTGGTTATATCACTCATCAATTGAGCATCTTCAAATTGGATAACTCCTTCTGTAGGATGAATTATCTCAGGGTCTATAATGGAGCACACATGGATTCTATCAAGGAATTCTTCTCCTAAGGACTCAACATAGGGCGCCGATTTCTCATCAATCAAGGGGATGATGACTCATTCCTCCTTATTCTCAAAACTAATATACCTATTGTTGAACCGTAGGTCAACATTGTTATTGTAACATGATGGGTGCCCAAGTAATGTTGGAAAATTTTCTACCTTGGTGAGTGCCAAGACTTCAAAATCTCCAGTAAAATTGAACCCTTGAATAGTTATGGCCGCATCCTTCAAGACTCCAATAAGCATTGCCTTTTTCTTGTTTACCATATACAACACATTTAAAGATGGGTTGTAATGTTGGCCTCCCCATTTGATGCCAAGAATCTAGAGTGAGAAAATTTACCTCCACTCCTATGTCAATCAAAATATTACTCAGAAGCCAACCATCAATAACTGCATTCAAAGTGTTCTCTTTATCATAGTCAAGGAGGAGGAAGGTTTACATGTAAAATCTACCTTTCTCACTCAACTCTAGTGCATGGTACCTTCTCCCTTAGCTATTCTCCTAGCAAGGTAATAATATTATCTTGCCTCATACATCTTGCATACTTCCGTTACCTCATCTATATTCTTTTGCGGAGCCTCGAAATTCTTCCTCTGCTCTAACTTCCTTGATTGTCTCCTTTAGACAATAGATCTCTCCTTGCAAACTACGAATCACATCCATAGTCTCCTAATATACCTCCTTCTGATGATCAGGGTCTGGATACTTCACATGTACCACTTCTTCCCTAACAACAAGTGTCTTTTTTCTTGGCATCTCCCTAGCGCACGCTGCCTCTGCTCGCATCGTCACTAGTACAGGTTCTTATTTTGACTCTCGCACCACTCTTGGCATCCACTGTGAGTTATCCTTCTTTATGATCACCATCCTGATGATTTTTTCCTTCCAGTGATGTTGGTTCATATGCTCATAATTCTTTGGACACTCCTCATACTTATGTTTCTTACCGCACCACAATCATTGCAACAAATCAAAACACTCACACTTGTAATGTTCTGTAGACCCACAATTATAAAAGGTTCCTTAGAGGAACTCACTTCTTCCTCTGCCATAGTTACTGCGGCCATGAAAAACTCCACATAAACCTCTTCCACGTACTCCTCCATCTACGCACCCTTCATAGTGGTGATCATCATCCTTTGGAACTACTTGTATGGTGCACAACGAGATCAATAGCATCACAAATTTGGTCAATCAGTTTGCAATCCTTGGTGTCATGGGTTATAGAGGTATAGATCTTGCAATAGCAAGACACATTCTTATGGATCGTGCGCTGTAGTAGAGTTTGGTTACTTACATCATAATCCCATGGAATATTTCACAATCTACTACCATGGTACATACCAATCTCTGAGGGGAAACTGTCCTTCGTATGCCCTTCAACTTCACAATTTGTGCACCATAGACCACTATGAATCTCATGCAATGAGTTTGCAGAAAGCTTCTCTAATTTCTTAGCCATTACAAAAATCTAAGCCTCCAGAAAAGGTCTCGCACTAGTATCAATGATTCCATCAGCCTCAGCACATAATGGCATCTTCCAAGGCCTCGTGCGGATCTGTGAATGTCTTGTGTGAAAGTTCCCTTCTAAACGGTGTTATCAATCCTCCAACAAACCATTGAGCATGCTGAGAAGGGTGAATGTCATAGGATAGTTTTGAAAAGATATTTTTGAGCTTTGCGTCATACTCCCGCACACTCTATACCATTCCTTGTTGGATCTCCTTCAGAGGGCTAATGTTCTTCTGCTCAAATTCAAGGATGTGGAGTTCAACCAAGAAGGCATTCTTCAATGCAGTGTAATCTACCACCATTTGATAAGGGTCATACTTCCGATACCAAATATGTGCACACCCCTTGTAACATCATTGCAAACTAACTTTCCTTCCTCTCTGGGGTAGTGATCCCCTTTACATACCATAGTAATTCACACTTGTGCACATGCTCTGCAACATCCTCAAAACCTTTGTAATCTAGTAGAAGTAGAGATATCTCAAAAAATAAATTGCGAAGGTGGCTGAGGTCCTTGTCCGCCTGATTTAGAACCTTGATTCCCTCTAATGTTTCCTCCCCCACCAAATCCATTGGATCCACCCAGTCCTACACCTTCTAACCCACCAGATCCACTCACTAGGTCCACCAAGTCTTATACCACCATATCCATCCTCCTATGTAGCTAGTAGAGGGCCTGAAGTAGTTGCGCCTACTGTTACTAATATCCCACTAAACTTGTGTGCACTGACAGTTTGTGATATTACTCTTCTACCAGATGTGTATCACGTGCCACTCCTAGAAGTGATACCCAAACTATGTGTACATGCACTTTTCCCAAAAATACCTCTAAACATAGGAATGGATTGTGCTACCATATATGTTCCAGACGAGAAATTCTACCTCCTTGGTGCAAATCGGCCACTTCTCACCAATACCAACTGGGTTAGCAATACTTGTTTCTTGATTTCAAAAAATAAGCATTAAGGGTTGGTCACCAAGTGAGTTTAGATGCATGTCGATGGCTCTCCTTTCTCCATGTGACAAAATATTGTTAGAAGCTAAAGGGTCTCTCTCCCGTGCTAGCCAAGATGGGGTACCACATACTGCTCAGGTTCCACGTCCTCTGTGTGAATGTCAACTCCCTCCCGCAATTTCTACCTCCATAACTCCATCACACTTGTAACCTTACATGTTTTCTAACCAACTCGCTTTCACGTGCTTCACCATACTTGAGTCATCTTTCTTCCCTCTCTTTTTCTACCTTAATGTCTGTAATCTTCCTCCACCCTAGCTTCCTCGCCCAACACTCAGAGAAGCTTATCCGGCCACAGGGAATCCCTCTAAACTTAGCGTAATAATCAAGATCTTTAGAGCTAATGGGATAGCTTGCAAAACCATGATCCTCTAGGTACCTGTAGGAAATCAAACTCAATAACCTTTGGAAAAGAATACATATGAAATGGCATATTGTAGGGTATAAGTGGTCAACACTTTTTTCCACCAATGATCAACATCACATGTCTAAGTCAGATCTGCATCCTGGAACCTCTAGTAATGATCTTGGGTCCATACGCATGCAATCTATAATACCAACTTAGATCTGGATGCATATGTTGAGAACCATTCATACAAATCTATTGTAAATACAACAAAAGAAGGTCTCATATAACTCATGATACAGATTCTCTTCCACCCATCTATGCATGCATCAAACTTAGGTCTGGTACTAAACATTTGAGCAAACTCATCCTCTGTGCTCTTAAACCATGCTTCGAAACTTTCCAAGGTTTAAGCGATCTATCATCACACATCAAAGGAACCAAGATGTATTTCATTTCTCACAACAACTTTGAAAAGAGGTCCCAGTAATGGAACCAAGATGTAGTCATTTTTTACGCCCTTAGAACACTAGTCTAATCCCATGTGTGTCATCCTATCACCCAACGGGTGCTGGGCACTCACCCTAGGCATGCGACGGGCGCCGAGCCCCTCCTTTATGTGAGTCTTGTGAGAATACATCACTTATGATAGAGACTTAAATGCAAATAAGGAATGAAAAATACTATGCATCCATTCTGAGAAATCAGGATGAGTTATTATATTGATGCATACTATTCAGATAACAGGAAAAACATCATGTAGATAATAGGTCTATTGACCATAATAGAAAGATAAATACACAAGGGATTACATCCATCAACATGATATACTTAGAATAGAATCTTATATTTTTATTGATATAAACCAATAACCACATATATTCATATTAATCTTCACTTAGTAACCATATTGCTTCCATTCTAGGCCATAATAAACCGATATACCAATGGAGATGAGATCTCATGCATTCAGAAGCCTAAACTATGCTTTCCATATTACAAGAATAATCATAACACCATTCCCTCTAAGTATGATCCATCACTCCTATGGCTTCTCCTAAACCTGACCCAAAGGATCCTCCATTATTTTTCCAGAGCTTCGCCTTCTTTCCCTATCTCTTTGCTACCACTTTGAATGCTGACCATGACTGCCTTTCCTTCTACCCAAGAATCTCTATATATAGCTTTATCCTCCACCACCATGCCTTCCTAAAGTAACAGATCGGTTTCTAAGTGAACAAGTGGTCTTCCAAGGGAGCATGCTTACTTTGATCCAAGCTCTCCACTCTTTGTAATGATGTCTTTCTGTATCCTTCCATAGCATGGAATAATCCTTTCTTGACCAACAAGTCACCAAGTTGGCACCTTATCCACTCTACATGTTTAGTCAAGTCACGCTTTCCTCATGTGCTTCTTAGAAATCCAAATATGGCTAAGTCCCAAGATACATTTCTCTACCCTGTGCATGGACCATGTGTGTTCTACTAAACCCTGTCTAAAACCCATGTCCTACATGCCTTCACCCTGCATGCCCTTCTTCATATAGGTCCCATGCGTGCCCACACGCCTTCTTGGTACTTAGCCAATATTTTGAGGCCCAACAAGGTTGATCATCCCCAAGTCCTTCTAACTAGATCTAAACACAATGTTTTAAAAAATCTCCATTTGGAAATGGTAGCAGCAGTACTCTCCTCCCTCTCTTAAAAAAATAATTTGAGGTGCTTACACTTTATTTTTTCTGATGTATCTTTTCAATTTTTTGAGCATATTGGTATTAATCAACCCTCTTATGCTTTCCAAGAAGGTGTGTTGAAACATGTTTGTTTGGTTGGTTTTCTCCATATGACTTTATACATTGAGTACACTATGTTCTCTGGATAGGTGTACACACAGTTTCCCTTGATGTAAAATAAACACAGATCCAAACAAGAGAAAAAAATTTATAACACAAGCACAAGGAACTTTGAGTGAAAATCAAAGTGTGTCTACACATTTAGGTGAATTTTCATTAAGCACACTAGGATATTCAGTTCAAGTACATAAAGGGGGGAAATGTAGACACTCAATTTATGTAGCCTTATGTCCTTGCAATTACAGGTTTAAATGATTTGTACAAGTTATTATACACTAGTTCACACTTGCTCATTCTTGTGTCAATGATTTATCCCTAACTGAATACCGCATTAGATTATTTCTTGCACACACAACTTGATCTTGATTCACACAATGGTCATATTAAGACCTTTCATACCAATTAGAGCTAAAACCCTTGCACAATACAAGTCCTAGTTTTCAAAGCATTCACATATGCATCTAAGACTAAATGTGCCCAAAAATGAGTTTCATAAGTTATCTATACCCTAAATGGCCCTTCCCATATGATTATGTTCCCTCTTTCTCCATGGTGACAATTTTTGGTAATTCAAGTTTATTTGGGACACTTTAGTTGGCCTTATCTAAGATTTCTATATCCTTAACACATAGTTGGAATGCGTTTGTTTCTTGGTGTGCTTCATAGTGATAGATAAAATTTCCAAAGATTATTGTGATTTTTGGTGATGCTGAGACATTTTTATTTAGGTGTGTTGATCTTTTTATGTCTTAAATAATCTAGAGAGTTCCCTTGAAGATCCTTATCCACTCGTTGGAGGTGTAGATTTTGTTTTAGGCTGATTTTAGAATGCCTTAGGGCTAATCCTTGATGGTGTGATCCTTGCCAACCTACTTGGGTATCTTTTGAGTGATTTATATGTAAGTTGAGTATTGATATATTTTATGTATTGGAATGAGTGACCTATATGGTCATGACTGACCTACAAGTGGTTATGATTGAGTGTCATGCATATAAGTGCATGTTATATTTGACCATTGTGATGCTAGTTGTGAAAAGAAGGAGGTATGAGATAGCTATCAGTGGTGAAGTAAGAGTTACGAGGGGTCAAGTAAAGATCCAAGAAGTTAGGTTTGATGAAATGATAAAATTTATAATAGTAGGTGGGAAAGGTCAATTGACCTAATCAACATGTGACTGAGAATATTTGAGCTAGTTGGAGAAGAAGCTTGTTTGTTTTAGAACAGTGTGGAGCTAAATATATTATCATAATCAGTTGTGAAAGAAACGATCCCTATTAAGGATATTTATCTTTAGGTGGTTTATTTGAAATGTTTGATCACTTTAGATGGTGTAGTATCCTCCTTGTATAGTGGGTGTTTCCTACTAAAATAGCGGTGGGTGTTATTTATTAATTGGGTGCTTCAATAAAGAAATATTGCTTGATGTGTAATATTCTTAGATGATTCCTTTGTTATGAGTAATATTATCATAGGTTTAGGAGTGGATGTTCTTCCCATTGAGGGTTTACTATATTATATGTTGTGTAATTTTTGTTCTCTTTCATTTCACACACTTGTTGGTGATTAATACACACATAATAAGCTTGAAGGGTTATTGATTGTATAAGTTGAATAACTAATCTAAATGATGTTGTAAGCTATGGAAAATGAATTTAAAGGTTTGTAAGAATGATTTAACCCTACCCCCCTCTTAGTCTATATGCTTCTAAAACCATTGGTATCTGAGAAAGGTCCCTTGTGAATCCAAAATTTAGAAGAGTACTTGATAGGAGATTCTCTGAAGCACAATATGGGTAAATGTTATGTAGAATCCATATGAAGTTGGTAATACACTATGTGTATAGATGATTTTGAGGTTATAGTTAACCTACAAGATTAGTTGACACTTCAAATTTAGGAATGAATATCGAGTTAGATTCAATCATCAAGGAGCTTGAATCTAAAATGAAGTTCTTGAAGGAAGAGTTAAAGAAGGTATCTAGTAAGTTAGAATAAATGCTAATAAGTGTTTCTCATAGCAAATAGAGTTGGTGGTTCAAGTTACAAAGAAGATCATATGAATGTGCCTACATGAAAGCAATGTCCATTTTAGAAAATTCATGGATGCATTAAGGTGTGAGATTATTTGCATAAATGGCTAAAGTGTTATCCTCACATGTAGGTATGATATTTGGTCATAGGGAAAAGTATTGTGCTTTATAAAATTCTCAAGGAATGAATAATAACCCAAGGGGTTATGAAAGATTCTTAAATGGTCACTATTGTTAATGCAATGAATTATAGACATAAGGCCATCCAAGGATTTTCGTAGGAATCTCAGCTCATACATGTGCAGTCAAAAGGTAATGAGAATGTCATGGTGTTATAATTGTCAAAATGTTGATCACATGGAAATTTTATATCTTGATAGACCATCTAAGAAATGTAATTGCTAGAACATGTGTCAAAAATTCCTTGATAAGAAATTTACAAATATTTACACCAAAAGATACAAACCTATAAGTGAATTGAAGAATGAGCCTAAGCATGAGGAATGAGGATTGAATCTGTAAATAAGACAATTAAGACATCTAAAAATTAAACATTCTTATAACAGTAGGATGAAACAAAAGGAATTATCATAAATCATTAGACCCTATAGAGACGTTCAAAGAATTATCAATAAAAATGACCATGAAAATTAAGCAATCAATAAATGATATCCTTCGTAATAATCAAGATACTTAAGAAATTCTAATCTATTGAGATCTAAGGTAATGAAGGGTGATTAAAAATAAGTGGCACAAATAATGAATATATGAACCTATAAATTTGTAAAATAATGAAGCAAGTTCAAACAAGATGCTAGATATTATGGATAAGAAGAAGGAAGTAAAGAGAGTCAAGCTTAAGCTTGATAAAATCAAAAGTGATTTATTAGCTCTAGTTGATAATGAGATTGTGTTTAAAGAGAATCATATGTGGTTATGTAGGTTTTTTATTCAAAAGACACGGGTAAAAGGAACTCAAGGATAAGTCAAATAATGAAATAAAATAAGGATGAAGTCAATATAGTGAAATTTGATCAATCATCAAACTAAGAAGGTATACAGACAAAGGAGGGTAAGAGAGAAAAGGTAGATTTCAAATTCTAGTCCCTGATCATGAAAAACAAAAGGGATCTAAAGATTGATAGCAATGTGGATAAGAGGAAGATGGAGATTTGGGAATCTCCTAGTAGTTGTGGGTGTTTTTAGCGTCCTAATATATCACTGGGTGTCCCTGTATGTACCCATATAATTGCACATGTGCTACATCAGAGGTATGATAAAAGTATCCACTGATGAATTATTTACTTTTTTATAATATTCATGAAAATGATCCAAATCCTCTCCCTTTAATCCTTTGGCATACATTGATTTTTATCTATCCCTTATTTCAAATTTTTCTATATTAATTTAAGACTTCGTGAGGTCCATTTTGTGATCTTTTTGTGAATTATCATGACTTTAAGTCGCATAACACACCACGGTGGTACCTATGTATCTGGTGGTCTTCCTAAATCGGTGGTTGCGTAACTGCCACGGTCGTTCTATGAACTAGGGTATTTAGTTTACACAAACTAGTGTTTATTATGTGCATTTATTCAATGAGAATATAGACTACATGTTTTTGAAGACATGTCTCAAGTTTTTGCAGTGTACTTTCTCGCTCACTTCTTGAAACATTTTTATTGATTTTATGCACATTATTGGATACATATTAGAATCCTATTCTTAGGTTTACTATTATTAGAATTTTGATTCCCCCTTTATGGATGATTGGGAACTTCTTAATTTCCATGGCTATGTTAGACTGTTAATCAAAGAATACTTGGTAAATATCACACAAGAGAGTCCATGCGGGATATAAGGCATAGGATTGAAAAAGCACGGAAAGATAGGAAGGACCCATGCATAGAAGACAAGTTTAGATTTTGGGGTATAGCTGATTTTGAGCATGAAGATCTATTTTTAGAAGATGGCGTGTGAAACACACCAACGAAGCAGGGAAGACACACGACATGCATTATATATATTTGGAGAATTGGTTCAAAGCATCTATACATGAAGACAAGCTAGGAATAGAATGAACACTTCAATTATCTAGAAGAGAACTGTATAGATAGTGCACTTGCATGTGTGGTCTATAATTGTAAATGGCGTGTCGCTATTAATAGCATGTGACCTATTTCTAGAGTATTCAAGTGGTGAAGGGAAAGTCCCCACCCTATATATATGATGATTAGATGCATAATACATATAGATAGATAGATAGATAGATAGATAGAGATATATGATGTATCAGAGAGATCTGTATGTATGATTCTGCAATACTGTGTATTAGGTTCATATGCACCTTAAGATGAATTGCCATAGTACTGTAAGGAGATTCTATGTACTTATTAATACAATGGAGGAAATTGGCTGAATCTAAGTGTTATTTTGTGTAATTGTGTTGTGCACATTAGTATTTCAATCATGGATTACCATTCAAGCTTATTCTTTCATAGATTTTGTGAGTAGCATGCACTATAAAATGATGGATTAGTTGTGACTCTATATGTTTTCATTTTCATCATTCTAACATCCTATTACTAGCAACCCTAAAGAGAAATCTGGTACCTTTGCACACTTTGGGTGAGTGCTCAGTCTAGGCTGAGTGATATGCTAGCATGACTAGGATGTCATCTTGCAAATTCTAGGCTGCATCATTTATTTTGTTTCCGGGACCTCTTTTTAAGTTTTTCTTAGGATGGTTCACAATGAAGACATACCGGTTAACTCTAGTAAGTATTGAGGAATGGATACATGATCTGGAAGAAGAATATGCATGATGATTTAGCACTGGATTTGGGTTTAACATGTGAACTTGGGTAAAATTAGAAATCTATATGACAGTTTATATGAGATATTTTTTGTTATCTTTCCCAGTAGAACTATACGAGTGGCTTGATTTGCTTATGCATCTCAGTGGAATTGGAGGTATCACAACCTTGTTTGGATGCAAGAAGAATTTTAGGCTCTTTATTGATGCTGATCTAATTTGGAATCACGTGCATGATGGATATGTGGTTTTGTGGTGTTCTAAATAGTTATATCTCTGGAATATTCAATTTCGACATAATCTTGCCCATAGGTCATTAAATTTAAGTTTTTGAGGTATCCAAGAGGAACTGTATTTGCATGGTATTCCACTGGAAATCAAGATCTTAATGGTAACATTTTGAACCTGGAGAGTAAAGCCGATGGCCAACTAAAATTCACCACATGTGCGAAGGTAGGAATAGAGTTAGTATTAAGATGGTGGACCTGGCGGCAGAAAAGTAGAGAGAGGAAAGATGGCTTAAGTATAATGAGGTACGCGAAAGGTAAATAGAGCAAGCAATGTTCCATTACAAAAAGTATGGAATTGAGGAGACAAATGGCTCGTGAAGGATTTACGGTTCATGTAGAGGACGTGGAGCCTAGAGCATCAGGAACTCCCCCCCATCTTGGAAAGCATGATAGAGAACCCTCCTTGGCCTCACATGGAAGCGCATGCCAGTAGAGATGACCTGGGCCATGGGTGCATCTTAATCCTACCTGATGACCTAGCCCTTGCGCTTGGTTTTCTAGTATCTAGTATGAAAAGTAGTCAACAAGCTAAGTTTGGGAAGTAGGGAGGATAAGAGTAAGTCATGAAAGATCAAGTACATCAATGGCAGGACAGAATGGCTTCATTATTTATTTGGGGGTACCTTTTCAGCCACATCATCCACATAGAATGTGAGCACACAAATGTTGGATTCACCTCTGGAAGTGGGACATACTTCACAGACTATGGGGGTTCTAGTATAGTACTACTATTAGAGCACAGGGGAGTACATCTACAGGTCCTATTCCAACTATAGGTGGAGGATCAGGGGGTATAGGGTGGTTCTAATTCTAGTGGATCTGGTGGTTTTGGAGGAAGAGGAAACAAGAGGTTCCGGGTTAGGTGGGCAAGGTTCGCAGCAACCCTAGAATATTTATATGGAGATGTCCCTTCATCTCCCAGAAGTATAGAGGTATAAGGGTGCTACTGAAACATGTACATATGTGTGAAATATTGTGGCGCGTAAAAGGGATTACAACTGCTGAGTGAAAGGCAAGTCAATTTCACTACTACATTTACAAGGACGTGCACACACAGTTGGTATAGGAATTTTGACCCTGATCAAACTTGCATGGATTATGCAACATTAAAGGATGCTTTCTTAAAAGAGTTTTATATCCCACAGTTTGAGTATAAGAGTATAAACACGCTCAAAGATATCAAACAAGGCACTACTAAGAGTGTACATGAGTATGATGCTCATTTTAAAACACTTCTATCTAAGCTTATCTTATGATATTCATGCAAGCCAGCATGCACAATGGTTTGTAGGAGGATTGATTACACCATTTTAGAAGGGTACTATCACATAAGACATATACAGATCCACATGAAGCATTGGAGGTAGCCCTTTATGCACTGAGGTATTTAGGAGTATTGACATTGGCATTAGTCCATTCTTAGAAGCATAGATTGCAGCTATGGAAAAGCAGTTAGAGAAATTATCGGCAAATTCAGCTTATGAAACATGCTCAAGGATTTAGTGTATAGATTGTGAAGTAGAAGGTCACACCAAGGATATTTTTCCTCACATATCCATACGTTCATTGGTATTAGACTGTGAGATTTTTCATTTGAATCATGATGCTAGCAACTGCCCTTTGTTACAGCACGTGATAAGGAAGAATGTATCCTGCTTTTGTAAAATTTGTAGGTCCATGACCCATGATACTAAGGATTTTAGATTGATTGGTTAGATCCATGATGCCACAGACATTAGGAGTACGACAGACAAGTATAAAAGATAATTCTAAGGGTAAGAATGAGCACCAGGACCAGGGAGCATAATTAACCACGTGCTATGAAAAGAATGAGGGGTGTTTTGAAGGAGGTCATGGAAGAGGACATGGATATCATGGTGGATATAGAGGATGAAGCCATGGTGGAGGAAGAGGAGAGTTCCCTCATGGAACATGTTATACATGTGGATCTACTGGATCACTACAGGTGTAAATGTCCTCAGAACATATTACATTTTCTTTCTTTGGGAAGAACCATAGCTATGAAAGAGTGCCTGGACCTATATGAGCATCTGAGTAAATAGCATAAGCAAGATAAAACAAAGGCACTTGAATGATTAGAATCTAGTGCGTAGTAGAAGACTAAGTGGATGCCCAAGGTAATAGCACCAGGACTTGAGGCATTAACAGTGAAAGATCACTAGACGACGCTGAAGCATGCATATGTGCGAAAGAGGCATTACACTCAGAATCCTATGATTACCAAGGAGGAAGTTTTGCATGTGAGGTATCCAAATCCTGCTCATCAAAAAGAATTTTATCTAGGATACTATGGAAGTGCTTCAGGAATCTTCAGGGTGAGATATAGTACCTAAAGGAGCATTCAAGAAAGATAGAAGAGATTAAAGAAGTAGGGAAGGTCTCAAACTGATATTGATGATCATGTGGAGAGATATGCAAGATGTTACGCATCATGAGAATATTATTCCTTTGTTATGGAATTGGTTGAAGGGGAACACTCCACGTGCAAGCACTAATAATGAATAGTAGATCTTGTATGCAAATCTTCCCCCTTATAGCATTGACTATGATAAAGAGATCACTATGAATGTTGTTTTGGATGGATGGTTGTTGAGAAATATTTTGATTGATATAGGTTTGGAAGTCAATGTTCTTACATTAGATGCATGGGTGCAAATGGGGAGACCTCCATTGCAGCCATCATCTAATGTGTTGTTCATGTCTAATAGGACTAAGGCCACACCTATAGGTGTTTTAAAGGATGCATCCATAACAATATAAGGGGCTGAATTCACAGGGGTTTTGAGGTATTAGCACTCATGGAAGTAGACAATTTTCCAACTTTTCTTGGGCGCCCTTGGTGTTATGCAAATAATGTTGATTTATGGTTCAACAAAGGATACATCAGTTTTGAAAATAGGGAGGAATGAGTTATAATACCATTAACAGATGGAAAATCTACACCATATGTTGAACCTGTGAGTGAGGAGGACTTAAACAGAATTTATGTGTGCACTATTCAGAACCCAGAGGTCATTGATCCATCAAAGGATGGCATCCTTCAGTGGGAAGATTCTTAATCTATTATTGATACTATGAGTATTGCTTACGAAAATTGGGCTCACAGTACTTATGGACTTGTAGGGTGTGAAGTAAGGAGCACAGTTGCATGGAAAAATGGATTTCACTCTATTTGATGAATAGGTAGCTCAGTACCTTGGTATACTGGGGATGAAGACCTTCCAGTATTTTTGTAAGCCATGGAAGCATAGTGGATAGACCAAGTTAAGAGAAAGGACATGTTAGTGTATACCTTGTGTGGGATAGCAACGCACTGGTGGGTGGTTCAAAGACATAATCTTATGGAATGGAATGAGATCAGAATCACACTATTACTTGGTTTTTCAGGAGAAATGCACCTACATATATCTACACTTATCACAGTAATCAACCTATTCGGCATCACATCCAGCAGTGTGAGAGACTCTGGATAGTGGGATAGGAAGCATTACCACCTTCACTCTGGGTGAATAAATTATATTCCACCCTATAAGGATGCACACGTGCTTGGTATGTATATGCAAAGATACATAGAGAGACTAGAAACTGGTAGATTTTGATTACAAGAATGATCTATACCTTTGACTAATTCTTAACCAAACCTTCAGTAGAAGAGGCATTAAAAAATTTCAAGAGCTTAACTATGGGAGATAGTGTAAAGGTGGAAAAAATCATTCAGGAATTATTTGGTAGACAGAGTCAGGAGTGTGTTTTGAAGAGGAAGAAGACGGAGACTCCATACTACTTAAATGTGCTTGCCTTAAGAAATAAAAATGAAAGATGGTATACATAGTGGATGATGAGGCAATTGAAATTATGGATGTCGATCATTCACAAGGAGTGTGTAAGGTCTTGGACAGTGCAGATAAGGATACCCACGTATATCATGAATCGATGAAGAAAAAGAAAGTAAATATAGGGTTAGAAGCTGAGCCTAAGTAGGAAATAATTGGAGACTATTCGTTAGACTCGGAGGTGGAAAAAATTATTGATTTATTATAGGATTATCAGGACTTATTCCCTCGAGGGTATCATGAACTTAAAGGCATGCATGAATCACTAGGGGAGATGAAGATAAAGCTTAAAGAAGGTTTGCACCCAGTTAGAAAGATACCTTATAGAATGAACCCTAATTTACGTGAGAAGGTCAAAGAAGAGATTGAAAAAATGTGGAAATTTAGAATCATTCAACCCCTAGACGAGTCAAAATGGGTTAGTCCAATGGTGATCAATATCAAAAAGGATGGAAGGATTCGAATCTGTGTAGATTATAGGGAGCTGAATGTTGCATGTGTCACAAACCCCTTTCCTATGCCATTCACTCAGGAAATACTAGAAGGCATGGCAAGGCATGAAATATATTCATTTACAGATGGGTTTTCTAGGTATCATCAAGTTAGGATTTCTCAGGAGGATCGGGAAAAGACAACTTTTACTGCTGAATGGGGTAGCTTTACCTATACTATGATGCCCTTTGAACTGAAGAACGCACCTATTGTATTCTCATGAATAGTTGTTTAGGCATTCAAATATTTTATTCATAACTTCTTGTAGGTTTATGTAGATGATTGGACAGTATATGGTCTTGTTAAGGATCATTGTGACAATTTGTGCTTAATGTTTGAATGATGCAGATAGTTGAGTATCTCTTTGAACATCAAGAAGTGCATATTTGCTACACCATTTGGAATACTATTATGTCACATAATCTGCAAGGAAGGTTTGCTAGTTGATCCAACTAAGATTGTAGTCATTCTAGGCCTAGAAGCACCTACCAGTCAGAGTGAGGTGCATGGATTTTTGGGTCACATAGGGTAATATAGAAAATTCATAAAGGGGTATGCAAAATTTTCCACACCTTTGGAGGAGTTACTAAAAGGAAAAGGTAAAAGAGATGAGATGCCTTTAAGACCTATTTCTAGTGTAGAACCATTTGATAAATGGGCTATCAACTTTGTAGGACCTATTTCACCAGCCGCGCATAGGTTTGGATTGGTATATCATTACTTGCACATATTATCTCACAAGGTGGGAAGAAGCAGCACCTACAAAGGATTGTACAGCAACTAAAGTGGCTAAGTTTCTATGGGGAAATTTTCTTACAAGGTATGGATGTCCTTTAAGTCTGATAGGTGATAGGGGTACATATTTTTTGAATGAGACAATCAGGATCCTATTAGATGAGTTTATGGTTGTGCACCATAATACTACACCTTACCATCCTTAGGAAAATGGAACTGTTGAGGCTTTCAATAAGATTTTGAGCCCGACATTGACAAAATATTTTGATGTTGGAAGAAAGGATTGGGATGACAAAGTGTATGTTTTTCTTTAGGAATATAGAACAAATTATAAGAGGTTGAACAAAGCCACACCATTTCAGTTAGTGTTTGGCATAGAATTCATTCTTCCTATGGAATTCATGTTACCTTCTTTGTGTATCGCACATGTTGGAGGTCTAGCTAATGTGAAAGCTTTAGAAGAACGGATTGAAAAGATGATCAAGCTAGATGAGTGATGAGCCATAGCACGTTGGAGTCAGAAGCAAGAAAAGGCCATGCAGAAAGCATGGCATGATAGAAACATAAGGGATAAGAAGTTTGAGATTAGAAAAATGGTGCTTCTTTATGAATCTAAGTTCTTGCGTTATCCAGGAAAACTCAAGGTACATTTTTTGGGGCCATATGTTATCATGCACATCCTTGAAATAAGCACTTTCCAGTTAGAATCACTTGATGGAACACGGATACCCAGTTACTTTAATGGGAGTAGGCTAAATCCCTCCTATAAATAAGTCTTCTTGGTGTATGTAATAAGGAAATGTTTCCATTTAGATTAGGTTTTCAATTATGTATTTCCTTCCTTATCGTTATGTTTTTTCAATTTATTTTTTGTTCTTGTGTAATAAGCGTGCTTGCATGAATGAAGCTAATTACTATTTAAATAATTTTCTATGTGCAGAGGACTGCACATACTTTTGGTGTGGGGTGGTTTTTGATATCCAGGTACAAGACTATTGGATTTGAAAGGTGAAAGGAATAAGCTACTATAGGTGTTATTAAATTTAAAGGATTTTAAAATATTTCTTCTAAAAAGTGACCAAAGATGGAGATGCATGAAGGGATAGTATAATGGGAGGTAAGTGGAGGCCATAACAACTACCAGGAGAAGGTTCCACAATGAGGTACTCGAGCGTGAGGAAGCACACTGAAGAGAAGTCTCTTACCAAAGGGTAGGAAGGCACACTAGAAGGTTATAGCTAGGGTGTGAAGATGTACTGAGTGGAAAGAACGAAATTGGTCGATAAATGAAAGGACATTTAGTAGGTGGAGCAATAAATGCATCAAAAATTTTAAAATATATATAAGGATGGGATGTGAGTTTATTTTTACCATTGTGATTAAGATTATTTGAAAAGAGCTAAGTGTGAAGAGTCAGGAAATCATATTGAAGTGCGAAGAGTGTGAAACCATCCTTGAAAAGGAGGTTTGTATGAAGGAGAAGCTTGTGTTCCCATATGACAAGGGTTTGAGCGAAGCAGACACATTACAAACAAGCTAGGGCACATAATTTCCACTAGGGAATGGTGATTTGAGCTAGGGTTTGATTCACACATTGTAGAATTTAAGAGATGAGTATTTTTAGAGGATTGTAAGGTAGAAATGACACCAAAGAAAGCAGTTGTAGCAGGAGTGAAGGGAAAGAATAAGGTGGTCGAAGAAGAAGAGGAGATGACTCCTGAAAGAAACTTCTCTGAAATGTAATATCTAGAGGGGGTTATAGTAGGCCATGAGTGGGATTCTCACATCTAGAGGAGCAAGGTAAGTGATTACAACCACTGTACCATAGAGAAAAAGAAATATTTTGATGCATTGTTGAACACAAAGACAAATAAGCGCATGGCAGAAGACATATCAATATATGACGAGGCTGGAAATAATCTTTTGGGAAAGATTGGAGTTTACCAGCTCTATGAGCTCCCTTATTTCAGGAAATATGAGCCATTGTACCAATGGCTTATGAGAAGGTTTCACGAAGAGTTCTTCTACTTTGGAAGACGTAGAGTAATAATTTTAGCTGCGCTAATCTCCATGGTAACAAGATTAAAGGGCATAGGGGAATATTTGAAGAGTGATCTAACAGATAAGGCCACAATCTTGGAGACCAAGAGGGAGATGGGGTACACCAAGGGTCTTCCCGACATGGACATAGATAAACTGAAGAAGTATCTAGTTGTGGAGGCAACTGCACACCTTGTTACAAAATTGAATGACCAAGAAAGGTGGTCATAAGTGAACACCATGTGGTTGCACGTTGCGAGGAAGATGTCAAAAGGAGTATTCTACAAAATTTCAGGCTACATCACAGAAACAATCGTCGAAGAAGTGCGCTCAGGTGGAAAGATCAGCTTTGGGGCTGTTTTGTTGTCTCTGGTGTTCATGGAGATCGAGGTACCTAATGGACTGAAAGAAAAGATATGGGAGTATCCCGTGGAGAACAAGTCACATGCTGAACATTTCAGCAAGTACTTGTGTGAAGGATCCATGAAAGAACCAGTCAAATAAAGGGCTGAGAAGTGGTATGATAGGCTCCATGTGGCTTTTGAAGAGGAATGGAGAATCCCCAAGGACTTGCCTTCGGTGGTGGGTAAGGCAGTACAATTTGCAGTTTACCAAAAATTTTACATCGTGTAATTTACGATGAAGGATAGGGCTTGGAGCCCATGGTGCAAACTACCGTATGCCTTCACAACAAGGTATTTTTAGGCATCATTTCATAGGTTCTCATATGTGTGCTGCTTAATGTTCAATGCAGACAAGGTAGACTACAACTACCACACATTGAGAAAGAAGTATGTGTATCCAGGACAGGGTGCATATATTGAAAGGATTATTTTAGATGTGTTGAGCATAAATGCAGTAAGTTTGGCTATTGGAGACATTGGGGCAGCACTTGTGTACCTCCAATTGAAACTCAAGCTGGAAAATAACAATTATGTGGAGAATAATTTTGTGCTCCCAGGGGCCACCGAAGGGTAAGCATACCATGGAAAACATTCCATTGCCTAAGCCCACAGAGACAATTGAAGTAGAAGATGACGAAAAGGAACATGAGGATAGTGGTGGTTTGGAACATAGGATGAGACATCCATCATATAAAAGAGAATTAGAGCGCGTGACCATGCCAACTCATGGGTAGGAAGAAGAAGAGGATTTAGAAAAAGTGCAAGGATAGCACCATTTCAAGAAAGTATTCAGGTGAATAAGGACTCAAGGTGCTACTCCACAATCGATACATATATCACCTTGTCTCTCTCTATAGAAGGAGACAACTGAGACAAGGATAATAAATTAAATTGGGTGAAGAGGTGGAGGAATCAAAGGAAAGCACACCAGGGTATCCTACACCACCTGAATATGAGGAGGAACCACATAACAAGGAAGAACAATAAGAGAATCCAAAGGACAGAGAAATGAAGGATGGGGAAGAAGGAGAAAAGGAGGTAGTATAAGCCATGCATGAGACTACTCAAGGTATATCAAAAGAAACTCCTAATATTGAAGCTCTAATTCCCAAGGGACCTAGAATGAAGAGAATGAGTGGAGAACACAGTGCACCAATCATGGGACATGTTGAGGACACATGTAAAATTATTTGCACCTGTTTCTAGAGCACTGTGGAAAAAAAGGAGTTATTTGGCTGGGATTTGATGGATGAAGATATGGCGACCGTGTGAACAAGGAAAAAAATTTCATGGTCGATGCATACACACATGGATTAACTAGAATTCAATGTGTGTGAAGAATCATGTGTATAGAGAAGGTTGAAGAAGAGACCACAAGCTAGACACATAACATTAAATCCTACTATTATGTCTTATGGGCAAGTAATGCATTGGTAAGGGTCTCCACATAAGTGGCACGTAGGAACATGGATAAGGTTGTAACCATCAGGGTGTTGTAAGAGGAAATTAAAAAAAAAGGATGTAGAGATAGCATGCCTAACACAATAAAAAGACTTAGAGCAGAAGAATAACCATCCATTCATCAACATGGCAGAGGCCATTAAAGACCATGTGCTAAAAGCGCGCCTGCATATGGATTCAAAGGTACCAGATCAATTCCCCTCAATAATACATTATGTCAGGAATTTGGTGGATTTGGTGCTTGAAGATGAAACCATGTGGATGCCAACCCCAAAGAATATTTCATCTTACAAAGGACTGCTACAAGTGTTGTAGGAAGAACTGAAGAAGGCAAATTAAGCCTTGAACATCTATACATCTCTAGAAGTTCTCATCAAAATAAAAACCCTAGAAGAGAACAATGAAGTCTTGAAGGTGATGAGGGATGATACATTAGGCTGCGCAAAATGGTTAACTCTTGTCAAATAGAAACGTGAGGCCCTTGTAGTAGCACAAGAACCACACAAGGAGTGGCTAGATGAGCTTGGGAAACTCATCGTGCAAAAGATGGATTTGCTGGAAGGAAGGATGATTGCAATATCTAGCATTATGTTGGTCTTGTAGAATGAGAAAGGAGAGATTACACAAGATGAACTCGAGTCCATTGTTGTGGACATTCCAAAGAAAGTAGAGGAGGCACTCACTGAGTGGTAGACCTTGGAGGCTGAAATAAAGGAAGAATATCCTAAGTTAATCCTTCAAGTTGAGGCAGATGAAGCTACAAAGTAACATTATTCTTTATTTGTAAAGATTCTTTCTTATTCTTTCAATTCACATTCTTTATTTCATTTTTTAGACAACCATTGTTGGGGCAGTAATGAAATTAGTGTGGGTAATATTGAGCAGATAATACTGAATAGAAAGCACACAATAGGTCTGCGTGGTAAAACAGGGCATGTTTAAAGGCATGAACGGATAAGGGAAACACGCGCATGGCGGATAATTTCATATTTTGGGACTTAGCTGTTTTCACACATGAAGGTCTATTTTTAGAGATGGTGTGTAGAGCACACAAACAAGGCAAAGACGTGCACACCACACATTGGCTATTTTTTGAGGATTGACTACAAAGTAATTTGTATGGATGCGGGCTAAGAATAGGTTTATCACTGTAGTTAACTAAAGGAATTCTATGTTTAGCACACTTACATGTGTGGCTATGTTTGTAAATACTGCGTGGGTAATAATAGCATACGACCTATTTTAGGATTGGATAAGTGGTGTATGGAAAGTCTCCACCCTTATAAATATGTAGTGAACTATGTAGCAAAGGATATATAGACATAGATGAGATATATATGTGTGTGTGTGTGTGTGTGCAAGAATGTATTACTGAATTAGATTTGTGCGTGCATAGGCATAGATTTCCATTACTATAAGAACCTTCTATGTAATTGTCATATTTAATATAATGGAGGATATTGGCTGAACTTAAGTGTTAATTCTATGTGTAATTAGATCTTGTATGTTCTTGATTTCCATCATGATTATTATTTAAGTCTATTCTTCCTTAGATCTAGATATTTCATGCACTGTAGAATGATGTATTAATTATGGATTTGTATGTATTAAGTCTTCATCATGCTAACATCCTACAATAGTAACCCTAAAGAGGGACCTCGTACCTTTGTGCCCTTCGAGTGAGTGCTCAGTCTAGGCTGAGTGATGTTTCAGCGCTTCTAGGGTATTACTGGTAAATTCTAGGCTACATCAGGCTTTGAGCTATTCATTTACAAGGTTACACATGCTCAAGTTCACTTGGCACATTCCCTTGGTTGAAGTTTCCCTACATGCCCTCCTTTTCCTTACATGCCCTCATGCATTTCCCCTTCTTTCCTTCTTTTTCCTTTCCTCCTTATTCCCATCTTCCCCTTGCACACATCTCCTATGAATCCACCTTCTTCCAAGCAGCTATTCATCCCATGTGTGCCCCATACTTTCTCTTGTCAGCCAAGTCTCTGGCCCTCTCACACATCACACCCATTATTTTGTAATAGTTATGCCTTGACCATGCATTCTCCACTCATCTATTTTCCTAATTTCCCTGTGCACATCACGTGTGATTTATTTTGCACTTTCCTTTGTTTTCTTCCATGCACCCTTCCCTCGCACCCTCCTTTGCACCCTTTTATGCCAGGTCATCTTATGACATGCTTGAGTGTGCCACACACAACTAGTCAAAGCAAACCAATAGGGCACCGAATACTTGTCATAAATTAGTAAATGACATGTGGCAGAAATGAAAAAAATTTACATAGTTGGCCATCCTTTCAACCAATCCATGTGTGCCATGTGTCTTGTGTGCATCAACGAATCTTAAAAACTTCTGACAGACATATCTTCCATAACATAGCTTTGATCGGCTCACGCCTAAACTTGTCAGAAATTTGTTGACATCAGCTATAGTGCTAGATATTCAAATTCAAATTCTTGGTGGATCTAGTAGGTGAGAAATGGGAAAACATGTCTCTAAGAATCGATGAGAAGATCTGATTTCTCCAACCACCCGATTTAATTTGATTCACCCATTTCCAGGTAGATTTATAGGCATTCAATGCTTCTTGTTGGTGGTTGCATTTCAAATTCATATTTTACCTCCTTATCTTCTTCTTTCATGCATTCATCTATAAATGTAAGAGTTGGTCTCATTTGTTATGTTGGAAACTTTGGATCCTTACGCATTCTGGTAAGGACTTCATATTTTTTGTATCTTTGAGTTATAAACCTCTAGATCTAGCTCGTGCATGTGGATATCAACCTCTTTCTCCATTATAACAACTTTGTGCATTTTTGGAAGTAATACAAGCATAATTTTTTGACTATTCTCTTTCTTAACATGTTTACATTCCTTCTTCTTGCCTTTTCTCTTGTAGTGCATGCTTGTTGTGCCATTTCACGTCCCTTTTAGTTCCTTATTTGGTTGTGTTTCATGAGAATGATTTGGTAAAAAAAATTAGTTGTGCTACTCGTGCCTAGACTCCTTTCATGCATTTCATTTTATTCTCACTTAGAACAAATAGTGTACATACCTCTTTTTCTAGTGTTATCACCTTTTAGTATAGTTTACTTTCATGTTATCACTCTATCCCTGGTCCCTTGGCATTATTAGCCTAGTTTCCCTTTCAGCACTAGGAGTAGCAATAGTAGTAGAAATAGATATAGGAACCAACCTTATCAGGAGATTCGTCTCAAGTGCCCAAGGTCCCACAACTTATATACGGTTCCATTATGATCTCAAATAGCTCGATTCTCCCATATCCGAGACGCGGGTGCAAGTTTGAAGACCAACAGTTTCTGGCATGCCCGGTGGGACCAGCATTGACAACTTAAATTTCATATTGCTATGTTTTGGTCGGTGGAATTTGTACTTCATCCTTTAGAGGAGCATTTCAACACACCTTGAAACTCCCAACATTTACAGATCTCTTTTGTAGCATCCCTGAGAACCTTTCATGGGAAGATTACACACAAGGAATAGTTCAAAAGCTGAAGATTATTTTGAGTACCTCCAACTATCCCCTAAAAAAATTTGTTCCATAATTCACACATGCACATCCCCGTCTCCAGTGCAACACGCCCATTCAACTCCTCAAAATAGACAACCTGCACGCCATGTAATGGCGCATCAGCAACCTCCTCCACTTAGAAACTTTTCTAACTTCACTGGAGGAAGCCCCTTGGTTCTGGCTATGTAAAATGACATGCTGAATGGTGCGCTTAAAAGTATTCCATACTTTACTAGTGAAAATCAATTCACCCCTCAAGAGCATATCCAAGATGTAGCAAATGTGTGTTCACTCTATTTGTCACACATGATGATGTAGTAGTAGGGCTACTTGCACCCTCTCTCAAAGTCAAAGTGCTTCAATGGTATAGAGGTTTGAGGCTTGGATCCATTTCCACCTGGGATTACTTGGGAAAATCTCTTTGCAATTATTTTGAGGATAATTCATATCACCTTTATTTGGTGGAGTAAATGACAACAACAAGGAGGATGCCCAATAAACAGATGACTAGTTTCAACATCAAATTTTAGAATACTTGGGATAAAATCCCTCTAGTAGTAAGGCCTACATCCTAGCATGCTTTTCTGTATTATCTAAAGGTTTTGAACAATGACATCTCAATCATGACTCAATCCATGGGCAGGTAGGACTTTACCAGTTGCTTATAATATTGCAGTAAGGGCAAAAAATAATCTTATTTAGGTGGGAAAGATAGCTCTTAGACCACCTATGCCTTTGTTCCTAGAAATGTCACAAATTCCTCAGCCTTCTATTGCCCCGATTCCTGTTGAAAATCAAGGCACATAACCAGTTGCATCAACATCCTACTCTCCAGCACAGAAAAGGAAGATGAAGAATTAAAGGCCCTGATTAGAAATTTATCAAACAAATTTATATCAATATAGAAACAATAAGTGCAAGCCTATAGATGCAATTCTAATCAGGTGCATAGCCAAAGTCATCAACCTTGGTAGTATCAATATGGAAACCAAAGGTATGCACCCAACTAGCAGAATGATAGATGGCATGTTAACATGCATCTGCCCTTGTAAATTGTTCCTCCCACACCCCCTATTCTAGTACCCAGTACAAGTCAAGCACTCATTTCAGTTCTAAACAATTTGGCGTAGGATTCAAAATGGCGTTTTCCTTGCAACATGCCTCATATTCAATATCACTGTACCAATGTTTTTCGTGTGTAAACTTATATGATCTAGAACGCTTCAAACTGTGAGCCTTAAACAAGTTCCCCTGAAGTAGAAAACCAAGGAAGACCAAAAGCCTCTCCAGAAGTAAATTTGATGTTCTTTGGCACTAAGAACTTCTGTAAAATTAGCCAAGTTGTAGATGATACAAGAAGACCATGTGCCCAAGTTGCGGACAACACAAGATACAAGAAGAGAATGTTAGATTTAGACACGCAGGTCTCACTCCTAGCAACGCAGGCCAAACCTCAAAAACAAAAAGAAGTAGCCAAGGAATCCAGTAGTAATAATTCTCAAATTCCTATAGTTGAGGCTCTGTGTGAAGCTCCTGAAGTGGCGTGAACCCATCCTTTGGTAGTTCAAGCCTCTATTCTAGCTAAATTCTAGGCTTCCACACCTAAACAATCAAAAAGGGATGTTATTCCTCAAATGCACAAGTCAGTGGGTTTTCCATTTAGCATTATGGACTAGATGAAGAAGAAAAACATAAATGTCACAATGTGGGATGCTCTAACCATTCTATCCCACAAGACTTGTTGCATGAATCTCTGACACAACTCCCACACATTGATCCAGCTATGTAGAATCTACTTTCTTCTATCAACATCTTCCAAGAAGAGGAGAATCAAGTAAGTAAGGTTATTAAAACCCCACCCTTTTATATGTCCTTAATCATAGGAAAACACCTTATCCATAATTGTATGATTGACTTAGGTGTTATTACTTATGTTATGCCTAAGAAGATTGTTAATGTCTTAGGTTTAAACTATAGCCCCTTTTCTAAAGGAGTCCTGTAACTTGATGGTTCAATTTTCAATACTTTAGGAACCATCAAGGATCTTAAGTTAACTCTTCATGCATGTCCCAGTCTAAAAATAACTCAAGATGTGTTAATCATTGACCTACCTCTGTTATTTACCTTATGTCTGTCAAGATATTTCACTGCTAAAGTGGGTGGTTACTTGTCTTCTGATTAGTCTCATATGTTACTCAAGACAAGGTATGGTACCCAGTTTACCATATAAGTTGATCCAATATTTTCCTATCATGTAGATTCATATGTCCCATCCCCTATCCAAGCCAACTATTTAATCCAAGAACAAGTTTCAGTTCCTGAAGAGCATCCTCTTCCACCTTCTATTCCTGATCTAGTACTTGATGAATGGGTAGAGAGGCACCATAAATTTGACCCATATGCTAAGGATTTGGAAGCTTATGAAACTCAACTTGGTACTTACTGCATTCTTGAAGAAGAAGCTCTGCTACCACGTGTGCTCAAGAAAGACCAAGTTAAACCTGGTTTATAGAATTTATATTTTTATGGTTCTAGAAGAAGAAATGGCATGAGGGTGGGAGTGGTTCTCATTTCCCCTAAGGATGAGAAATTATTATTCATGCACAAGTTACAGTTCACATGTTCTAACAATGTGGCAGAATATGAGGCACTGGTGCATGGTCTGTAGATTGCTAAAAAGAATAAAATCAAGGCATTATAGATCTTTGGGGATACAAAATTGTGTATCCATCAGGTTACCAACAAGTTCTTAACAAATAATATGCTTATCAAATCCTATAAACACATAGTTTGGGACCTCCTTGAGAGATTTGATGCTCTAAATATGCAGGTGGTGCCACATAAAATGAATAAGGAAGCTGACGAAATAGCCATGCTTGGTTCACAGTTCTCTCCGGCTGAGGACTTTGTCAAAGGAAACACTCAGCATATTAAGATGGTAATCATACCATCCATTCCAAAAAATAATACCAGTTGGTAAGTGTTTTTTAGTGATGCACAGATTGTCCAGTTCATCCAGAATGAATTTGAGTTCTCATCAAGCATGCAAGTTGACTTACATGACAACTATGGTGACCAAGTGATATAGCTGAAAACAAACAAGTTTCCTAAAGGGATGGTCACCTTAGAGAAAAAATTTATCCCTAATGATGAGTTCAAGGGTAAAGAAAAGTACATGCACGCTATGCAAGGAGACTTCTCTCCATTCATTATTGCTCATGGAAAAGAGTTTATTCTCAGTAAATCTTGTTCTCATGAAGAAAAACATGCCTTCATATCTCTCTATCAAAAATACAATGATATATTCTCATGGGATTATGAATACCTCAAAGGTTTTGATCCAAATGTTGCTTAACACTCCATTGACCTTGATCCTAGTGTCAATCTCGTTAGACAAAATTAGTAACCATTCAATCCAAAGATAGATCCCTCATGAGAAAGGAATTATCCAAACTCATTGAGGAAAATATTATTTTTCCTATCAAATACTCTACCTGGGTCACAAATCTAGTTCTATTGCGTAAGAAGAATGGCGAAATCAAACTCTGTGTTGATTTTAGAGATTTAAATAAGGCATCTCTAAAGGGTCATTATCCTTTTCCTTTAATGGAACAGATTCTACAGACTGTTGCTAGCACGCAGAGGTTTTCAATTCTAGATGGATACTTAGGTTTCAATCAGATCCTGGTCAAGGAAGAGGATCAATTCAAGACAGTGTTTATAAGCAATTGGGGAACATATGCATATCAAAAAAATTTATTTTTTCTTTCAAACATAGGCACAAAATTTCAACGCGCTATGGACATTGCCTTCAAAGATTACATCAATGAGTTCATCTTGGTTTACATTGATGACATCATTGTCTTCTCAAAGAAAGGTGCGGATCATAGTATTTGAGAGATGGAGAAAGTATAGGGTGTCTCTTTATCCCAAGAAGTGCAATTTTGCAGTGGCACAGGGCAAGATTTTGGGCCATGTGGTTTCAAATGATGGCATCGCAATTGATCCTAAGCGCATTTCAGCCATCCTAGCTCTTTCCTTTCTGGTGCACAAAAAGGCCCTGCAATATTTCCTTGGTAAGATTAACTTTGTTAGTCGTTTTATCCCTAACTTTTTAGGACTGATTCGGCCCATCACCATGATGCTCAAGAAGGACATATCTTTCATATGGAACGTAGAAGGAAGAGAAAACTTCAACAAAATCAAGCAAGAAATTTCTTGTGTGCCAACACTCATCAACTCAGATTATTCTAAATATTTTATCCTTTGTGCTTATGGTGTTTATGTGAGTGTTGTTGTTTTTCTAACTTAATAAAATGAACAAGGGCTTGAACAACTAGTGGCTTTCTTCATCGAGACGCTGAAGGATTATGAATTAAAATATAGTCACATGGAGAAGCAGGTATTCACCATCATGCGTGCACTCAAAAAATTCAAAAGTATACTCACCAAATATCATATTAAGGTGTTAGTATCCCACTCTTCTGTCACATAATTCATCATGGGAGAAGAAATCAGTGAGAAGAGAGAATGATGGGTGACCAAAATCATGGAATATGATGTGACTATCAAAGCCACATAGTTGGTAAGAGGTATCGCACTCTGTAAAAAGATCACTGAAGACACACAGAATGAGTCTGAGACTTCATTATTTCTAGATGGAGATCTCCCGCATGTAGAGCATGAGAAAATTTCAGATCCTAGCGTGTGTGGCTAGATGAAGGACATGATCACATTCCTTTCCGAGGGCACATACCCTCCTAGTTTAAACAAAGTGAAGAGAAGAAATCTGAGGTTATAATCTATCCCTTATGTTTTGGTTGATGGACTTATCTTCAAGAATAATCTTGATGGTGTGTTGTTAAGATGTATCAATGACTTGCTGACTGAAAAAAATGTTAGCATAAATTCATAATGGATTCTGTGGTGGACACTTCTCTACCAAAACTACAGTAATGAAGATCATAATGGTAGGTATATTTTGGCCTACCTTTTTTTCCAATGCACACAAGTGGGTCACAAATTAAAAACAATGCACTTTCTTTGCAGGAAAGAAAATATTAGTAGCGCTTCCCCTCCGACCAATCCAAATAGATCATCCTTTTGCGCAATGGGGTCTTGACTTCATAGGCATGATCAATCCACCTTCAAGTGTTGGACACAAATGGGTGTTGACAGCTACATACTACTTCACCAAATGGACAAAATTTGTCATTCTTAAGGAATCAACTGAGTCATTCATCCTTGACTTTTGTGAAGGTATAATCACAAGGTTTGGCATTCCTCTGACCATTATCTCTGCTAATGCAAAATCCTTCCTTGTAACTAAAATCACTGATTGGGTTCTAAATTTGGGCATCTATCTGAAAACCTCTTCCAACTATTACCCCCAAGGTAATGGTCTAGCAGAATCAACCAAAAAGAACCTAATCAGGATCATGAAGTGCACAATGAATATCAGCCAAAGACAGTGGCACATAAAGGTATCACGCATGCTCTATGCAAATAGAATCATAGTCAAAAAGGCAATAGGAACTTCTCCTTACAAGATTTTCTATGGTAAGGAGGCTACCATTCCTTTAACGTTTAATTTAAAATCATTAGCACTTTCCAAGAAGCTAGAATTCGAAGGCGCATACTAGAGAGAAATCAGAATGATAGAGCTATTTAATCTTGAAGAATCAAGAAACTCTACCATGATCAAGCTAGAATGGAATTAGCAAGCAAAAAAGAAATGGTTTGACATAAAGGCCAAGCCTTAAAGTTTTAGATTTGGGTACTTGGTTTTAAAATGGGATGCTGACAGAGCTAAACCAAGGTTCCATTCAAATTTTGATGCACTTTGGAGTGGACCATATATCGCCAGTTCATGCAAGGAAGCTAACTATTTTGAGTCAACTCATCTTGATGGAGGCACGCTGAAAATCCTAGTAAATGGGATCTATCTCAAACCCTTCCGTTAATTTTTTTACATCACTTTGTATATATTAGAGTAGTTTTAATTCCTCTAAGTGTGATGCACACACATTTTCTATTTTTACATAGTTCTTTCCTCTCATGTGGTTCCCACACACACTCTTTTGTTGCTTCCAGGATGCAGATATTCTTTCAGTAGTTGCAAGATTCCAAATAGAGTTGAGAAATAATCTTTCAAGTGACTATAGGGACAGTTTCATGATTACATAACAGAATCCATGCCCAATGGATGCTCTAGGATACTGATCTCCATCATCTAGTAGACAGATGGCCCCAAAAGTTTCAAAAACTATTATCCAAATAACTCTCCTATTTATTTGGGTAACTTGTATACATATTCTGGCTTTGAGATATTCATTTACAAGGTTACGTGTGCTCAAGTTCACTTGGAACATTCCCTTAGTCACAGTTTCCATGTGAACCCTCCTTTTCCTCGCGTGCCCTCATGTGCTTCCCCTTCTTTCTTTCCATTTCCTTTCCTCCTTTTTCCCATCTTCCCCTTGTGCACATCTCCTACATGTCCACCTTCTTCCAATCATCTATTCATCCTTCACGTGTCTCACACTTGTTCAAATTATCCAAGTCCCTAGCCTTCTCGCATGTCACACCCATTACTATGTAATAGTTGCACCTTGACCATATGTTCTCCACTCACCTATTTTCCTCATTTCCCCGCATGCATCACGCATGATTTTTTTAGCACCTTCCTCTGTTTTCTTCCATGTGCCCTTCCCTCGTGCCCTCCTTTTCACCCTTCTATCCTAGGTCATCTTCTAACATACTTGAGTGTGTCACGCATAGCCAGTCAAAGCATGCCAACAGGGTGTTGAATCCTTCCAACAAATTAGTGAGTGACAAGTGGCAGAAATGACAAACATTTATACAATTGGCCATCCTTTCATCCAATCCATGCTTGCCACATGTTTTGTGTGGACTGACAGATCTGAAAAACTTCTGACAGATGTATCTTATGCTACAGAGCTCCGATCAGCACACACATGAACTTTTCAGAAAGTTGCTAACATCAGCTATAGTTCTAGATATTCAAATTCAAATTCCTTATGGATCTAGTAGGTGAGAAATGGGAAAATGTATCTCTGATCATTGATGAGTAGATCTGATTGCTCCAACCATCCGATTTAATCTGATTCACCCATTTCTAGACAGATTTATAGTTATTTAATGCTTCTTGTTGGTGGTTTTGTTTCAAATTCAGATTTTCCCTCCTTCTTCTCTTATTATTCCATGCATTCATCTATAAATGTAAGAGTTGGGTTCATTTGTCATGTTGGACACTTTGGACCTTACACATTTAGCTAAGGACTTCATATTTTCTATATTTTTGAGTTGCAAACTTCTAAATCTAGCTCGTGCATGTGGATATCGGCCTCTTTCACCATTGTAGCAGCTCTGTGTATTTCTGGGAGCAATACAAGCATTGTTTTGTGACTATTATCTATCCTAACATGTTTACATTCCTTCTTCTTTCCTTTTCTCTTGTAGTGCATGTTTGTTGTGTCATTTCACGTCCCTTGCAGTTCTTTATTTGGTTGTGTTTCATGAGAATGATTTGGTAAATATGTTTTTAGCTGTGTTACTCATGCCTAGCCTCCTTTGACGTATTTCCTTTTATTCTTTCTCAGAACAGATAGTTTTAATCCCTCTTTTTATGGTGCTATCACCTTTTATTAGAGTTTACTTTCCTATTATCTTTCTATCCCTGGTCCCTTGGCATTATTATCTTAGCTTCCCTTTTAGCACTAGGAGTAGTAATAGCAATAGAAATAGATAGAGGAACCAGCCTTCTCCAGAGATTTGTCTCAAGCGTGCAAGGTCCCACAAATTGGAGACGGTTGCATTATGATCTCAAATATCTCGGTTCTCCCAAATCTAAGACGCGGGTGCAAGTTTGAAGACCAATAGGTACCTAATAAATAGAGATGAGTATGGACATGGTATCTAAAATAAGATTTTCATTTATATCAAATTCATCAAAAGTGATAATCAATGGAGGAGAGGGCATGTGAGTAGTAATTCCAATCATTGTATCTAATTTGTTATCATAAGAGGGTGGTGATGGTGGTACTAAAGTATGAGTATTATACACCTCAGAAGTATTGTTTTCATTGTTATGCTTAGGAAGTGGATCATTGAATATTTTCAATTTGGGATTATTGTTGGTTGGCTTAGAAGATTCAGTGGGTGCATCCCATTCGTTGGAATTGGAATCAATAAGATCTTGGATAACGTGATGAATCTTGAAGCACCAATCATTAGAGTGACTAATGCATCTATGGTAATCATAGTAATCATTTCCGTCAAAACTCTTACTCTGAGGCTTTCTTTCATCAACCTAAAAAAGTGGAGGGAGAAACAAGATATTACACTCAAGAAATTGTTTCAATACAATGTGTGGGGCACAAGGTAAGCATGTAAATCATCATCATGCATGTTATAATTATATCTTAGTATGTTAAGTAATAGCATTAACAATGTCCTTAGTAGTAGCCTTAGCATCAGTAGTCTTGTTTTTAATGTATATTTTCTTAGAAACTTGGTATTAGAGGGATTATGAAATCTAAAAAAGTACTTAAGTTGTCTCATGTGTAATAAGTTATCTTCGTGTTCTTTAAGTTTATGACATAGATGGTCAAATGATTGAAAAATTTTAAATATGACTAATTCTTGCAAAGGAGAAAGCAAGCTTTGAGTAAAGAGATATTATAATTCAATTTTAGGTAATATATTGTTCATCTTAATAAGTATGGTTGTATACCATAAGATATAATCATTTATATGTTTTTTAGATCCTTATATCATCTTATAAATTTATGCATATGAAACCTTGTCCCCAATGTTGATAGATAATTTTTCCAAGAATCAATTTTCTAAAATAGTGAATGAGCACACAAAATGTCTAGGAAGGTCATAAAACCATTACAATGCAAAATGTGTAAGACTCCTATGGAAGATATTGGTGATCAAGATATTATAATATGGTAATCAATTCAAGCCATATGAAATGATTGAAGATGTTAAGTCATGTCACCTTTTTAATAATAGATAGGAATTTTATGAGTAACGAAACCAAGAGGTATAGAATAAAAATCCACTTCAAGTGCAAGTGGGTTGTGAAGCAACTAAGTATAATCCATACAATGAGGATAAGTGTACCTTGTAAGTGTAATATTTGAGATTGTAATGTGTGAAAAAGGGTTTCAAAATCCTATGTGCTAGATGAAGAAGTATGTGAATCATTATGATTTCCTATAAGATGTGTATTAATAATAGTAATTGTTGGCTAATGCATAGCAACATTTGAAATATTAGGTTCCCCTAAATATGTAGGCACCGCATATGTAGGAATAGTAGATGTATTTATGTTAGATAATGAATCATGCTTAAGTTGATTTTTGGAAGCATATAGAATGATATTGATATTGGTGGGATTCTCTTGTAGTAAATGTGTAAGTTATGCTTCATCCACAAGAAGTGCATGGTCATGGTTATAAGAGTGAGTATTGGAGCCCTCGCCTTATATGGCCAAAATTAATAGTGAGAAAAACATTGGTACATATTTTAGAAGTAGAATAAGAGCTAATGGTGGGGACCACTATGCCACAATGTATGTCAACATAAGGGGAATAGTATCATATGATAAGGGGATATCGAGAACCTCTAGGTTGAAGAAAAATATTGTAGAAGAGATGGGGATTATTTGTGATCATAAATAGATAGCCAAATATAACACCGAAAGAAAACAAGAAGAACATAAAAATCAAGAAGGAAACTAGGGCTTAAAAGAAGGTGCAAGATGCAATGTCAGGTTAACCAAAAATTTTAAACCCTTTTTAGATTAAGTAATTTAATTATTTAGTGAATAAATTACACTAAGGATGTAAGGGTAGGTATAATGGGTTATTCTGATTAATTAACTTCTAAAATTAATCATACAATGTCTAAACAATGCATTCAATTCTTATACGGTATGCTACTAGCTTGAAAATAGAAGGGAATGAGTGCGCTTAGTTGATTACTAAATATTATGGGAATTTATGAGTGTGTAGACAACTAGAACTAGGATATCTGAACTTGATAATGCTTTGTTCTTATAACTATGATTAGAAACTGACTTAGGGTGTGACCGTATAAATTTTTTAGGACCATATGTATGGTATTAACCCTACTTTACGGTCTTGGACCTACTTAGATTCTGGATTTGTAAATTTCTAGGAGTGTCACCTACCTAGAAATTTGTGTCACTACCAAACTCTAACTATCAATCATGTTGTGAATCCCTCTAAACATTTTGAAAAAGATCTCAAACCCTATTCATGAGTGAGACACCATACAAAATAGAAATTAGTTGGGTTTTACGAACCCATGACACCATTGATGTTGGCACTACTCTGAAGAGGCCTCAAACTACACGTCATTCTCCACATCACATGTGATAATTGAATGAATGCAACTATGATTTGGCACTTTATTTGAAAAATCTTAACTTGATTTTGGATATTTCTAAAATGCTTGGATAATTGATGTCTGAGTGCTTGTAAATGAGATATCTTGGCTTCTTGACCTATTAGCAAGAGTAGGAAGTGAGTGTCTCATTGTAGTGTCATATGATTTCCAGGTGTGTAAATGAGAGAGTCTATACTTGCTTATATAATGTTTCAAAGGTAAATTATCAAAGAAAGGCTGAATTAGAGGGAGTAAAAGACCCATCAAATAATGTGAAACTAAAATAAAATATGGAGGATATATTAATGTAAAACCATAAAAATAGGTCAAGATCAGATATAAACTCTTGACCAAATTGTATGGTTTTACCCAAGGATGAGAAATATGAAAAATGCAGTTTGTTTTTTGTTAGATGGGATTTTTCTATGGATTTTATGCATTAGACTCTCAAAATTGGTCACAGTATTAGTTTGTATGACTAAGAAATATATACAAGAGACCATAGGATGTTTTATGTAAGGATAGAAAGAGCATGTTTATCTTAACAAGAGTGCATTGTCAAAACCAACAATGACATAGAATAAATTTCCAAATTTGAGTCTCTACACATTAACTACACTTTGTGTTGTAAGTTTCATCATAGAAGGTGCAAATACTAATGAAATAATAACAACAATCAAGCAATGAAAAAGTGTGTGTGCACATTAACACATGTTTTTCCTTTAAGTATAAAATTTTTAATTGCACACGTTAAGGGGGGATGTAAGCTCTCAAATCTAGTAACTTATGTAATGACAACTTTGACTTTATTCATATTTTAAGAATTACACTCACATTCTAATCTCAATTGGTATACCCTTCTCTCTCTTGTATAAATTTATAATCTTTACACACTTCTCTATCATTTATTCATGCAATTTTAATTATATAAATTAGTATATTTTCCTAAGGGATTATTTCCTACAATCTAGATTTGTCTCACTAAATCCATTTATATGATCATATAAAATAGGTCCAAATTGTTCCACAATATACAGTAACCTATAAGGTCCCGCATCCTTTCTTCCAAAAAAAAGTATTAATTTAATTATCTTATGTGCATCATTTCATCTTTCATGACCCTACCTTAATATGGCACCTAACCTTTGAAAGACTATATAAACAAATCAAATGCACCTCGTAAATCACCTAATGATTTAATAAAATTAAATCTTAATCATACGACTGAAACCACATGAATATAATAGTGACAATCAATATCTATCATGTGATAAAGAAGAAAGTGTAAGAAATAGTGAAAAGGGAGTGAATTAGCTTGTATTTGGCAAAATTGGCTTATTCTGGGCTAGAAACTGAGTGGAACATGTTGGATCTAGACTGAATGAGAATTTTTTAGGGAAAAAAAACTAAAACTCCCTTGGACATGACCACTCAAATGAAAACAGGACCACCCGAGTGCTAGAATCTGAACTGGGTGCTAGTTTCCTAGTATATGTTCTGCTTTGTAGACACAAAATCACGCACTTGGGTATATTTCTAGGTCCTAAAAGCATACTAGAATTTACATGATTCATAAGCAAGAAAAATAGTAATTAACAGTTATCTTTGTCATATTTTATGTGTCTTTAATATTCTCTTTGGACTTACAGACCCTACATCCCATTCATAACATTACTTTCTTATCTTTTGTGACTTCGAACACCAACACCTAGCCAGTACGCCAGTGCCCTCATCCCCTCTAGGCGCCCCTAACCTATTTCTACCTTACTCACTCTTTTTGGACCTCTTTTATCTTTTGGGCATCTTATTTTCTTATGGGTCGGCCTTCTTGTTGTCAATTATGAAATTCAACCAAGGGAATCATATAAATACATAGCTATGTGATAAAAATAAAGGACCAAGCACTAAGCATACTTATTATCACCAAATCTTGCATCCAAAGGAATTCAAAGCACTCAAAGGCATCCATCTATCATCCATACAAGGGACAAGGGACTGTATTTTCTACATACATGGCATAGGAAGGAGAATTTAATTCTATTCCATACACACATTTGCATTTATCTATAAAATCTAGCCTGTTATATAGTGCATCTTACATAAGGGATTCTTAGGGGACAATTTCACACACTCACAAGAACTATATGGAGTATGAGATATAGTGTAGTTCTTGGTCATAATTTCACTCAGTCAGGTGACCATCATGGTCAATCTGACTCCCTATATTTCTTTTTTATTTGTTGGATTTAATGTGGTTTTGTTGGTTTTGTATGTGAACATATATTTTGCAGGTTATAGGTATATCCAATGATCAAGGTCTGAAACACAGGTGACCAACAACAAATACCATTGACACTCTTATGACATTGTAGAAATAGATCCTTAGATTTTTCACAGTCACAGGATCCCAATAGAGGTCTTTGGTGCCCAGGAGCCCTCTCCCTAGTCTAGGTGCCCTAGTCCAGCCTTATCCGATAGTCTCATATTTTACAGTGCATAGTTACGATGGTCTTCCCTTTCTGTTCATCAGTTTCCCTAATCTAGATCAGTTCTAGGAAAAAGCACAAATCGAGTAATTCCTTTCTTATCTCTCTTGCACTTAGGAAATCATATTTTATTATCTCATTTCTTGTGTCAAATTGTATATAGTAGTTGCATATCATAGCTTACATTTAGTTACTCTGTAATTAGGGTTTATCATAAATCTCATTTTGTTAAATCATTTGATGAACCTGACTATTCAAACCCCACCTTCTAAGCATGTATCAAAATATTTTTCCTTCTTCTAAATTCATGGATCAATATTCATATCCTTCTTTCACCCCAACTAAGGTTTCTGGCATGGTTACTACCATTGCTAATTTTATACAAGTTTGTACTTAGCATCCTCCTCATTTCATTACTCATATGGCTGATCCAATCATCAATGTAGTCACCACTCACCATACTCATCCACCTACAACTCCACAGACCTTTGTTCTGCCACCCATTACTCCCACCACCACCTCTAAGGGTTATGACATCATTAAGAAGCTCAAAAACACACCTACAAAAAATTTATCTTTATGATCTCTTGCACATTGTACTCGATTTTCATCATACATTAAAGGTATCCCTTCATTTAATTCACATTTAAAGTACTAATTCACTTGTGGCCTTCATGCATCTTATTTATTCTCTCAAAACTCTGCCACATTTTATATCATTTAGTGATGAGGATATACCTTCATCTGCTGTTGACAATCCATTTGCACCTTTGCTTATCACCGCTACCATTGGTGCCATTTGTATCAAGCATGTACTCTTTGAAAATGGATCTACTATAAATCTATGTGCTCACTCCCTTATTAGGAAAATTGGCATTACTGATAATTTAATTACTAAAAAACTCTACTCTCATTCGTGGCTACAATTACACTACTCACACATGTATGGGAACTATCACTTTACCTATACAAGTTGGGCCCAATATTTTTTCTACGGTATTCTTCATTATCGATGCATCATTTCATTTTAATCTCTTTTTGGGTAGACCATGGATTCACACAATTCACACTATCCCTTCTATAGTTTGTCGATGTGTTAAATCCATACATGATGGCTATGAACATACCATTTCTACTGACCTGGATCCATTCAATTTTTTCTGCACAGACCATGTTATTATTATGCCTATTCCCCCATCACAGCCTATTCCAAATAGCAATATTGGTACATATGATCTTGATCAATCTAGTGCTTCACAACCTTCTTCTATCTTTACAAGCATATCATCCATTCCCACTCATACTACTGGTATAATTTCACCCACCTCGTCTACTCCCATAGTTACCACTATTCCACCTGTGGAGAATCCTCTCGCTCCTACATCTGGATCCACTCATATCAATATCCTTTATACTACTATTCAACATGAAAATGTTATCACTGATGATTTTTATGATGAGGTTGATGTTGTATAACTGAATAATGACATATTATGTAATTTTAACTTTACTCCTATCGAGATAGATTAGTCATGCTTCAATTATACTTTTGTTGTTATTTTCTCTAGTGAATATTAATTCCATCTAATAATTTTATGATAGTTTTTCAAGGGTCTTTCCATACATTATACATCATACCACCTACCTCATCTCACATGCACTATTTTCATATATAACTCTTGTTGGCCTCATATTCCATTCAATCCCACTTTCTCTTATACCATTTACATGCATGATGGCTTAGCTCGGCTTGGATTCACACTTGATATCCACCCATTTCCTCATTCTCCTCACCTTTATCATGGATATTTCTTTATTATTGTTAATTATGGCCTCTAAGTATTTCATTTATTAGTATTCCTTGCACATACTACTTGTTCCTCTCCACTTACACTTGAGCATTCTTGGCTTGACTACATTGGTGGCACTTTGGATCCTAATCACACTAGTATCACATTTCCCATGCCTTTTGGCCTCATTTCTATTTGTGATGATTCATTTCTTAGCTATACTCCAAATATAACCTCTTGGTATGCACATGGTTATCCACAACCACCTTTCACTAATGAATAATATGTTATGGCCATGTACAATGAATGTTTATATGATCCACCCCATACTATTTCTTATCAAGTTTCAGAACCAAATCTAATTGGCTTCTATCCTAACAATGACAATCTTCTTGATTATTTTACTTAATTATTATACAGATCATACACTTTGGGGGAATCACCCTTACTTCCCCCCTCCTAACATCATCAATTGTTTACCACTTCTACTCTTACACTTCGTGCTTCATACTTCCTCTTTTGACATGGTATTACATAACTTGATACACTTTGTATCATCAATACCCTATGATGCACTATATTTCCATGGTTTATACTCAACTGCTGAGGTTCTAAATCTGAAATGAACCTCACCTCTTTTACACTTCATGCTCTGTGCTTCATGTTACATCTTTCTAGAATCTCTTTCACACCATTTCCTAATGACGCACTCTTGTTTTATGGTTCATTCTTGACTGTTGAGGGGGATTTTATAAATGAACCTTGTCTCATACACATCTATTGGGGTGCACGCTGCTCCTACCATCATACTCACACATTGAATATCATTCCATTCCACTCATTCATTATATATAACATATATTGGTTACACTTATTATTGTTTTGTTATACTTATATGTACACTTTGTTTCCCATGATAGACGAATACTTAGTATGTCAATATATTTTCTATATATGTGTGTGTGTTCACTTGGTCTTTTGGAGTGAATGCAGATCTCTTACAGAACTTTACACGTTACAATGTTGTTTGGTATTGTACCTCTTACCAGTCCCACTTGGGCTCTTGGGGGCCTCTACATTTATGATCCTTACACATCAGAGGTGTTATTATTTCATTACTGATTACCACTTATTTCTAGCACATTACTTTCCATAGATCTATACACGTTTTGACATACTTTATATCTTTATAACATGTTAATAGGTGCTTCATGTGTAGCATTTTCCTTACAGGAAATAATGCCACCATGGTTATCTGACACTTTTCTTGACATTGTTTTCCATCTATTGCTATTGTATGTCATTATTTGTGGGTTATTCTCTATATCTTGTATTCTCATTATATGTTTTTGGCCACTTTGGCCTTTATTATCTTATGATATTATGAGAAATGTCCTATGTTTGAACTCCAATTTTCTTGGTCTATCTTTCCTTCTTGCTTGATTGTTACATTGTCTTCTAATTGCATACTAGCTTTGATTTCACTAACACATGTTACTAGCCACCTTTTTTGCATGTACCTCGGTATCTACCATGCACATCCCCTCCCCCTGTATGGATCCATTTTAGCACCGCATTAGGTCCTCTATTTTGGGCCACACACTCCTACAGTTGTCACATGTACCCCAAACAAGGGAGTGCATACATTGGGTGAACAAATCACCCCATACATCAACTTATAGCTACATCACATTACAGTACAACACATAATTAGCATAGGTTATAGTTATAGCATTGGTTCATATTTATACTTGGGTCAAAGTCATAACACATAAACTAGTACCCAAGCTTAGACAAGAGTGCCTGAGAACCTATGTCCCCCCATGGGCGCTCATTTCCTAGGGGCATACACAATTATCTTCTCATATCAGCATAGTTAACATAAGTTCACATAGAAGTTTCACAGTTACAAACACATTCCTCCAGTAGCATAATGCATTCTATATCCATTTTAATTAGAATAATCAGTACATTTGGAACTAATTCAAAATAATTGAGGTAGCAAGAAAAAAATAGGGACATTCCATCTGCAGTGGTGCTTATTTGGGAAGCATTCATGGACAGAGAGTAAAACTAGACATCTCTCCCCAAAACTCTTCTCTCGTGGCATGAGATCACCCAAAAAACTTGTTCTTAGCATGATATCACCCAAAAAAATTGCACTTGGCATGAGATCACCCAAAAAAATCACTCTTGGCATGATATCACCCAAAAACCTTTCTCTTCATAGTAGTACAGGACATTTTTCTATCATTTTACATTCCTCTACATCAAGTGCACACTTTCCTTGTACACACTTTTTACATATTTATCCACTCTTTTCTCTGATTTATCATATATGATACTTTGACTATATTATTACTCTTCTTTTTTATAGGTACATCCTTACAAGAAGCAACAAAAACAAGTTCAATAATAGGTATAGCACGGTACAAAATATACACTTCACCCCTAGGGTCACTTTATCTTCCTAGTTTTCATGCTTCATTTTTACATCATTCCACGCTTCACTTGTCCACTCAGCACATTCTTTACCACATGCTCTATATGGTTATCAGGTACACATCTCTTATATACTTTATGTTATCAAGTATTCACTTAGCAACATAAATCGGAGGTAAATTTAGACAAAAAATTATGCACTTGGGTACATTTCTAGGTCCTAAAAGCATACTAGAATTTACATGATTCCTAAGCAAGAAAACTAGTAATTGACAACTATATTTGGCCTCTTTTCTATTATTTTATATTCCCTTTAGTCTTACACACCCTATAGCCTAGTCAAAACTTTACTTTATTATATTTTATTACTTTGGACACCAGTGCCTAGTCAGGACACCAATGCTCAGGCACCTTCATCCCCTCTGGGCGTCCTTGGCCTCTTTCTACCTTTCTCACTCTTTTTTTGCCTCTTTTATTTTTTGGTCATATTACGTTCTTATGGGTCTGACTACCAATTGTTAATTATGAAATTTAACCAAGGGAATCATATAAAGACATAAATATGTGATCAAAATAAAGTACCAAGCACTAAGCATACTTAATATAACCTAAGTTTACATCCAAAGGCATTCACAGCACTCAAAGGCATCCATTTAGCATCCATACAAGGGATAAGGGACTACATTTTTTGCATACACGGTATAAGAATGGGAAGTTAATTCTATTCCATACACACATTTGCATTTATCTAGCAAATTTATCATGTTATCTAGTGCATCTTGCACAAGGGATTCCTAGGGCATAATTTCACACACTCATAAGAACTACATGGAATTTGAGTTGTAGTGCAGCACTCAGTCATAATTTCTCTCAGTTGGGTGACCGTTAAGGTCAGTCTAACTCCCCATATTACATATTTATTTTTTTATTTGATGTAGTTTTATGGGTTTTGTAAGTGAACATATACTTTATAGGATACAAGTATATATAGGGATCAAGGTGTGACACACATGCAACCAATAGTGAATACCATATACACTCTTGCAACACTCCAGAAATCAAATCCTAAGCTTTTGGGTAGTCATAGGCACCTAGTAGAGGTCCATGACACCTAGGTTCCCTCGCCCTAGGCTAGGTACCCTATTCTGGCCTTATCTGATGGTCTCATATTTTATAGTGCACAGTTATGAAATTATACCCTTTATGTTCATCAGTTTCACCAGTTCATGTCAGTTCCAGAAAAAACCACAAATCATCTAAGTATTTTCCTCTTTCTCTTGCATTTAGAAAATCATATTTTACTATCTTATTGCTTGTGTCAAATTGTATCTAGCATTTTCATATCATAGTTTACATTCAGTTACTTTGCAAATAGGGTTTATCATAAATCTATTTTTGTTAAATTATGCTTCTAACCTTCTTAAGTTATAAACTTTCCTTCTTTCATTTGTTCTTTACCACATCCACTTCATTGTAGGGTTCTTGTGTTACACATAAATCTATAAAATAAACCATATCTACCTGCATAAGTATCAAGAAAACATTATATGAATTAAATAATGCATATCCTTGAGTCATACTAACCTCTTTGATCACCCCAATGTGATTGTCACTAAGTTTTGCACTACATTTTAGACTCTATGTAGTTCTAGTGTGTGTGTGTGTGTGTGATTGAATTATGTCTGTTAAAGCTATGTTTCCCTTGTTCCAGTCACACAAAGATATCAGGATACAACTAATTTTCTCCCAAAATGAATGTGTGAGATGGAATTAAAAAATATCCCCTCTTATGTAGTGAATAGTGCAACCCAAATTTATTTCTTGAATGTTTCTCTTTACCAAGTAGTATATAGTAAGTAATAACCCAAGTTGGCTAACCCCCTAATAATAGTGAGTAATTCATGTATATATATATATATATATATATGATTCCTTTGTTTGAATTTCATCATTAATAACAAAAAAGGTTGACCTAAAGTGATGGGTAGTAATTAACAAAAGATAACAAATTATGTGGCAATTCAAATTTGAGAAAAGGAGGGAAAAGGACAAAAACACCCAAAGGGGACAGTAGCGCATGGGCGCTCCTATCCCTAACAGGTGGAATTGTTCGGGATACTTAGAGGATATAATGGAAAATACATATTCACGTCATATATTTTCTAATGTCCAAAATTAAAGTAGTCATTTGTGAAAATCAGATGATAAGAGTATCAAAAGGATAAACTAATGCAAAAGCAACTTAAGTGTTGTTAATGTCTAGTTTTCTTACTTAAGTATCATACATATAATAACATACTTAGAGACATGATGTAAGTGATTTAATTTACATTAAATTAAATATAATTAAATAGTAACTACTATAATGAATCATGTGTAATTAATAGAATACAATAATGGACAAACAACAAGCATGAAATAATATGAAACCCTAAGCAAGAAAGAGAAATAGATGACTTAGCTCATTTCTGAGTGGTCTGGAAGTGATCTGAGCTAAGGAACTATTGGAACAGACTGGGAAGGGTTTCATCAAGGCTCACTCAACATTCTGGAACACACATATGTGCAGGAAAGAAGCACCCATAAGAGGATAGGAGCACCCAGGCGCTAGTGCCCAGTCAAGTGCTCAAATTATAATTCTAGATTGGAGGATATTCATTGTTAGTCTTCCCTTATCACTCTAGCTTCACTCTAATGACATTGATCATACCTCTAACCTAAAAAAGATATATCTAGCTTAATATACCCAAAAAATACATAAAACATAATAAATAAGATGTAGAATGGGGATTCGTACTAACTCCGTGATCACTTGAGAATGGTTTTACAACTGAGCACTCACACTACATTTTAGACTCTATGTAGTTCTAGTGTGTGTGTGTGTGTGTGATTGAATTATGTCTGTTAAAGCTATGTTTCCCTTGTTCCAGTCACACAAAGATATCAGGATACAACTAATTTTCTCCCAAAATGAATGTGTGAGATGGAATTAAAAAATATCCCCTCTTATGTAGTGAATAGTGCAACCCAAATTTATTTCTTGAATGTTTCTCTTTACCAAGTAGTATATAGTAAGTAATAACCCAAGTTGGCTAACCCCTAATAATAGTGAGTAATTCATGTATATATATATATATATATATATGATTCCTTTGTTTGAATTTCATCATTAATAACAAAAAAGGTTGACCTAAAGTGATGGGTAGTAATTAACAAAAGATAACAAATTATGTGGCAATTCAAATTTGAGAAAAGGAGGGAAAAGGACAAAAACACCCAAATGGGGACAGTGCGCATGGGCGCTCCTATCCCTAACAGGTGGGAATTGTTCGGGGATACTTAGAGGATATAATGGAAAATACATATTCACGTCACTATTTTCTAATGTCCAAAATTAAAGTAGTCATTGTGAACATCAGATGATAAGAGTATCAAAAGGATAAACTAATGCAAAAGCAACTTAAGTGTTGTTAATGTCTAGTTTTCTTACTTAAGTATCATACATATAATAACATACTTAGAGACATGATGTAAGTGATTTAATTTACATTAAATTAAATATAATTAAATAGTAACTACTATAATGAATCATGTGTAATTAATAGAATACAATAATGGACAAACAACAAGCATGAAATAATATGAAACCCTAAGCAAGAAAGAGAAATAGATGACTTAGCTCATTTCTGAGTGGTCTGGAAGTGATCTGAGCTAAGGAACTATTGGAACAGACTGGAAGGGTTTCATCAAGGCTCACTCAACATTCTGGAACACACATATGTGCAGGAAAGAAGCACCCATAAGAGGATAGGAGCACCCAGGCGCTAGTGCCCAGTCAAGTGCTCAAATTATAATTCTAGATTGGAGGATATTCATTGTTAGTCTTCCCTTATCACTCTAGCTTCACTCTAATGACATTGATCATACCTCTAACCTAAAAAAGATATATCTAGCTTAATATACCCAAAAAATACATAAAACATAATAAATAAGATGTAGAATGGGGATTCGTACTAACTCCGGTGATCACTTGAAGAATGGTCTTACAACTGAGCACTCCACTACATCTCAGACTCTATGTAGTTATGTGTGAATGTGTGTGTAAATTATGCCATAGGTTTCCCTTGTGTAAGTTGCACTATGATAGTGGGATAGATCTAGAATGCTCCAAGTATGCAAATGTGTGCAATGGAATAGAATAGAGTTCCCCTCCTATGTTGGGTATGTATAGCGATGCATTTCTTATCCCTTGTATAGATGTGCTAGATGGATGCTTTGTAATGGTCTTTGTTCCTTTGGATGCAAGATTAGCTGATAGTAGATAATGTTAGTAGTTGGCCCCTTTATTTCAGACAAATAACTAAGTATATATGATTCCCTTGTTTGAGTTTTGTAATTAACAACTGGAAGGCCGACCCAAAGTATTACAAGATTCCTAAGAAGTAAAAGAGACTCAAAATGGTAAGAAAATGATAGAGAGGGTCATGAGTACCTGGGCACTTGTGTCTTAACTGGGGCTAGTGTCTGAGATCATAAAAGATAAAAAATTCAATTTCCAATAGGGTTGTAAGATGTGTAATACCAATAGGAAGACAAGAGATAAACCAAAAATGCCAAAAGGAGTTATCAACCACTAGTTTTATTATTTACGATTCATGTATACATTAGTATGCTTTGGGACCTAGAAATGTACCCAAGCACATACATTTTTTGTCTACATTTTCCCCCACTTTATTTTGTTGAGTGAATACTCAATAGCATAAAGTAGATAGAAGATACATACCTTGTACTCCTATCAAGAAAAGTGTGGCAGATAGCGTGCTGAGTGGACAAGTGAAGCGTGAAGTGATCGAAATGTGAAGTATGGAGAATAGGAAGGGGAGGTATGACCTAGGGGTGAATTGTATGGGTAGTAGTGTGTTGTTGGATCTTTTGTTTGTTGATGTGAGATACTTCTTGTTGTGTATCAAGGTTAGACCTATAAAATAAGATTGAGAAAGTAGTCAAAGTCCCGTATATGAAAACTAGAGTAATGTATGTATAAGTAGTGTGAAAAGAGTGTAAAATTAAAAGGAAAGTGTTTACTTGATGTATGAGAGAGTAAAGGATAGAAATTTATCATTTTTTCTTTGGAGATGTTGCTCAATTTGTATGCCTTATTGTTGATGGTGAGATTTTTGGGAAATCTCAAGCCAAAAGTGATTTTTTTGGGTGATCTCACACCAAGAACAAGTTTTTTGGGTGATCTCATCCTAAGAGTGAGTTTTTAGGGAGATCTCACACCAAGATAAGAGTGTTGGGGAGAGAGTTCTAGTTTTTATCTCCTTCCATGATGTTTCTTAATAAGCACCAGTATAGATGGTATGTCCCTGATTTGTTCTTTTTATTCTTGTTATAACCAATTATAACTGATAGAATGTATTCTGAATCTAGATGTAAATTCCTACTACTAGAGAACTATGTTGTAAATTGTTGGAAATTGAGTTGAACTCAAAATTTGATCTTTTTTTTTCCTGGGACATAAGCACCCAGGGGATATGTAAGCTCCCACTGCTACTTTCCACTACTAGGCGCTAGTGTCAGATTCTGGAACATTATGTGACTTTGTTCATGTGTTAATTCTATATTGTGTTGTGTTGATCTGTAGATCTGAGCTATTGTGAGAGTGATTTATTCACCCAATAGATATCCCTTGTTTGGAGAGCATGTGATGGATGTAGGAGAATGCAACCCAAAGTAGATGACCAAAATTTGATATGTATATCTGAGATTGGATACCTAAAGGGGGTAGGGGATGTGCATGGTAGAAACCAAGGCATATGAAAATAATGTAGAGTAGGTATTTACCTTAGCTCATGTTCACCTAGGTACTTTATTTAACTTTATTTTATTTATCTGCACCCACTTATGTGTGTGGATATTTATTTTTATTTATTTAGATATTATGGGGATATTATCTCATTGTTAGGTATAGTTTTTTCCTTAATCTATGTTATTGACTAGTTCTTTCCTTGATCTATGGTATTGACTAGATCCTTGATGTCTAGTTGTTTCCTAAATATATGGTCTTGACTAGTTCTTTGATGACTAGTTTTTTCCATGATTTATGGCTTGATCTACGACCTTGATTGGTTCTTAGATTTTTATTCCTTGCCTATATAAGCAAGGCCCATTCTCATTGTATTTCATCGAGTTCCATAATAATATATGATATTGTTGTTCATTTGTTTGCAAAGGTTTATGTAAATTTATTCTGGGGAATTACTTTCATCTTATTGATTGTGGTGTTTGATTAGCATCTGACTTCTTGGCTTGGTACGATCTGGTTGTCATTCCTTTTATGGTATCTGAGTAGGAGATTGTTGTTGGCATCCATCTATAAGTTTCATTTTGAAAACATTTTTTTATATTCAGGATTTGTCTATATGAGGGCTTAAAGTTTGTTCTTCATACTGGTAGGTGCTTAACTCTAGCCCCTTTTCATTTTATTTGTGTGGTGAAGGCAAGAGCATTTTATTCTGTTTTAGTGGTAACTAAAATAAATAGTAGAGCATAATATTGAAAAGCTTGTAACTTTTGATCGGTAACTCAGTTTTGAGTGCTATTTTTTGCAAAAGTGCATGTTTTTTCATGCTCTTTCCATTGGAAATATTTATTTTCAGAATATCACTATAATTATAAAGTTCCATATTATAACAATCACTCATTATAAAGTGCCAAAACCTGGGGGGATCTTGTTGCATTACTTGTTTCTTGCATTTATTTTGGTGATTTTTCGAGGATGGCATCTATTTCTACATTAGATTATGTTGAGACATGAACAACACATAATGGAAACAATAATTAAGTGGAAAGGATTATGGGCTTTAACTTCTTCAGAACAACACTAGAGAATATGAGAAATTTCAGTACCATCGCAAATTTGATGAGTGTATGGGTTTGATAGGAACTTATGTAAGTGACAGTCATTTGTTTCATTTGGAAAAATGTGACTCTCCTTTCAAAATATGGGAGAAATTAGAGGATTTATTTGGTAAGGTGGATAATATGAGAGCCATGCAACTTGAAATTGAGATCACATCTTGTAGTCTTGAAGATTTTCCAACAATTATAGACTATCTTACCAAGTTCAAGCATTTTTTGACACAGTTGAAGGGGAGTGGAAGAGATAAGAAAGATGAAGAGTGTGTTTACTTGATTATATCCAAGTTGAGAGGACCATTCCAATTTTCTTATACCTTTTTCTCTAGCATGGATGCCTTAGGTGACACATTCAAAATTCCTAACTTAGAAACATTTTTTGAAAGACTTACAAGGGAAGAATCCAAATTGTCTCACCTTGAGTCTTCCACCTCTCAAAAGGAATTAGTTGCATCTAATCCTAAGGGCCAGGGAAAACCAAAAAGTAAAACCAAATCCACCCCTTCTCCATCTCAAAGTGCTCCAAAACCCAAATAAAACAACTCTAAACCTAAGGAGTCTTCTAAATCCAAGAATAAGTCTAGCCTTTCATGTTCTTTTGTGGGGGTAGTGGTCATGAAGAACATAGGTGTTTTAAGAAAATGCAAGCCTTAGAGGATGGAGTCAAGAAATAAAAAATTTCTATCTCTACTCCACCTTCTTCTAATCAACATGGCAATGCACCTAATGTTGGGAGATCTCAATCACCACCTACAGACAGTTGTGTTATAGATTTTGGTGCTTCTCATCACATGACTTCCAATGATTCTTTTGTTTCTCTAGGTTTGAGTTATACTACCAAAATTGAGGTTGGAGATTCTTCCTTTATTTTTGTTGAGGGAAAAGGTGATATACAACTTGATGGTGGCAGTATCCAAGATGCACTATATGTTCCTAACATCACTACAAATTTGTTTTCTGTATATCAAATTTTTCATTTTGGTCAAGGGAAAATAGTGAATTTTACAACATATGGGGTAGAAGTACAAACTTTGTTGGAGACTTATTCACTTGTTGCTCAGGGTATTATTGATCATAGTTCTATACTATCTCACTTTGAGGGTTTTTATGACACTTATTCTATAGGAATAGGATTGGTTTCTCATGCATATTCAGAGAATAAGCATATTCAGAGAGTAATATTTGGAATGAAATATTTGGACATCTCAATTATAGATATTTGAAGGAGTTGAGCACTCGTGGGATGGTAGATGTTCTTCCTAAAGTTTATTTTCTTGAGGGATTTTTCTCTGGCTATGCATTAGGGAAAAAACACCAATATTTATTTCCTAAGAATTTGTCCAAGAGAGTTTCTTCACCACTTGAACTTGTGCATAGTGACTTGATGGATTTTTCTACCCCCTCTTTCAATGGAGCTAAGTATGCACTTACCTTTATTGATAATTTCTTGAGGCGTACTTAGGTTTATTTTTTCAAGTAAAAAAGTGATGTTTTTTCACACTTCAAAGTCTTCAAGTCTTTGGTTGAGAAATAATCTTCGAGTTGCATGAATTCTAGATATTTACCTCCTATCTATTGAGCATAAACAGTCAGTTGTGCTAAATACATTCATAATCGCACACCACACAGAGCACTTGAGCATTTGACTCCAGAGGAAGCTTTGTCCAACATTAAGCCAAATGTCTCATTTTTTCGAGTCTTTGGGAGCCATGCTTGGGCCTTTGTTCTAAATAATAAAATGAAAGTTTTGGATAATAAGATCATACCCTTGATCTTTGTAGGGTATTATGAGGACATAAGAGCTTATCAAATTTTAGATCCTGATACTCATGATGTTTTTTTTCAAACACATGTTCAGTTTGATGAGTGTTTGACTCCTCATGATTCTTCATCTTCTTCCATGCCTTCTTCTTCTTCATCATCTCATCTTGAGGATCATTTCTTTGATGAGGTTGATGAGAAGGTTATAGATGTTGTTGAGGATCCTATTTCCAATGATGTTTTCACTATGCCTAAGTGGGCTCATACTACAATTTCTGAGGCAATACCTTTCGTACAGGATCTTCCACCCACTAGGCATCATCGCGCACATTCTACAAGTTCTGGAATTTTAAGTTAGGTAGTTTCTGAGGATCCACAGTCTTTCTCAAAGGCTCATGGGATATAGGAGTGGGATGATGCGATGGCAATGGAGTATTCTTCTTTGATGAAGAATCATACTTGGGATTTGGTATCTCTTCCTAAAGGAAGAAAGATGGTTAGGTGTAAGTGGGTATATCAAACCAAATACACAGCGAATGGGTCCATTGACAAGTATAAGGATTGTCTTGTTGCAAAGGTTTTTTTAGAAGTTGAAGGTATTGATTACTCTGAGACTTTTGTACCTATTGCTAAGATGTATTTTTTGTGCCTTGTACTTGTTATTGTTACATCACAGGAGTGACCCATATACCAGATGGATGTGAAGAGTGCCTTCTTACATGGAGATATACAAGAGGAAATATACATGGAGCATCCAGTTGGATTTTTTCAGGATTCTTATCTTTTTTGTAGGCTCCAAAGGTCTCTTTATGGTCTAAAACAAGCCCCTCATGCTTGGTATGAGAAAATGGATTATTTTCTTCTATCTACTAGTTTTTTTCATTTCCACTCCTATCATATAGTGTATCTCTAGCATGTTGGTGAGGATATTATGATACTTGTCTTGTATGTTGATGATTTGTTACTTACTGACAGCTCTTCTTCCCACATTTAGAGTATTAAAAGGGATCTTTCTACATAGTTTGACATGACAGATCTTGGGTTATTGTATTATTTCCTTGGTTTGTAGATTTCTCAGACAGATTCAGGGATTCATTTGAATTAGAAAAAGTACACCCATGATCTTCTTCAGTGCTTTGATATGGCTGATTGCAAGTCAAGTCCGACTCCTCTTTATTCTGAGGTTACTCGTACTTCCACATGTACCACACCACATTTTGATCCTACATTAGATAGGTAGTTGGTTGGGAGTCTCATGTAATTGACCCATACTCACCCTGATATTTCATTTGCAATAGGGCTTGTATCTTGGTTTGCAAATTCTCCTCAAAGTATTCACTGGTAGGATGCTAAAAGGATTTTGCATTATTTTTAGGGCACTTCCCACTTTTGCCTACACTACACTAGGGGTTCTACTCAGTTGGTTGAGTATATAGATTTAGATTTGGTAGGTTCTATTGATGACAGGAATTCCACTTCTCACTATCTTTTTTTTCTTGGTTCTTTTCCATTTGCTTGGGTGTGTAAAAATCAATAGGATATTACACTTTCATCTTCATATGCAGAGTACAGGGTAGAAGTTACAGTGAGTCAGTAGATTCTTTGGCTTTGATAGTTATAGATAGAGTTTGGATTCCCACAGGATTCAACGACTATACTTTTGTGTGACAACCAAAGTGCAATTCACATTTCTCGTAACCTAGTTGAGCACCATCAGACCAAGCATATTGAGATACACATCTACTTCATTCGTCATCACATTCAGGATGGAGTTCTTTTCTAGGAGTACATTCTTACTCAGTAGTAGGTTGCGGACATCTTTACGAAGCCTTTTGTATCACCTTGCTACCTTGAGTTGTATGGAATGTTTGGGGTTTCAGAATTTGTTCTTAGGGGGTGTTCATGAGAACATCTTCCTTATTCTTCTTCTTTCTCTTTCCTTCTAGTAGGATTATTTCCTTCTTTTGGTTCGATATTTCTTCATGGATATATTGTACATGAGTACCTTGTTGTCATTTTTACCCCTATCACAAAATAAAAGAACCATATGTGCGTCAACCTATCACCCAGTAGATGTTGGGTGCTCACCCAAGGCACATGCGGGTGCCAAGTCTCTCTTTTATGTGATTTTAGTGGGAAACATCATCTATGATTTGTGTTTAAGAGATTTAAAACGAGTTAAGACATACAAGAACCATAGACCTCAGAATGGCCTCTAGATCCTTGCAAACATTTCAAACAAAAAGTACTTAACAGATAATATAACTTGTACAAAAATAGAAAGAAGTTATAAAGCATCCATACTTAGCATAAAGATAAATGAAAGAATATGTATGAGAAAGATGTATGCATCAGGATCATCAATATTCATATTCAAGTAAATTGGTAACCTCATTACATTCATGAAGCCATTACAGAATGTCATAGAGAAGTAGACCATAGTCATGCATTACAACTGGACTAATGTAGCTAGGCTATTAAAAAGAAAAATTACAATCCCCATACCCATATAAATCCTTTACCAAGTACAATTACCCACTAACGGAGTTCTTTCAATATTTTTGTAGAGCTCCACCCTCTTCTAGTTCTCTCCCCATTTTCTCCTATAGGCACTTGTATTTATAGCCTTTATGGACTACTAACTCATCCTCCAACGCCATCAGATCTGATGCCAAGTGTCTGAATGTGGTCCTCCATGTGAGCATTCTCCTCCAGGTCTGAGCTTTCCACTTTTCAACATGATGTGCTTCTAGAATCTTCTACCGCAGGCATGTTCCTTCCTAGGCCAACTTGTTGTCAAGATGGCACCTTATCCACTCAGCATGTGTAGTCGGGTCATGCTTTTCACGTGTTCTACCCTGAATTCCCAATTTGGATGATTCCCAAATCTTGGGTCCTTTCCGCTTGCGCCACGTGTGCCACGGATTTCCTTAAACCCTTCCCTACGAGCCTTATCCTTGCATTCCTTTCTTCAACTAGGACTTGCACACCTTTTGTACTTAGCCAACATTCTAAGGGCCCAACATCACCCCACACTACACATGTTCTCTATCTACATGCACACTTTTCTAGTGAAATAAAGAATACAATAGGCTTATGCCTTGGAACAAGAATAAGGGGATGAAAGAATGGGGAAAGAAGAAATAATGGGAGAGTGAAGGAATCACTGCAACAAGCTAGGAAAATCCTTTTGCAATTCAGCCTCTAGCTTGTTTGAGGCATCGACTTCTTCCTGCACTCTCTAACAGAGGTCGCTAACCAGGGTTCTCACCTCCCCAAAATTTATTCCATTTCCTTACGTGCTCATGGTATCAGTAATTTTCTCTAACTCCTTGCCTACATCCTCCAGATCATCCATTCTTCATGTAATACACGGATATAGTTCCTTCAACCGGTTTTTTATTGAACCCATTAAGGTTTCAATGGCTTCATATTTCTTCTTGACCTCAGCAAGTATTTTGTCCCTTTCTGCCCTATTCCCCTTGTTCTTCTCCTGGAACTCCTTGAGTTCTCCTTCATGAGTTGTAGTGCCAACTTCCCTTTGACACATTTTAATGCTTATTCTAATACTGTTGATTACATTATGGACATTATTATGTTTTGATTTAGTATGATGTTATACATTTGATCATAGATTATTGTTGATCTTTATTTGGATATGATACATGATGATTATTAGAGACACTCATATGTGGATGATGATATACTATTTGACATGGATGTTTTATGGATGGTGTTTGGACATGTGATTTTGGATATTATGAGTAGATCTGGAAAATGGATATTATATGATGATGACATAGTTGTTGATATAAATTGTATGTGATAATGTTAAATTGGTTTGATGTTGTTGTGATTCACATACTTAGATGATTTTGTGATTTTATTTGTATCCTATTGGATGTTCTGATATGGCCACAAGGCCAAAGGAGGTATTTGTGTTTTGCAAGTTAAAAATATCACAACAAAATATCAGGGGATCGGAGACCAACCACAATGGAATTCTAGGTGAATTCGACAAGGACACCATGGCAACTTGTTTTATTGTGTTGTGTACTATTTTTTTAGGGATTCCCATGGGGGGGATTACCTTTACATGTGACCATGGGTATTGTGTATTTTATTAATGTGGTTAATTTTTTATTATTGTTGTATGTATTTTATTAGTAATGTGTTCCTTTCTTTTAATTAATTAGAATGTGGTAGATTAATGTGAGAAATCATATGGTTAAAATTTAAATAAATTAAATTGGGATATGGGAAAGTAATAATGGAAATTGTTGGATATTTGTATTAATTATGTAAGGGATATGTAAGTTGTGTAAGAGTTGTGTAAGTCATATTTTGGAGTATGAAACACTCCACCTCCTTGGAAATTCGAATTTTTCCTTAGGGGTTGTTTTTGGAAGCTTGTGGGACAAGTAAAACTTGTCCCATACCTCTCAATTTAATTTACCAACCATACTTATGGTTGGAGAGGTGATTTTAGAATTTTATAATGCATTTTATTAATCATGTTGCAAGATTTGAATGCACTCTTCTTACATTTTATTAATTTGCAGTCCTTTGGGGTGTGGGCTTTTTGGAGTGTGTAAGTAAAATTGTCATATTTTCACCCGCCTCTTTATTGTGCTTGGGAGAATGCAATTTTGTCTTTTGTGTTTTGAGTTAAGGATGTGTGATGTGGAATCCTACATGGATCCACATCATCCTCTTCTCTTCCCTCTTCTATATAATTCAAACTCTTTGCTTGTGTTGGGTTGTTGAAACATTTTGCAAACTTCATCGGGGGTGCATTTTTCTTGTGTTTGGAGCTCTTACTTTTGGAAGGAGTTTGGAGAAACTTTGCATGCTTGGAGATTGATGTTTTGGACTTTGTTTTTGGCATTTGAAGCTTTTTGTTTGGAAACAAAAGATACCATGGAGAGGTAGGAGTTTTATCCATCTTTTATGTTGTTATTTTTCTTGTTATGTTGTGTGAATGGTACATGTTAAATTTAAATATTGGTTGGTTGGGTATACTGCCATAGGGATGCTGTAGAAGAAGGTTATGGGGAATCCATGTGGGGGGAATAAGGGAATGCCATTGGCATTAGAATTTTTTGGAGGGATTTTGGGTTTGGGATCCACCATGGAAAAGAAATAGATTGCATTTCTTACTTTGTGGGGGGCATAAGGAAATTTGTGGGGGGGCATAAGGAGGGATTGTGGGGGTGGGCATAAGGATATGTGAGGTGAAATTTTATTAGTAGTTTGTTACTGGTGGATGCCCAATTCCCATTTGGGAGGAATAATTAGCTTCCCCCATAGACCTTTCTCCTTTGGATTACATGATCAAGCCTGAGTTTTGTTTTGATTGTTCTCAAATGTAGTTGTAAATTGTTGTTTTTGTATGGATTGTATTTTATATGAATTATGCATGTTGAAAGAATGTTGTGTGTTGTGGAAGTCAGTTATTGCCATGGGTTGAATTACACCTCTTATTGTATTCTAGTTGGGGCTTGGGGGCCAATGATGAAGGAAGGCTTCTCCTTTCATTGGATTTCTTGGTTGGGTGGAGAGCGTTGTCTTTCCCCCACTTTTGTTGTGATCAATTTGGAAGAGAAAGAAAAACTTGCATGTTGTTGTTCTAGAGCAAAAGAAGACAGTTTTGCTAGCCCCTTATGAAACAAATTTGTTTTTAACCTTTCCCACTTGAAGTGGATGAAATTTTAATATTTATATTTGTGAAGAAAGGATGTTGTAATTGGTTTTGAAAGTTGTACATTTGAATGTGGAGGATAATTACATTCTACTCTATGCATTGGAAAGAAAGAAATGGAAATGTGTTATTGCACTCAACCATGGAAATATGTAAAGTATATACTTGGAATTAATAAAGAATTGAAATACCTTCTCTCATTTTCATAGTTAGTTTGAATTCAATGCTTCATTGTATGGAAAAAGAGTTAATTAATTCTTTGTTTGAAAGAAAGAAACGTATGTGAGGAAAATACAGTAAATTGCCTCTTTGGAAATATATAAAATTGAAATCAGAGTTGCTTTTTGGGTTTAGAATAGTTTGATTTAAGTCATTTAAATGTATTGGATTAGTTTAGAAATGAAATGACACACTTGAATGATGAAATTGATATACATATTCAAAAGAAATGGATCTCTGTTATAAAAATTAATAATGGCAAATAAATTCAATCAAAATGTACAGTTCGGACCTGCACACAATAATCAACTTGGAAATGTTAAAATTTAGTATGTTGTATCATCAATGAACTCAAATGGAAAAAGAAAACTTAAGAAAACAATTTAAACATTGCAAAATAGAACCCTATCCCTTTCAAAGTTGTTTTCTGTCAATTGTTGGACAAAAATTCCAATTGGAATCAATTGAGCAAATATACCTTTCTAAAACACTTTAAATCCTTCCTAGAGTAATCCTCTAAGTCTGTTTGGCATGTTGAGTGAAGGAGATCAAATTGAATCAAATTTATAAGTTGGAAATTGCCAGTTTTCTATTTAAAATCCTGCAGATCGTTTTCACAAAATTGACCCCTCAAACTTTACCAAAAAATAAAGTTTATGATTCTTATGCAAAGAGGGCATCTAGAGCTTTCCATGAAGTCCTCATTTTCTAAAAACCGAGCTCTAGCTCAAGTTATGACCCTTTAAAAATTTTCTGCCTTAGCGGGAAAATTTGGGAAAATTTTCCCTAGCGGGCCTGCGGCCCAAAAATTTCCCGTTAAAAATTCCTTAGAAAAATTTTTGAAAAATTTTTGGTTAAAATTTTTGAACTTTCCTCCAATAGCCTATAGCCAATCAAAAGCTCCCATATGGCCTCATGAGGTAACTACAAAGGTGTTGCACCTTTTCTTCCTTAGCACTTTTTGAAAATTTGGAAAATTTTCTTAACTTTCCCCGCCCATCCGCAGCCAATCACAGGCTGCCACGTGGCATGACAGAGGGTCAGAACCTTTGCGAACTTTATCTTTAAAAACAAAAAAATTGGAAAATTTTCCTAAAATTTCCCATGACCCTGCACTCTCACCCCTGCCCTTTTGAAGTCCTTCCATGGATGTGCGGACCCGCGTACCTAGCTTTCCCCTTATCTCCTCCCTTTGGTGAAATTCGGTAAAATATCTCTACCGCCCGCATCTCCCTCTCCTTCATCCCCGCGATGGTATATTAATAGCCACATGTCCCTAGCAGACCTAGAGGTGCATGGACGTTATATTGATTTCTCTTCCTCTGGGTGAAATGCCCCAAACTCTTCCGTTGCCCCGCCCTTCCATCATCCTCTCCCGCTTTGGATTAGCACCCGACACATGTCCTTGGAGGACCCGTAGAGGCATGGGCACAATGGTAATTTCCTCCCATGCAAGGAAAAATTCCAAACGCTGCCCCGTGACCCGCCAACCCAAAAGTCACATTTCACCCCTGCTTGACACATGTCCCCTTGGGGGAAAATTTGACCCCTAAAGTCCACATGTCCATATCTAGAGTTCTACAAGGAGTTAGAAGGACTTCTTTATATCACCGGAAAGGTGAGAAAATTTTATATCCAATGGGAATGATTTAGGGAAATTTTTAATGCATTAAGTGTGAGAAAAATCAAGTTGAAAATCTGATCCTGTTAGAGAATAGGGTTATGGTGATATTTAACCCTTGACTTAACTGAAATTCTAACCCTAAATTTGGACATTCGGAGCTATGATAATGGTAATAAATGAAAAGTATGTATTGTAATTTAGACTTGTTCCAAAACTTTGATAGTGTCAAATGTTTGCCTGCGGCCTGGCTTGCAGCCAGCCACTCCTAATCAAAAAAAAATAGTCCCATAATTTTCCTGACAACCCTAGGTTGTTTATGGCGTCCAATGGTTGTTTTAAGGGATCACATGAGTGGTGACCATTCCTGTCACTTTGTCTTATCCACAGACTTATCCATATGCGGACTCAGAGGGTCTGGAAGTAACATTTACAGCAGCAATAACATTTTATACTTGTACGAGTCCACACCTTATCTATCTTCCTTTTCTAGGCGTGTGGCCACTTCTTCTACAGACTCCAAGGCTAGCGATTGTCTCTCCATGGTGAGGACCCTTGTAAAATCCTCCAAGCATCCAAAGCAATTCAATACTTTATACAACGGGTGATTACAGGTCCAGAGGTTTCAATAATATGCTCATTGATGGACTCACCTCTTGTATCCCGCGTAACATTAGCCTTGTCAACCTCTCAACTCACACTACCACTAGGGCACTGATCAACTTTTCCTGGCTTAGCTCCTTGTCATGCAAACTAGCTCTTACATATTTCTTCTTTAGCTCCCCTTCTAGATCTCTAATTCTATCATTTCACCCAAAGAGTGTAGCTTCGATCTCAATGGAGACTTTGTTGAGCATGTTGCATAGTTGTTCATCTAAGAGTTGTTGGGTATACACCACTGGTTTGTCTTCTCTTGGTCCTAGAAATGTTATTATTGCCTCGTGGCTTATCTCAAACTCTAGCTCATCAAGGTGGGACTCTATTTCCCATGAGACCATCTTCCTTGTTTATGGATATGCAACCTCCTTGTTAAAATATGACATTGCTACAAGCTCCTCTGTCGGAATTGTACTTTGGAATCATGCACAAAACACTTTCTTGGGGTCATCAATATAAACCATCTCTGGCCTCTCCTCCTCTACACACCTTCCTTTTATGTGCATACCCTTATGTATAATTACAGTCAAAATGGGGCCTCTAGTGCTATCATGGTCCTCTTCTGCACTCTCCTCCTTCTCCTTGTTCAACACCAGCTCAACATTTTTTTCTAATTTCCCCTTCACCAAGGTCTCAACATTCTTTTTCTCCTCTCCTTCTGCCACCTTAGTTGTCTATTCCTGCACAGATCTTGGAGCCTCTTGCTTCTGTATGCTAGCCTCCTCACTTTTTTCCATGTCTTAGACACCTTCTCCTACCTATCTATCCTTACATCGCACGAAAAGGAACCCCTATTCCTCTTATCCACCTTCATCTTCTAAATCATGCACATTGAAGATAGGTGTCCCTTGATCTTTTCTAGGGTCCTCTTCCCCACTAGCTTCTTCTCCACTATCATCCTCTTCACTGTCATCTTTCTCACTTATGTACTTGTCCAAATTCTTAGTTTCTTCTAAGATGGTATCCTCTTCTACCCTCTTCTTCTTCCTAACCAGAGATTTCGATGCAGGTGACTCTATTTCTTCTTCTCTCGAGGACTCCTTATCTAATGGATTCTCTAGCTATGGAGTCTTCTCTTTTACTATGGACCTCTTCTTGCATGTGTACATACTTGTTTTGGCACTTTTCCCGGGGGAACCTATTGCCCGTGTGTCTACCACACTTGGAATTTTCTTTTCTGGCACTTTTTCCTCCCATTTGGGCACGGGTTTCTTTCTACTAGTTAGATCTTAAGGTATAGACACCTCATTCTCCAGATACATGACCTTCTCAGACTTAGGTCTTATGCAGATGTACATGCATGCCATGGATCCTTCTGTAATGGGCAGAGTTATGGGCCTTGTCATTTAAACTTCATGTGACACGTACCGCTCCACATACGTGCGTTTGCCAGGGTAGACCAACCCTTTGCACATTTCCCTGTGATCTTAGTCCAGATTACCAAGGTCTAGCTTAAACTTCTTGGACTCCTTGAACCTGTTTACTCCTACTTGGAAGTATTGAGCTGTGAAAGCAAAGGGGAGCTTGCACCATGGGCTCCATGTCTCATATGACAGTTTGAATCTGCCTAGGAAAAAATGCTAGTACACAACAAATTATGCTTCTCCCCTAGTGGCTTCTGGCAGTTGTTTGGGAATTCTCCATTTTTCCCTGAACATGTTCCTTAGGCACATATACCATTTTTCCAAGTGTGCCTTGTGCACAGTTTTCATAGTGTCATAAGCATATTTTTCAAACCTCTTTGCGGGTGAGGGGTCTTCAGCAAGGTACTCCCACATGAACTTTTCTAATGCATCTGGTACCCTGATCTCTGACAACACAATGGTTAACAGGACATTACCAAAAAGGATCCTATCACCTTCCTTCATGCAGCTGAAAATATCATCTGTGATAAATGGGGACAAGTTGTAGATGGTGCCCTCTGAAATTTTTCTACACACATACAACCATGGCTTATTAACTTAGGTCCATCTCTCCTATCCATTTAAATTTAACACCAGGTGCATGGCCATCTTCATTACCAGGTCCTTAATGTCTATGATATCATAGTATCTTGATCCTTTCTTGTATGCATAGGCGGCAATAGTCCCCTTAATCACCTCTTTATCACTTAAATCATCTTCCAACCCATCTCCTTCATAGATGAGGCCTGTGAAATGTGAAATAAGCTAAGGGGTTATGTATATCTTGCACCTTGTAAAGTGGAAGTAGTCCTCATGCATGCGTGACATCAACCATTTATACAGTCGCTTAGACTTTCCAAAGTAAGGAAACTCAAAGAGTTGTAATAACCATGTCTTCTCCAACTTGACCTTCACATCATCATTATATATGGGAAAACCTTCTAGTGTCCTTTTATTTGTTGGGCGCACTAACTCCCATTCCAAATAATTCTCAATTATTCTTATACAAGGATTATAGTCATTTACAATCATGTTTCTCATATGGGACTCCCACTCCTTCCCCAACAACACTCCATCTAGGTACTACATTTTTGCTTACCACTCTTCATTTATGTGCACATCAGTTTCTTATTGCTTTCCCTTGCCCTTATTAGGTGTGCTAACTAGTTTCTTGGGTGTCATTATCTAGGTCTTCTTACCAATTCAATCACTCCGTGTTACTCTGTTCTTCTTCTCTCTCCAACCTTAGATCTCGAACTTGTGAAGAAAATTCCTTAACCTTGTGCCCTAGTTCTTCAAACCCCAACTGGGATACTCCCTTCACAAGATGACGCCTTCTCAAAAATTCTCCTATGCCCATGAAATCCTTTCCTCCTGGTTCACAAATATGAACTAGTTACTCACACTTCAATCTCTACAAATGTTTCTTCACATGGATCATTTTTTTGGAAGCCCTAGTTTGCAAAGGTACAAAAAGCACTTCTTTCTCCTTATACACAAAGTGAATAATGAATTTCCTGTTGTTGCAGACTCACAGCACCCCTGGATGCAGATCAGGCTTCTAGGTTGATCACTCAAGCATCCAGTGTGATTACACAACATGGAAACCTCTCTCCAAGTGTGGGACTTGAGAAACTGAGAGAGGAATATCCAGATTAGAGGCTGGTTCCTCAAACTCCTCTGATTTAGATCTATATTTTTGTAAAAACTACATAGGTTTAGATCCTAATCCTACTCTAACTTGCAAGGAGACAAGGGTAGAAGTGCAAAAATTGAAACTAACTAAAGATGGTGATGCACCAAAAGGAGTGGTGAAACATATTTGTCATGCAGATAGACACAGACCAAAGTTCACAACATAAAACATACACAGACTGATAAGGTGTAATTTAGTATCTGAAATGAAGCAAATAATACAAACAGAGGACTGAAAACCATTCACAGAGCTTGCATTATCATTTCCTGTGTCAAAAACACATTACACCCTTAGAGAGGTAAAAGAAAACTGTTACAATCTTTGGAGAGGTCTGATCCTTGCTTCAGTCACTTGCTGGAGCTGAAAGAAGAAGTTGTAATGTCAAAAATGTTCCCCCTTTCGAAATGAGCCAAATCTGGCCTTTTACATTGCATGGGTCGAACCCAGGAGATAGAAAACGTACAAAGGCATGGGAGCCCATTCTTTCTTGACTACAGGTGCATTAAAATGGCATGGGGGACCTTACAAACCCATACCATGTCACTTTGACTGGATTACAGGAGAATGCGACCCATTCTGCATTAAATCTGGTCGCTAGAATGTCATTTCTGGCCATGAACATGCGTCAGATCTGTTTCTCAATTTTCTCCCTCCAGACTACTTCAAAACACAAGATTGACCTTGGAATCGTGTAGATAATTTCACCAGCTTTCCGTTGATATAAAGAACGTGCAAATCCGAGCTCTAGATCGAAAGTTATGGCGATCTAAAGATTTAGGGCACAAAACAGGTGAAAACGGATTTTAAATTTCTTCCCGCGCTCTGCCACCTGGATGACACGTGGCAGGCTCTGATTCGCTGAGCAACTCTTTCTCCTCCACCTCTCGGCGGGCTTTCCTTTGAAATTTCCTTGTGGGCCCCTTAAACTTGGACACGTGGCGCTATTTCATTGGTTCGGGTCAGTGCTCGAAACCTCGCCCTTTGACTTTTGGACTACCTCCCTTTGCGACATGTGTCATGATTTGGTTGGTTCTCGGCCCTTTCGGCTCCTTCACGTCCATTTGTCCCAGATGTCCCAGTGCTGCTTGGGAAAAAATCTTCCGGTTCGCCCGATTCGGCCGGTTCGCGTCCTTTTTTCCACTGTCCCTGTGCTTCGCGGACAAATTCTTCCGGTTCGCCCGATTCGGCCGATTCGGGGCCTCGCGGACAGATTGTCCATTTGCCTCCAGACGTTTGTTCTCATGTTCAGCGAACCGGCCGGTTGCATATCTTTGTCCAGATTGTCCCAAAGCAGTTAGTGGAAAGTTCCCTTTTACGGCCGATCCGGGCTTCCGCATCCATTTGTCCCAGGTACCGGCCGGTTCGGGCCTTTTTGTCCCAAACGTCCTGAGCAACACTTAGCCAATTTTTCTTCCTCTTTTGGCCGGATCGGATTTTTGCGCCCGCCGCGTACTTCTGGCCTGATTGTCCCAAATGTAATTTGGGCCGCCTAGAGGCATTTCGGCCGATCCGCTTCCATTTGTCCCACTTGTCCCAAATGCTACCTTGAGCAGGACTTAGCCAATTTTCACACTCTTTCCTGGATCAACCTATTTGCCTTTCTGCAATTTTTTTGCATTTTCTCAGAGCTTGCTCCTTGTTTCTTTGGCTAGGGGTGTTAGAAAAAAACCTAAAGGGACCCTAGAAACCTGATTTTTCTCTGAATCAATCAATTTGCTTGGGATTTGAATCTTCTGATGCATGTTATCAAAATTTACCCTAGGGGGTGAATTTTGGATAACACAACCCATATTCTATCATTTCATGAATTTCTTTAACTCCTTTGGTTTTCTACTTTGTATCATAGCACTTGCCTTTGTTCCGTAGTAATTATCCTTCCTCGGTGACTTTTTAATTATCTATGACTCTTCTATGCTTCCCGCAGATTTTACAATGTTTCAGGGTTATCTTCCTTATTTTCCTCCTTTTGGCGACTTTGTTCCAAGTCTGCAACTCTATCTCTTTTAATTACAAATTTTATAGTCTTCCTCGACAATCTTCCATCCTTAACGAATTCTCTAGTCCTTCGGGGCCATTCTCTTTATCCAAAACTTTTCCTTCAATTATGCAGATCTTTCTTCACATCCACGGTTTTAACTATGTTACTTATGGCTTGTCCTTTGGCTCCATATTTCTTCATGGTTTCATTCCTACGCTTGCGACACTTACTTTCCTTCTGTGCCTTCTTCTAGAGATCTGTGGCTTTGTATAGAATTCAACGGCTTCTTCAAGTCTTTGGAGGATATAACTAGACTTTGGCAGATATCTCCTCATGTCCAAGACATTAAAAAACATTTACTAAGTCCCTTAACACTTATCCTTAGTCATCCCGAGCCTCCATGAGATGACACTATGAATAAACCTTCATATTTTCAGCTTTCTCATTTTACCAATTCACTCCTTTTACCATCAATGCAAATTAATTTCAATGAAAACATATATGACATATGAAAAATGTACTACAAACATCTCTTCCAAATTTCCTGTGTTTGAGAAGTATCTGCATTTGGTTTTGAAGGAAATTAATCAACACTTCACCCAAGTGAATGATTCCTTCACTAATTTCATCTTCAAGACACTGGATAGATACCTTCACTCAAGGATGTCATTGCAAGTGACTTCTTGATCAAGAGATATGGATCATTCTTCATCCAACTCTCCAATTTTTCATATATATAAATTTCCGGTTGTGATCACACCCCAATAAGGTTTCCTTGGTACATTAGTGACAAGATAACATTGTTTAAGCTATGCAAGAAACTAGTGCATGTGCACAATAATCTCAGAAACCGGAAAAGGAAGGCTATCTCTTTCCCCATATCATTAAGAATATTCACATGAAAAATTATGAATGATACATCGAACTTGGAAGTGGCATTTGATCCCTCAAGTTTTCTCTCATACACTCCAAGGATTGAATTTTGACATTAGAATAGATCCAAATACTTTTCATCTTTCAGAGCTAAGTCATGTCCCGCAAGTTGAAGATTACTGAGAAAATTGTGTAGATGATTTAAATGTTAGGGAAAGAGATTACATGAGGATGACCATAAGAGAAATAAATAAGTATAGGTTTCATTGGTATGAATAAGGTTAACTAGATGATGGTACAAAAATGTACAATCTAGAGTATAAGGTAATGGAGGATTCTCCTTTTCCATTGGTGAATTGAAGAATCCTCAAGTCAGGAGACATTACTGAGAGGAAAGAGGGTGTGATAAAAATAATGAGAGAATGGTTTCAAAAGAAGAATTTTTTTTTCCCCTCACATCAGGAATTTTCCTCACACTTTAGAGACATGTATCACATCATTCATCATCAAAGGTTGTGGAGGTAACTTACAGTTTAGGCCACTCCAGAGGAAGTTCAAAGTGCAATGCTATGGAGTTGGAATCCTCCTACTATGATAGCTAACATAAAAAAAGTTAAAGATCCCATAGTAGAAGTGCAAGTTGAGGAAGAAGAGCCAGTCCATATTCCAGATCCCAAACTACCATAGGATGTTCCACTTCCTGCTCCTCCTGCATAAGAGACACCACTAGCACCTTAGAAAGAGATGAAAAACATGCTAGTTGTAGAGTCCAAAACATATGAGATGTTTCCTTGGATAAATGAAATGATTACAAAAGACGTTCATACCATCCAAAAAATCACATTCCCTGATATTTCAACAATAATGTCATTAGCCAAAGGGAAGAATAACAATTTTTCTAAATTAGCCTCTCACTTTTTCAACGGTGCTGCATGTGATCAGTATGTAAAAGTGGTCAAATTGTAGACACCAAAATTGGGTCAAATTCCCCTTGGTCCCCTTTCAAATAACCAACTTACACACATTCACCTAACCATGACCCTTATACCCCACACTAATATTAATTTGATTATTTACTATTAAAATAATACCCATCCTCACCCCATTTATTAATTTAATTAAAGGGATGCACACCTCACCTAGACAGCTCACATAGACACCTCACCATAGAACTATCCATAACATGTTTCCATAAATGAATAAGACTTAGTTCAACCCTAAAAATAAATGCCTATTATTCCTCTAACCACCTTCCCGCTCATAAAAATATAACGTCCATTCTGATACACGAATAAATGGACATACATGGCCCAAATGATGGGAAGATCTATCATTTTTAGAAAACCTAGGGAATCCCACCTAAACCGATGTTGGTCATCCCAAAATTGATGACAATCAACTAGGAACCATTTTCGGTTATCATTTATTCACTTTGGTAACCTTTTTTGTGGGTTGGCACATTTGGGAATCAATGAGAAGAGAAGAGAGCTGCATGCAAGTAGAACCAGAGCCTTTTCATACCTACAAACATCCATAGCCAATACTAGGATAATTCTAGAGGTATTGCACTCATGGTAACATTCTGGGAAGCACTTCCATAGTACCAAACATCATTCCTCTGATCAACCATCATCACCATCTAGCCATTTGAACCAGCATCATAGTAAGTATACTTTTAACTAGAATCATCTATTTCTACTTAAGTCTATCAATTTCTTCTATTGTTGTTATCAGTTTCCACTTGCACTCTCATTACCCTACCATTTACTTGCATGTAAACTCAACCATTCCTCCACCCACACCCACACCATTAAATCACCTATATCTGAATGTTACGAATCTAAGTATACCTAAGATTCCCACACACCTCTCCACCCCCTTCTTTTTCTTTGTTTAACCTAAGATCAACCTCTACAACTAGATCTTTTTGAGTCCTATCAGCCCACCTCTATTGATGTTGATTACCCATAACCATCTTCGGTTCTGCTTAACTATGATTAGTCATACCTGACCGACGTCAGTCTTTGTGCCTGCCAACATTGTGTAAACTAGTAACCAACCTACTTACAAAAACCACCCAAACAACTTATCTAACTCTGCCACAACCCTTTCTGTGACCTGTAAACCACCCGAAAAACCTACAACCTGAATTGAAGACCTTGAACCACATAGTTTTTAGTATTTAATTGGATTGATGATGATAGTGATCTGACACTAGATTAATTTATGTATGTATTTCAGTTATTCCATAATTTGTTTGATAAAAACAATGGGTTGAAACCTTCTGGGAAGTATCACACTCCCCAGATCTAGCATATGTTAGGCAGTCCACTGTCATAAATTATTTAACTCTTCTTTGGTGGTCTTGTTTTCTATTTCAGGTAGTTCCTCCTAGCCAAAAGGAAGCACTCTCAGTCAACATCAGATTGAGAAGTCAGAACGCACACATCAACCTATAACCAACCAACAAAACATGTATTCCTCCTCAGTGCATAACATTATCTGTTTCATCACATTCAAAATGTAAAGAAAATGGTGAAACATTTTGGCATGCCCGGTGGGACCCTCGTTTGCGGGTTCCCTTTATTTTCATATAGGTTTCATCTTGTGTGTTTCCTTTCTAAATTGTTATTCACTAATATTCTTCTCTAATAATCCTCATTTTATTTTTAATTTCTCTAAATTAAATATTTCTTTTGATGCGTTTAAAAAAATTTATTCTTCTTACTTTTTCTGTATTTAGTGAAAGAATACCCTCTTTCTTGTTCATCATTTTACTTCATTGAATATCATGACTCAACTTGGGCTTAAAAAACGTGCATTACATTTATTGTATGCTGCATTTAGTTCACATTAAATTGAGGGAAACCTATATGTTGGAAGTCATGCCCAAATAATGGTTGATGTAAAATAATCGTAGAAAGAAATATCTTTCTTCTTCCAAAAAACTACACAAATTTAAATATATACACTTTCTTACACGACATCTTACTTGGGAATGCCTATCAATGATCACGTGATAAGAGGATTGGAAGGTACTCCCTAGTTGGTTATCTCTATCTAGTCACCTATCAAAGAGCACCCCCCACCATAACATAACTTGAAACCTCACCTTTTAGATATCCTTCTTTGTAGGATGCCTTCCCAACCAAAAATTCCATTCTGAACTCACATGGTCAGTTCTAAATAGGATCAAGTTTTTTCTTAGCGTTCCTTTTGACTTGTGTTTTGAGGTGTGAGAATACGAATATACATTTTTCTTCTTCCTTGCACACTCCACCATCGTATTCGAGTATTCTAACTTATTCTGAGTGCGCCAGGGCCTCATCTTAACATTCTTAGAGTTCTAAGTTTGAATGTTCACTTTATTTAATTCAAAATCTAGTTTTCTTTATTCTCTCTAAATTTCACAGTAATTGGCTTCAGTCCTGTGACCATCGTTGGTTTCATCATCTGACCATCTTTGGTTAACCATAACCAATTTTTTGGCTTCTAGCTTTCTAGTTATTTTTTCTGGAATAACCTTCATCACTTCTCATGTTCTGTTTTTAGCCCTCAAGGAACCATCCTATTCCCCTCTGTTGATATCTCTATCATACTTAGTTTCAACATTACACATTCATTAATCCTATTTCACTTTTTGAAACTGTTGTTTTTCCACAGTTACCCGCATCAATTGTTGTGACCGACATCAGTTCCTTGTTAACTGCCACCTGTCAGCGTGACCGCGTCGGTGTCTATGTGTTTGGTTTTCAAAATCCAAACCTAGACCAAATTCACCCTCATATAGCCTCATTTTTATTTGTTTGTGCTATTTTTTGGTGTCATCTATAGAATATAGTCTTACCAAGCCCACACTTATTCACATGGTGTTGCACATAGCACGGTGGAAGGGCGGATCATAAACTAAAACTTATCTTTTGAAAAATTTCGCTTGGGAAAAAAAAAATTCCCTCCACCAGCCCGCAACCAATCAGAGGGCGCCATGTGTCCTCTTGTGGCTATAGCGGAGGAGCATTTATATTTTAAACATTGTCTTTGAAAAATTTTGGGAAAAACTCTTCTTTTGACCCCGCTAACCCGTGGCCAATGGGGGCATACCACGTCCACTTATGGGGTGCAGCTGGTGGGTGGAAACCCCGTGAAAATCTTGGGTTTTGGCCTTAGGAAAAATTCTAAAAATTCTCTCACAGCCCACTTCCCTGCCTTCCCTTCGAGCTTTTCCTTTCACGGGAGTGCGGACCCCACACCTTTTTCTCCCTTTTTCCCCTTCCCATTGGGTGTAAAGAGCTAAAACAACCTGTCGCCCCGCTCTTCCCTTCTCCACTTATCACCAGGACTAGACATGTGTCCTCCCGGGGACCCACGAGGGTGCAGAACATTTTTCACCCTTGAGCCTGCATTTGGAATTTTCATCACAAATGCCGCCGCCGCAAAACCCCAAAACCCGCCTAGGCACCTTCCCCTTCCTCTTTTGCCACGTGTCCCTCTAGGGAAAAATTGCCTAGGAACTGAACTCTGCCCACTCCATAACTTGATTTCTGGAAGGATTAGAAGACTTATTTATATCACCGGAAAGTTGAAATTTCCTAATCCATTGGGAATGGTTTTAGTGGAAATTTTGGCAGTCGTTAAGTGTGAGAAAAAACCAGTTTAAGTTCTGAGCCTGTTAGAGAGCAAGTATGGGGGTAAATTACTCCCTGAACCTAACTTAAATGTGTAACCCTAAAATTGGAACCTTGTAAACTTGATATAAGTAAATAAAGGAAATTTGTGTTTTGGTAAATAGGTTTTTTTCCGGAACCTTCCAATGGAAAACTGATGTCTTGCAACCTGGTTGTAGATACTTCTAATCAAAATATTTATCCCATAATTTTCCTACCTAACCCTAGGTTGTTTCTTTGGTCTCAAGTGGTTGTTTAATAGGGCAGTACAGTGCTCTGATGCTCTACCTGGTTGTTCTCAACCGTTGTATAAATCATGTGGATACGTCCCATGTCACCAACCATAGGCTTAGAGATCTGTGTCTTACCCTTGTTATTAGGATTTTTTGGGAAATCTCTCCAAAAGTGGCCAGTAACTCCACAACCAAAACATCCTCCTGATCCTCCCCAATGAGTAGCACCTCCAGTAGGTGCCCTAGAAGTCTATGGCATGGATCCTAATGATCTGGCTGCAGTCTACTAAGGTATCTACTGGTGAGATCCCACTAACTGAGCTCTAGGTCCACCCTGTGTCTTAATGGGACCCCTAAGAGGAGGCCCCATACTCCGACCTCGCTTTGCATCAGCTCTCTATGGAGGTCTATGAGGTGGATGGGACTGCTGCTATTGTTGTTTTTATTGCTATAAACTAAAAGATGATTGTGTTGAACCCTATCCACCATGAGGAAGGGGTACTGACCCCCTCGATCTACCATCATGCATCTATTATATGCAGCTCCAGACTCGATCTCTAACCTGTTGGGTCTTTCCCTGAGTCTCCTTTGCAATATATGTTGTAATGAAATTACTTGATTAATTATGATTATCACCAGCAATAGAACACCAAATAACACAATATTGGAGATAAATTCTCTCAATATGAAAGTATAATAGCTTGGCCACTTCGAGGGGGCAACCTATAGAACATATAATAAGACTCAAATACTCAACATAATGATCATCCACTACCTGTAACCCCTATTTATACTATTCCTATGATATGGCCATCAGTAAGGCTGACCAACCAATGATAATAGATCATATATAAAATAAATACATCATGATATTAAGTTATGATAGCAACAAGTTGGTTATATCCATCCCATTTAAGATATATAATTAAGGGTGTAACATGCCCCTCCCCTTCAAAGCAACATTGTCCCAATTTTGGGAAGCCCTAGATGTTGTTACATGAATGCTTCATCTTCCCATGATGCATCCTCAATATTCATATTCTTCCACTTGATCAGGTACTCAGTAATGACTCTGGTCCTCAATCTTTTGGTGTGTTTCTAAAGAATTCCTTCAGGTTCTAATATGATCCTTCCTTCCTCGTCTAGTTTTGGAAGAACTGATTGGTTGGAAATGTGTTTCCCAATAACTTTGTTTAAGAAAGAAACATGGAATACTGGATGTATTCTACTTCCTGAGGGAGCTCTAGCTTATATGCCACACTACCAATTTTCTGAAAAACTCGGTCAGGACCATAGTATTTAGGAGCAATATTATTATGCTTTTGCTATTGTTTCAAGGATAATTGCTTATATGGTTGTAACCTTACAAAAACAAAGTCTCCCTCTTCAAATTTTCACTCACTCCTATGTTGATCAGCCTGTTTCTTCATACGGTTTTGTGTCCATGCCAAATTTTCTCTAAGACTAGAGAGTACCTCATGTTGATGTTGAATGTGATCTTCGACTGCTCTCACCTTTGGTTTGACCTTCAAGCTAGATATGAGTGATGGAGGATGGTACCCACAAAGTGCCAGAAATGGAGACATTTTGGAGGAGGTATGAAATGAAGTATTGTACCACCATTCTGCCAGTGAGAACCATTGCACCCAATGTTCTTGTTTATCTGAAGTAAAACATCGAAGATATCCCTCTAAAAATTTATTTACCACCTCAGTTTTCCCATCTAATTGGGGATGATAAGAGGAACTCTGGGCTAGTTGGGTACCTAGAAAAGAGAACAAATCAGTCAAAAAGTTACTTGTAAATATTGGATCATGATCACTTATTATAATTTTTGGCGTGCCATGGATCTTTTGAACTGTATCCATAAAAGAGATGGCAATGGTACTAGCTATGAAAGGATGAGCCATGGCACAAAAATGAGCATATTTTGTAAGTCTGTCTACCACGACCATGATGACACTTTTCCCTTCTTATTTAGGTAATCCTATGATGAAATCCATTGATACCTCTTCCCATCTCTCACTAGGAATAAACAGAGGTTGGAGAAGACCAAGTGTCTTAATGGTCTCACCCTTATTTTTTTGGCAAACCAAACATTCTGCCACAAATTTTTGAACATCTCCTTTCAACCCCTCCTAAAATAAATCCTTCTTAACTCTATGATATGTTTTTAGGACCCCAGCATGGCCACCTATTGGAGAAGAATGTAGCTCTTAAAGAACAAGGTGTTTAAGTGTAGAGTTCTTACATAGATATAACTGATCTTTATACCACAATGTATCCCCCTTCCATATAAATTGATTTGATATGGATGGATCTACCTGGATATTTTGAATGAGAGTATGTGTGGTTGCATCTTTCTTCCATTCTTCTCATGCTTAATCTACCCAATCTACATGTAGTATAGATATGGCACATAACAATGCTTTGGCGGACTCATCCCTCCTAGACAGAGCATTAGCGACCAAATTTTCCTTTCCTCTCTTATAAACAATCTCAAAGTCATATCCCAACATCTTAGTGACCCATTTTTGTTGTTCTTTTGAAGATAGATGTTTTTCTAAGAAATATTTCAAACTATCATGATCAATTTTTACCTTAAAATGTCTACCCATCAAGTATGGTCTCCATTGTTTGACTGCATGTAGTATCGCCATCATTTCCTTTTCATATGTGGGTTTTAACAAATTCTTTCCTTTTAGTTTTTGGCTCTCAAAAGCAATGGGGTGTCCTTCTTGCATTAGTACTGCTCTGATTCCATTTCTTGAAACATTGCACTCAACTACGAAAGTTTTGGAGAAATATGGGGTTGCCAATATTGGAGTGGTGCACATATCTACCTTCAATTTTTCAAATGCCCTAGATGCTTCCTCATTCCACTTAAAGGATTCCTTCTTCAATAATTTTGTGAGTGGTGCTACTATTCTACCATAGTTTTTGAAAAATCTATGATAATACCCTATGAGACCTAAGAAACCTCATAATTGTTTGAGGGTTCTTGGGGTTTCCTATTCCACCATGGCCTGGATCTTGTGAGGGTCCACCTTAACACCTTCCTGAGAAACAATATGGCCCAAGTATTCCACTTCCTGTACCCCAAAAGAACACTTTGAAGGCTTGGCATAAAGTTAATGTTTCTATAAGACTTCTAAGACAGTATTGACGTGATGTAAGTGTTTCTCCCACGATTTTTTGTAGATGAGTATATCATCAAAAAATACTAAGACAAAATTTCTTAGGAATGGTCTAAATACTGAATTCATCAAGCTTTGGAATGTGGAGGGAGCATTGGTAAGACCAAATGGCATCACTAGGAATTCATAATGGCCTTGATGAGTTCTGAAAGATTTCTTATGAATATCTTCTTGCTTGACTCTAATTTGGTGATACCCAGAACGTAGATCTAGTTTTGAAAAATAAATGGCACCATGCAACTCATCTAATAAATCATCAATGACGGGAATAGGATACTTATCTTTGATAGTGAACTTGTTAAGCTCTCTGTAATATAGACACATGTGCCATCTTCCATCCTTGTGATGCACCATCACCACGGGAGAAGAATAGGAACTTTGACTATGACAAATAATACCCATTTCCAACATTTCCTCCACCATCTTCTCGATCTCACTCTTTTACACATATGGATATCTATAAGGCCTAATGTTGGGGGGTTGGCTTCCTGGAATCAACTAAATATCATGATCATGCTCTCTTTCAGGTGGAAATCTTCTTGGTTCCTTGAAGACAACTACATGTTGATTAATAACCTTTTAAAGATCAGGATGCAATACCTTCATTTGTGGTTAGACTTCTATAGAGAATAATTGTGCTACAAAACCTTCAGACCCCTTTTTATGAATCTTCTGCATTTGGTGAGAACTCACCACTAGAGGATCTTTAGCTTGTAGACCTCGAAGTTCAAATTTTTTACCCTCATAATGAAAGCACATGAAAAATTCCTTGAAATTTATCTCTATGGTGCCCAAAGTAGTGAACCACTGAACACCTAAGATAATATCAACTCCACCCATGGGAATAGAAAACATCGTAGATTCCAATTTGTAATCAAGCATCATGATTTTGACTTTATGGCATTTACCTGAACATTGGACTGTGCCACCATCTGCAATCATTACTTGAAATTCAGGTGCTAGGTAGATGAAACAATTTATTCTTGTTGCCAACTTATGATTGATGAAATTATGTGTGCTCCCTGAATCAGTCAAGATTGTTACCTTCTGCTTCTTAAGATAACCCACAACTTGAAGGGTTTGTGGAGTACTAATACCTGATAGAGCATGGCATGAAATAGTGGGTTGAGGATCTCCAGATTCTTCCTCTAATTTTTCCACTTCCTTTGTTGATGTTGCCTCATATTCTTCCTCATCCCCAGATCCTTCAATGTAGAAAAAAAATTCTCAGAACATTTATGATTTGGTCCATATTTGCTATCATTGTTAAAGCATAACCCTTTGGCTCTTTTTTCTTCAATTTGTTGAGGTGTCAACCGAATTGGTTAAGGGTAATAAGGAGACAAGGTGTTACAATCTTTTATGCTAGAAAAGGTCTTCCTTCTACTGGAAAGAAAATTTTCCTCTACTTGATATGCCATGATAATAGAATCAACAACCTTGAGTGGGTTAAACATGTGTACCTCATGCTCAATGTGGTCCTTAAGACCCCCAAGAAATAGGTCATTCAAATACTCTTCTATAATATCCTCCACACGTAAGGACAAAGTTTAGAATTGATGGACATACTCTTTAACTGAACCAGTTTGGCGTAACTTTGCTAATTAGCTTAAGTAATTCTCAGAAACACTAGAACTATAGTGTAATTGAATCTCTTCAATGAAAATTTTCTAGGTGACATTTAGGCCATTCTTCTACCTTTGAGCACATAACCAACGATACCAAAAAAATTGATCAGGTTCTAGGTATAAGGATGCCACAATTACCTTTTGTCCTCTTGGGATATAATGGAGATCAAAGAAATTTTCCATTTGGGTAATCCAATTTAGTGGATCCTTTCCATCAAATTTATGCATTTCAACTTTTGGAAGCATGCCCCTCCATTGGTGAGAAGATCCACTTGAATGATTAAAGGATCCTCCCTGATTTGAGTGATTTGAATCTGTGTGACCATTTCTAGTAGAACCCATATGACTAGCATTGGAAGTTGTATTAGAAATAAAATTCAATAACTCATGTTGCATTGCATGAAAATCCTTCTGAATCTCACTCCTAAGGCTACCTTTCAGTTGATGAAGCTCAACATTAAGGTCATCCTTACTCACCATATTGTTTACCCTTTCCTGAAGTCTAATGACCACCTCAGATACTCCTGAACCAGTAGAATCTGAAGCCATATCTTCCTTATTTGGGGTCATTCCTAGAGTTTCTTGTCCTTTTCCTTGGCCTCGAGTAGATCTACCAGCCATGACGAAGGATGTGGCCCTAGGGGTAGACTTAATAGGGGAAAAATTTAGGGTTTAGGGTTTCATAATTTTTTTGGCTGAATATAAAAATTTATAAAACAAAAACCCTAGCTATTTTTTGGAGGGGTTTCCGAAAATATAATAAATTTGATAATTTTCCAAAAATTTTGCTCTAGGGAGCCAAATTATCAATAAATGTAGAACCATAATAAATTTTCCAAAACAAGTCAAAACTTATTGAAATTTGGAGATAATCTTACATGACTTATTTCACCTCACCACAAAACAAATTGTAGAAAAATTCACTACCAATCTTTAGATATAGCCAAACCTTCAGAATTAGGGTTTGACGTTGTCCTGGCCGAGATCAAGCTCTGATACCACTTGTAATGAAATTACTTGATTAATTATGATTATCACCAGCAATAGAACACCAAATAACACAATATTGTAGATAAATTCTCTCAATATGAAAGTATAATAGCTTGGCCACTTCGAGGGGGCAACCTCCAGAACATATAATAAGACTCAACTACTCAAAATAATGATCATCCACTACCTATAACCCATATTTATACTATTCTTATGATATGGCCATCAGCAAGGCTAACCAACCAATGATAATAGATCATATATAAAAGAGATACATCATTATATTAAGTTATGATAGCAACAAGTCAGCTATATCCATCCCATGTAAGATATATAATTAAGGGTATAACATATGCCTTCTCAATGGCCTCAGCTAATGTCTGTGGGTAGTGGATCCGCATTGCACCTCCAATATCAAAATTTAGGCCCCAAACGAACCTATGAATCCGTACCTACTCATCCTGCATATACTCAATATACTGGAGTAGATCTAGAAATCTACTCTATTACTAAAAGAGATGCATGTCGGAGGTCATAGAACTCATCGATCCTCTACTATATGAACCTCTGTGAAAAATATCTGCTCCTGAATCTCTCCTCAAATAGCTCCTAGGTCACTGTCTCAGAATCTACATGGAGCTTCTACTCCTCTATCCTCCACCATACTCCTCCTCCATTCCCATTAGATGGATTGTAACATGAGCTTTCATGTTGCTAGAATAAGGACAAAGCTTGAAGCAACCGCTCAAGCTCGCTAGCTAGGCCTCTGCCTAAAATCCACCTGTGTCACCTAAGTAATGTGATGGTCAAAGCTTTAGGATCTCCCTGATGTGATCTACAGCTGTGGTCTGACAGCCTCTAGGTCTCTCTGCACACTCATCCCTAAGTCTAGGGCTCCAAGACCTCTCTCTGCACTCTAAAACTCAGTCACCCTGTCCCCTAGGTGGTGATTTTGCTCTAGCTGACTCTGCATGTGATTTCTCTCCTCTATTCTCCTCACTGGGTCAAGGAGATACCTAACCCTCAATGGAAGGGGCTCTATCATGATTGGCTGCATGTCCTCCTCCTAGTCCTCTACATAGAGCAGCATTAACATCTTGAAGATTCTATAAAATCTGGGGTAGGATAGCAGCTACACCCTGATCTGGTGATGGTGGTGGTGGTGGTAAGTTTGATTCTATGTGAAAATTCCCCTTGCCCCGTTTGTGCCTCCTGCACAGACCAAAGTGAGAATTAGTTCATTTTCTAAGTTTTATTCAATTTCCATGTTTATTAAAATATGCAAATTCTAAACTGAGTTGTTTTCTAGATTTTAAAAGTGTGTTAGGTTTAAGTTTCATTTCTCAAGTTTTCTAGTGTGCCTAATGGTCCAAGATTTTGAACCACTTCTCTGATACCAAGTGTGATTCCCATTAAAACAACCCACTTGAGATGCAAGAAAGAACCTATCGTTAGTCAGGAAAATTATGGGATAATTTTTTTTATTATAAGTGTCCAAAACCAGGTTGCGAGACAATAGTTGACATTATCAGGTTTTGGAACAAGTCTAAAATTACTAGAACATACTTTACTTTAATTAACAATGATCAGAGGTCACAAAGTCCAAATTTTAGGGTTAGAAGTTTTAGTTAGGTTCACGGGGTAAAATATCACCATACCCACTCTCTAACAAGCTCAGAGTTTCAACATGATTTTTTTCTCACACTTAATGCAATAAAAATTTCCCTAAATTATTACCATTGGATAGGAAATTTTCTCACCTTTCTGATGATATAAAGAACTCCTCCTAACTCCTTGTAAAACTCTAGTTATGGGTCGGCGGACCTTAGGGGTCAAATTTTTCCTCAATGGGACATGTGTCGAGCGGGGAAGAAAACCATTTTCCAGGTTGGCGGGTCATGGGGCGGTGTTTGAAATTTTTCTGACATGGGGAGAAAATTCCCATTTGCACCCACACCTCCACTATGCTACCAGGGACACGTGTCGGGCTCTGATCATGCGGGGAAGGTTGGAAAATTTCATCAAAGGGAGGGAGAAAATCCAATTAGTGCCCATGTGCCCCCAGGTCCGTTAGGGACACGTGGTGCTCAACCAAAAAATGCAGGGAAGGAAAGAGGGAAGGGCAGGGTGGCAGAATATTTTGGGATATTTTTCCGGGTGTAGATAAGGGGTAAAAGGCATGCGCGGGTCCGCGCGTCCACGGGGGCAAATAACACCGAGGCGAGGGTGGGAGTGTGGGGCCACGGAGGTCAACTCCAAATTTTTCCAAAAGCAAGATTTCAAAAAAACAAAAGGTTGTGTGGGTTCCGCCCCCTCCACCATCACCCCATGCTGCCATGTGGCAGCCTGTGATTGGCTGCGGGCCGGCGAGGGAAAAGGTAAAATTTTCCCAAAATTTTTAAAAAGGCCCAAGGGAGAAAATGATGCCACTCCTCCATCGTTGCCCCATGAGGACATATGGTAGCCTCTTATTGGCTACATGCTGGCAGAGGAAATTTCAAAAAAAATCACCAAAAATTTTCAAAATTTTCTAAGGATTTATAACAGGAATTTTTTGGGCCGCGGGCCCGCCAAGGAAAATTTTCCCAAATTTTCCCGCTAAGGCAGGAAAACTTCAGAGGGCCATAAATTTTTCTAGAAATCTTGGTTTTTGGAAAACAAGGAATTTCTAAAAATATATTGATGCCCTCTTTACACAGGAATCATAAATTTTACATTTTGATAAAGTTTAAGAGGTAAAAATGATCTACAGGATTTTAAAAAGCCAACTGGTAAACTTTGACTTATAATTTTTTGTTCAATTTGATATCCTCCTTCACTCAACATGCCAAATAGACATGGAGGATTATTCTAATAAGGATTTAGAATGTTTTAGGAAGGTAAATTTGATCAATTTATTCCAATTTGAATTTTTCCAACAATTGATAAGAAAACGACTGTGAAAGGGATTGGGCTTGATTTTGCAATATTTTAAATTGTTTTCTTAAGTTTTTTTTATCAATTTGAGTTCATTGATAATACAGCATGCTAAATTTTAACATTTCTAAGTTAATTATAATGTGCAGGCCCGAACTGTACATTTTAATTAAATTTATTTGCTAGTTTTTAAAAATTTACAAGGGATTAAATTAAAAGAGTTCCATCTAACTTCTAATCACGCAAGTATGGAATTTCATTTCCAATCTAATATAATACATTTAGTTGTTTTAAACAACCATTCTAAATCAAAATGAAAATACTAAATTCCATTTTACACATTTCCAAAGATACAAAATACAGCATTATTTCCACGTACATTTCTTCTTTTCAAATAGAGATCTAACTATCTCTTTTTTCATATAATGAAACATTTAATTCAATCTAACCATGCATATGAGAGAAGATCTTGAAATTATTTATTGACTTCAATTATAAATTTGTACATCTTTCAATGTTTGAATGCGAATAACATAATTCCAATTCTTTCTTTCCAATAAAATGAACAGAGTATAAACATCCTTCATAGTTCAAATATACAACTTTCATAACCAATTACAACATATTTTCTTCGTAAATGTATTAAAATTTCATCCACATCAAAGTGGGAAAGTATTACGAATGAATTTGTTTCACAAGGGGTTGGAAAAACTTTCTTCTACTCCAGGACAGCAATATGCAAGTTTCCTTTTTCTTCCAGTTTGATCACAACAAAAGTGGGGGAAAGGAAATGCTCTCCACCCAACCAAGACATCCAATGAAAGGAGAAGCCATCCTTCATCATTGGCCCCCAAGCCCCAACCACAATACAATTCAACCCATGGCAACAAATGGTTCCACAAACATAGCATTCTTTCAACATACACTTTTCAAATTAAAACACAATTCAACACAAAATAGCAGTTCACAACTGCACTTGAAGACATTCCAAAACAAAACTCAAGCTTGATCATGCAATCCAAAGGATCAAGGAATATGGGGTAAGCTACTTATGCCTCTCAATGGGAATTGGGCATCCACAAAAACAAATCACCAATAAATTTCACCACATGTATCCTTATGCCCTCCGCAATCCCTCCTTATGCCCCCCACAAAGTAAGAAATGCAAGCTATTTCTTTTCCATGGTGGAAGCTACTTATTCCAAGCCCAAAACACAGTCCTAAAACATCAATCTCCAAGCATTAAAAGTTTCTCCAAACTCCTTCCAAAAGCAAGAGCTCCAAACACAAGAAAAATGCGCCCCCAAAGAAGTATGCTAAATGATTCAATAACCCAAAATAGACAAAGAGTTTGAATTTTATAGAAGAGGGAAGAGAAGAGGATGATGTGGATCCATGTAGGATGTGACATCACACATCCTTAACTCCAAACACAAAAGACAATTTTATTCTCCATGGCACAATAAAGAGGTGGGTGAAAATATGACAAATTTACTTGCACACTCCAAAAAACCCACACCCCCAAAGGACTACAAATTAAATAAAATGTAAGAAAGTGCAATTAAAACATGCAACATGATTAATAAAATGCATTAAAAATTTATAAAATCAGCCTTCCAACCATAGGTATGGTTAGTAAATTAAATTGAGAGGTATGGGACAAGTTTTACTTGTTCCACAAGCCTCCAAAAATAGCCCCCAAGGACAAATTCGAATTTCCAAGGAGGTGGAGTATTTCATACTCCAAAATTTGACTTACACTACTCTTACACAAACTTACACATCCCTTACATATTTAATACAAAATCTAATAACTTCCATTATTACTTTCTCATATCCCAATTTGATTTATTTAAATTTTTAACCATATGTTTTCTCACATTAATATACCACAATTTAATTAAATAAAAGAAAGGGACACATTACTAATAAAATACATACAACAATAATAAAAAATAAAAATAAAATTAACTACATTAATAATATACACAAACCCATGGTCACATATAAATGTGATTCCCCCCATGGGAATCCCTAACAACAAACAACACAACACAATAAAACAAGTTGTCATGGTGACCATGTCAAATTCACCTAGAATTCCATTGTGGTTGGTCTCGAATCCCGCGATGTTTGTTGTGATTTTTAACCTATAAAACAAAAATACCTCCTTTGGCCTCATGGCCATATCAGAACATCCAAAATGAATATAAATGTAATTCCAAAATCATCTATATAAATTAATCACAGCAACATCGAAGTAACAACTACATCATTCGTAATTTAATCAACAACTATATCAACATCATATAATATCCATTTTCTAGATCTACTCATAATATCCAAAATCACATGTCCGAACAACATCCATAAAACATCCATGTCAAATAGTATATCATCATCCACATATGAAGTGTCTCTAATAATCATCGTGTATCATAACCAAATCAAGATCAACAATAATCCATGATCAAATGTCTATCATCATACTAAATCAAAGCATAATAATGTCCATAATGTAAACAAAAGTATCAAAATAAGCATCCAAAGGTGTCAAAGGGAAGTGGGCACTACAGTTAGGAGGGAGAGGATAAGAGGAAATGGATGGTGCAAAAGGGGTAAAGAGCAAGAGGGAATAATCTAGTGGTGGAGAGGAATGTGATGTAGTTTGTTGTAACTAGTGAATTTGGGATTGTAAATCATGGTATAAAGAATCTAGGTCATAGGTACATGAAGAGGAGACATGTCATGTGTGAGAATTAATAGGGGGTAAAGCGATTAGTAGGATTAGGCATATAAACAGGAACAATAGATGTAGGTAGAAGAATGGTGGCGGAATTAGGAAGATGTGTCAAAATAGGAAGAGAAGTATCATGTGAGATGAGAGGGTTGAGCTTAGCTAAATTTGTGGCCTCTTCATGGGTAGTAAATAATAAGAGATCTAATTCTTATGGGTATTCAATGATATTTTTTTGGAGATCATGAAGATATTCATCAGTAAAGGGTTCATAAGTATCATTCATGGAAGAAGAATGCCTTAGAGAAAGGTTGGGTTCAAGCGGTTAGGATCACTAAATGATTTAATTTAAATTGAATTAAATCTAATTACTTAGTAATTATTGTAATGAATGATATACAAGTAATAGAATATAGTAATGGATAAGCAATAAACATGTAATAATATGAAACCCTAAGCAAGAGAGAGAAATATATGGCTTAGCTGATTTTTGAGTGGTCTGGAATTGATATGAGCTGAGGAACTACTAGAACAGGATGAGAACGGTGTCATCAAGGCTCACTGGAGGTTCTTGAACTCAAATATGTGCATGACAGAAGTTCCCACAGGAAGATAGGAGTTCCCAAGTGTTATTGATTGATCTGGGCACTAGTGTACAATTAGGTCCTCAGGTTTTGATCTTTTCTTGACTAGAGGAGCTTTGTTGTTAGTATTCCCTTATCTCTCTAACTTCTCTCTAATGACATCGTTTGTACCTATAACCTATAAAAGAGATAGCTAGCTACATATACCCACAAACCACATAAAACCTAATAAATAAGATGCAGAATGGGGAATCAAACTTACCCCAATGGTCACCCGAGGAGTGATCTTATGAAAAATAACTACACTACATCTCAGACTCCATGTAGTTCTGTGTGAATGTGTGTGTAAATGATGTACAAGTTGCACTTTGATAGCAGGATAGATCTAGAATAATCCAAGTATGTAAATGTGTGCAATGGAATATAATAGACTTCCCCTCCTATGCTTTATATGCAAATTAATGATTTCCTTGTACCTTGTATGGATGTTCTATATGGATTCTTTATAATGCTCTTTGTGCCTTTGGATACAAGATTAGGTGATAATATATAATGCTAGTGCTTGGCCCCTTATTTTAGAATAACAACTATACATACATACATACATACATATATATATATATGATTTCCTTGTTTGGATTTTGTAATTTACAACTGAAAGAGCAACCCAAAGTATTAAAAGATGCCCAATAAGTAAAAGAGACCCAAAATGGTAAGAAAGGGATAGAGATGGTCATGAGAGACTAGGATGTGCAAGAGCACCTGGTTTCTTGTGTCCTAACTAGCCACTAGTGTCTGAGGTCATAAAATATAAATAATTCAAGTTACGGTAGGGTTGTAAGATGCGTAATACCAAAAGGAAGACAAGAGATAAAGCAAAAAGGCCAAAAGGAGTTGTCAACCACTAGTTTTATTGCCTAGGAATCATGTATACATTAGTATGCTTTAGGAATTAGATATGTACCCATTTTATGTCTATAGTAAGTTGTATGTGTGTGATTTTGTGTCTACATTTTCGCCCACTCTATTTTGGTGAATTAATATTTGATAGCATAAAGTAGATAATAAGAGTGTAACTTGTGGATATGTGAAGAGAGTTGTAACTAATAGCGTGTTGAATGAAGCTTGTACTTGATATCATGTCGAATGGAGATTGTGAAGTGTGGTATTGTGGAATATAAGAGAAGACAAGGATCATAGGGGTGACCTTCTATACATACTATAAATTATGCATGTATTTGTTCCTTGAATATTGCATTTGCCTAAGCGTCTTATGCTTGAGATTGTTTCTTATTCCATTTGTGTGTTTCCTTTTATCAGAGTAAGGTTGGACCTACAAAAGAAGATAAGTGTAGTCAATTTTATTGATAAATGAAATTGAACTTTAACTTATTAAATGTGAAAATTGAATTGCATATTGAAAAACAAGTGAACAAAGGATCTAATACACGTGCAAGCGATGAGAGAAGAGATACAATTGTTCTTGTATGTTTATTTCCTTGGATATGGTTTGAGTAATGTTTGGGATTTAGGCATCCTGTCACAAAACTAAGGAATGTAGCATCATGTCACTATATTGAGTATTTAGGCATCATGTTACAAAAGGAAGAGTATTGGGAGATCTATAGGCTTTACCCTCCAACTATTAATTCTTCCTAATGAATAAGTGCCAATACAGATGGTCACAAACCCAATAAAATTTGGTCACAAATGATACATTTTTCTAGGCATATCATTGTCCTACATATGCCCTAGGTGTCATTACTTATTTTATCCCAAGAAAACATGTTAATTAGTTCCCTTGCCCAAAGTATGTGATTTTCCACTTATTTTATTCTTCTTGTACCTGATAATAACATGTAATTGAGTACATGTTTATTTTAGAGAAACTTATAAATGGAAACCTATTTATAATGTATCTATAATTCTTTTTTGTAACAATTTTTGTATGGTCTCTAGACTATTGAGAGTGTGAAATAATCACCCGATGATTACCCCCACTCATTTAGGGTCCATGAGATGAACCATGGCGAGTGTAGCCCAAACAAGGAAAGTTGAAACTGATGTGCATATATGAAATAGAACTCCTGCAGGGGGAATAGGGAATGAATATGATAATGAACATGGTACATGATAAAGAATTGGGGAGGCTAGAAAAAAGTGTTATTCATAAACAAGCATGACATGATGTAATAAAAACAAGTTAAAACTTGTAATAACATGGAAAAATCCACATAAAATAATTGGTTGAATACATGGGACACCACTCAGGATGTCGTAAGATACTCAAATCCTTTAAGGATATAGAATAAAAACATGCAATCAAGCATAGGCAATATCTCTCAAACAATTACAATTAATACACAAGCATAACCAAGATACAAAAAAATCAGATAACCATGGTTGGAAGTAAGCCTATGAGAAAACTTCTACACATGAAGCACTCGTTAACATGTTAGGAAAACTGATAGTACTCCATAATGTATACAATTGATATTAGGAATGAAATTAATATAAATTACAATGATATAACCTAAATATAGAGAATTGGGAAAGGTAGATGCCCCCAGAAGCCTCAGTGGGACTGGTAGAGAACAGTGCTAAACATCACACATCATTGTGCTAACCTGCAAGTATCATGCATTCACCTAAAGAGTACCACGTGCATGCGCATGTGTGTATGGAAAAATATAGATAATACTTTGAATCAAAGTAACATGAAAATTAATGTGTAACATAGAATAGTATAAGTAAGCAAAAATACATCCAATCAAGATCTAAACTAGTTATTTTCAATATTTGTAACTATTTGAATGAAATGTTATGAGTAGAAGAGGGGAGAAATTTTTCCCCCAATGCATGTGTGAAAATTGAGGTCCATGTAGGTAATTATGCCCTCAACAATTATGTTTGAAACTAGAATAAGAGTGCATCAACGGGAAGCAAGCATAATGTTCTGCATATCAATAGTTCCACCAATGTAATCTAGCCAAGATTTCCCAAGTGTAAGTGGAAAATTTTGGGGGTCAAGCGCAATCCAAACCAACATGTTAAAAACCCTTGTACCATAAGATGTTAGGATAAATATATAGCCTTGATACTCATTATGTATTTCAAACACATGTATGATGTCGATATGAGTAAGGCATAAGTGGGTTAGAGCTTCATATGTGCATATGTTTTCAAAAGAAGTGGGATCGTAAGGTACATGCTACCAATAATCTTGATTAATGTATAATGTGTTGGTATCCAAATTTGTTCTCCTTTTTAGTCTGAGCAGCATAAAAGATATGGCATGAAGCTTGAAGACAAATAGATCATGGTGTGTGTCGTTTTGTAATCGGGGATATGATCTAACTGGCACTCATATTTGTGGAGAGATGGATAGCACTCAAATAGAACTTGATCTTATCCTAATTGTTTTAGGTTGTTCCTTTCAACCAAGGTAAGACGACCTATTTTGTAATGCTCAAATGGTGAAGGAGATGAAGATATCCCTCAATTTGTACAAATAGTATAAAGGGGCCTTGGGAAAATATGATCAACACTCCAAATCTGACTTTCACAAGTTGTCACTTCCAGATTATGTAGATAATTTCAATGCAAGGCAAGGGTTACTAAAGACATTTGAAATCCTAATCTTCTCTGCATACTTTAGCAAATGTATTTTTATCTTCTGTGGGTATACAAGTCAAAACAGGGGTAAAACAGGGTAGGATTAGTTGTTTTGAATGATTTTGGGTGGGAGTTTAGATAAGAAAAACCAAGGTCCACTAGAATCTTTGAGGATTTCAACAAAATATGGAGAAAATTAACAATAGAAAGTATCAAAATGGTTCAGCATTCCTTCAACTAGGATATGTCCATCAAATGGAGGCCTAGATCTGCACTTTTCCACACAATCTTTGATCATCTATCACAAAAGCTTGAGTTAGAATGAACTAATGAAGCATTTAGAAATCACTATTTGATCATGACCTAAGGTGTACCCAAATGTTTATAAACAATCTCTGAAATCAAGGAAGGTAAAGTGATTTTAAATTTGTTTATCTCTTTATCAAATGAAAGCTCTTCTGAATGTGAGATTACAAATACCACTAAACTATCACAAGAGTGAGATCATGTATGATCAAGAGAGACCTTAAACACAATACTGCAACAAGAAATAAGAAACAAAAATTTGAAATGCATTCTGAAATGTAAGCATTCACATATTTTTCCCAAAGACAACACAGAATAACTCAAAAATGATCAAATTTATCAGTAGGGGAATGTTTTGAAAAACAATCTCAGAGCTTGTTAATGGCTATACATGTGGAACCAACTTAACGTGATTTGAAATCTAATACAGAGAGAGCTACATGAGTTTCTCAAGTGGTCACTCAAAGAATGGGCTTCTTCCCAAATTTTCCCATGAAATTTTTAATTTACCAGGCTTTTTTAAACTCTTCCAACCCTTTGCATGAAAAATTCATGAAATATATAGCTTTCAATCTCCTTTGAGCCTTCTTTCCCAAGAAAAGAATATGTCAAAGGATCAAATTTGTTACAAAAATTTCTCATGATTCACAGACAAGGACGTTTAACAGAACACGTCCAAAAAGTTGTCAGTTATCTCAAAAAGAGATGAATCATTGTAAAATTTGCATCATTATCCATTGTGGAGGCATGTTTTTCATCTTCAAAGCATGCAAACCCCTTTCCTTTCATTATTTCATCCTTATCCCTCCAAAATTTGACTCTGTAACTTTTAGATCTGATATTTCACGTTTTTGGATGGGTTAGGGCAAAACTTCATTTCAAAAACATCTCTGATCTTCAAATTGATCCTCAAAACTGATTGCATTGGTCCTTACAGGCACAAACGACATGAATTTGTCACAAATTTGATGAAAATTGATACAAAAAATGCATCTCCAAACTTCCTGGAGCGTTCTAGGGAAAAAATGGTGGTAGAGCAAAAAGCGATGCGCAGTTACCATTGATTTGACATTCAACTTTTAATTTATGCCCTACACGTGGAGAAAAACCATTGGAGACAAGCTTTGGAAGTGCTTTTTTCCATTTTGCATTTTTTTAAAAGAAATAGCTAAGTGGCGAGATTTGATTCGACATGGGCACAGGTTTCACATTATTAACTTTTTGACCCTTTTATTTTGAGTGGCCACGTGGCACCATTCCATTGGATGTGGACCTAGGAGCTTCATTTTACCTTTTAAACTTTTCGGGAAAAATTGAAAAATTTTGATATTTTTCCTCACACCTCCGCCTCATGAAAAAAGGCCTAACACGTGTCCCAAAGTTGGCCCCATTGGAATCACGAACTGATTCTACACATTTCCACCTTTTTTTGAAAAAAGGAAAAAAAATCCAAATCATCCCCATGGACCCGCACCTCCGATTCTGTCCCTGACACATGTGTCGATTACTGATTAACTATGCGGGCTTGCATTCATCCTTTTAATTTCATACCTTTATTCCAAAAAATGGGAAAAAATCTCAATTTTTCCCCAAGGCCCAAAGTTCCGCCTCTGACCCTGCCATGTGTCCACTCTGTGATTCGCTGCAGAGTTCCTAGGATTGTTTTGTGACTTTAATCATTTTAACCAAATAAAGTCAAAAAACTTCAAAAGAACCCGACAACCACGTAATTCCTGTCCTTGGCTCTGAAGCTGCCACATGTTCCATTCTGATTCACTTGCAGGCCCTAGGCATTTTCTTTGCACTTTAACTCTTTTTTTCAAAATGCCTTAAGGCACAAAAAAGACCCGCTGCTTCTCATCCAATCAAAACACGTCATACACCTTCAGGAAAAATAGTAAGAGTTTTATCTGCATCGCTTGAATTTAGGCAGATTAGCACTTGGTGGGCCATGGGGCAATTTGAAAATTTTATCCAAAGTAGCTAAAAAAGAACAAGTTCTCAAAATGACCTGCCACTCCTCCAATCAAAACACGCCACATAAGCAACATTAGAACCAATCAGAGTAAAGTGGAGCCATGGGACCAAATTTGCCCCTTTTTGCCAAAAAAGCAAAAAGTGATAAGTTAAAACAATTTTCCACCATCCCTTGGCCAATTAGAACAAGCCATGTTGCTGATGAATGCTGAAGAAGAAATTGACGGGAAAATGACGCCCGTCTGACTGTCAAAACATAGAAAATGCCAGGGATGCCTTAGAATTTGATTTTTTCACTAAGGATGACAAATTTCTCAAAATTGAACCAACTGAAACATGTTTTCAAAGCATTTTTTATCATGGAATTGGATTTTCAATGGCATACAAGTGTAAATCGATCAATTTTAAACTTCCACAATTGGGCAAAAAGGAAAAATGACAGAGCCTGCAGATTTTGGAAAAATTAGGGCACAAAACAGGGCACACATGCAAATTTCTTTCAAATTAGGGCAAAACAACAAGTTTGTGAGAATTTCAAGGCATTCGACTGGAGGGAAAAGTTACAGACCACCAATTTGAGAGAAAAACATTTCAGAGCACGCAGAATGAAAGAAAAATTTAGGGCAAAATGGTGTAATCTCAAAAATGGCACCAACATCGGCTCCTGCTCGGGGATGGGCACTCCCAGTGAGTGCCACAAGAACAAAAGAAGTAGACCAAGTGCCAAAAACAACCATTGGGAAATGGATTCAAAAATATAGGGCAGAAAAACTAGACCCAATCGACAAAAAATGGCTGCCAAGAACAGGGCAAACCACAAACTGACAAAAACAGCAAAAAAAGAGCCAAAAAACAAAGACTATACACTATACAAGTGGTGCATACCTCAAATTTGGGGATTAATCCAAGAAATGCTTCAAATGCCTACCATTAATAGGTAGTTCAAGTAATTCCCCATCTAAGTCCTTGAGAAAAAAGGTATTTTCACCAATTTTGATATCAATGGAGTAAGGGCCCATCCATAATGCATCAAATTTACCATGTTTGCCCTTATCTTCATGCCTGCTATCCCACAACAAAACCAGATCTCCAACATTGAAAGCCCTAGGAGTGACCTTCTTGTCAAACAACCTCTTCAACTTCTCTCTAAATCTGACATGCCTTTGGTGGGATGCTCTTCTTTCTTCATCCAACTCAACAATCTGATTAATCCTTGCTTCATATGGACTAACCTCTTGATCTTCAAGTTGTTGAACAAACTGAAATGAAGATAATTGTAGATGTAAGGGTAGCAGAGCTTGAGTTCCATACACCAACTCAAATGGGCTCTTACCAGTAGCTCTTTTGGTAGTGATTCTATCAGCCCAAACTACAAATTTCAGTTGTTCACCCCATTTTCTCTTGTTCAACTCCAAGGTTCTCCTAATGATCTTCAACAAGTTCTTATTGCTGGACTCAACTTGTCCATTCCCTTGAGGGTTATAGTTTGAAGCATAATTCAGATTGGTTCCATACTCCTTGCACATTGCCATCAAGGGCTTAGCTCTGAAACACATGGCATTATCAGTAACAATCTTTACTGGCACACCAAATCTGCATATGATGTGATTCAACAAGAAGTCCATAACAACTTGGTGTGTTGCTTTCTTGGTGGGGATTGCTTCTACCCACTTGGTGAAGTAATCTATGGCTACAAGAATCCACTTATGTCTAGAACTAGAAGGGTCTGAAATCTCACCAATGAAGTCCATTCCCCATTGTTTGAAAGGAGCTTCAATTGATACAGGATGCAAAGGAAGGGAGCCTGAAGCTTTCATTCTTCTAGAGAAATGCTGGCAGCTTTCACATTTTCTAACCAGCAGGGTTGCATCTTTGAAGAGAGTAGGCCACCAATAACCAGCTCTCAAAATTTTGTGTGTTGTAACCCTTCTAGCAAAGTGTCCTCCACAAACTCCCCCATGGAAATCAACAACTATTTTGGGAGCTTCATCTTCAGTTACACATTTCAAGAGGACACCTTCAGGGTTCTTCCAAGCCATCCCAAAGTCAGTGATGATGTATTTTTGAGAAGCCAACTTGAGGGCTCTTTTCTAATTTTTATTTAAATGATCAGGGCAGCATAGGTGTCTGAGGTAAAATATTACATCCTTGTACCACTCAGAACTTACCAACTTCTCAAGAACATCTACCCTTTCTTCCTCTACTTCATTCACTTCCACAGTCTGCAAGTTGCTCTCAGCCATGAGCTTAGCAAGACCCAAACCTCTCACCAACTTTGTGGTTTGGATATCCATGTCATATTCCTGTAGTTTGTTCACCCATCTACATCTTTTTCTTGAGATCTCCATCTCTGATAAGATGTCTTTTACCATGGTGTGGGGAACATAAGCAACAACTTTTGAACTTAAGATATAAGGCCTGAAAACCTTTGTTGCTTTCACCAAGGAAAATGCTTGTTTTTCCATGATTGTGTATTTTAACTCAGTAGCTTGTAAAGCCTTGCTAAAGAAGGCAATAGGCCTCTCAGCCCCATCTTCATCTTTCTATAGCAAAACAGATGCAATGGTATTTTTAGAAGCAAAGGAGAAGATTTGGAAAGGCTTCTTGTAATTTAGAGCTGCCAAGACAGGTGCATGTTTCAATGCTTCTTTGATTCCTTCAAAACCTTGAATAGTAGCCTCCTCCCATTTGATAACTTGGTCTTTCTTTAACATGCATGTAATAGGAAGAGTCAATTCAAAAAAATTAGACACAAACCTTCTAATGAAATTGATCTGCCCAAAGAAGGATTGGATGCCCTTCTTTGTTCTTGGAATTGGAACCTTGTTGATTGCTTCTACCCTCTCAGGGTCAATCATGACACCAGCCTTTGAAACAATATGACCAAGTAGCTTGGCCTTTTGCACTCCAAAATGGCACTTCTTTGGATTCAAAGAGATTCCAAATTCTCTACATCTGATCAACATTCTTTCCAAGTGTTGCAAGTGATCTTTTCTACTCCTTGAAAACACAGTCACATCATCCTGATAAACTGCAATGAAGTCATTTATGTAACCAGAAAAAGCAACATCCATTGCTCTTTGGAAGGTAGCTCCAGCATTCATGAGACCAAAAGGCATTCTTACATAGACATATGTTCCCTAAGGAGTGGTAAAGGTAGTTTTAAATCTTTCTGACTCCTTGACAACAACTTGATTGTAGCCAGAGAAACCATCCAAGGTGGACAACAATTCAGATCCAGTCACTAACTGCAACATGTTTTCCATGTTTGGAAAAGGATAATTGTCTTTCAATGAAGCTCTATTTAGATTTCTGAAGTCTACACAAAGTCTGATATCTCCATTTTTCTTTCTGACTGGCACAAGGTTTGCAACCCAAGATGAATACCTTGTGGGCTGAATGATCCCTCCCTCTTTCAGTTTCTTCAATTCATCTTGCATTTTCATGGAGAGGAGTGGATTAATTGGCCTCTTCTTTTTTCTGAAGGGCTTGGCATTTGTTTCAAGAGGAATCTCATGCTGAAACAAGTCCTCTCTATATGCTTTCAGCTCTGAATAAGACCAAGCAAGACAATCCTGATATTTCTTCAATAGTTGAACATAGGACTATTTTTCCTCTTTGTTTAGATTGTTTCCCAACCAAACTTTTATTGGTTTATCATTAGTGCCCAAGTTATGCTCTTCCACATCCCTTGAGGTAGACATGTTTCTATTGATGATGCAATCAACATTGTCAAAATTTGACTCAAGTGCAACAAGACCTCTAGGAATGGTGTTAGTTTTCAATTGGATAATATCCTTTCCAAACAAAGTCTCTCTTCCTTTAGTCACACACACCATTGGTTCCCAATCAATATTCTGATCTACAAACTCACCTTGATTTTGTAAGAACCTTTGCACTTGAGCATCATCATTAAACACTTTCCAATGCTTGATGTTGTCAAGGACAACTTGGCCTAGTTAACACTTCAATATTGTACTCACAATAAGGTGAAATGGTGCAATTTCCAAATCTTGACCCCAACACTGCCAACTTGTCAGTAGTAGCATTGAAACTTCTGTCATGATGCACAATGTTGAAGGAATCAAACATCTCAATTAGATCCCAAACTGCATGTTTGTACTATTTCATCCGCTGATTTTTTGTAGCATATAGTTTTCTTATTTGTTTGAAAACTAGCTCTGAATCTCCTTTTGCAATGATTTCCTTGACACCATACTTCCATGCAATTCTCAGACCCAACAACAAGGCTTCATATTCAGCAATGTTGTTAGTACATTCAAAATTAAGCTTGAAGGAAAAAACAAACTCTTCCAAGCTAGGAGAAATCAGAATTATACCAGCACCATTTCCAAATTTGGAGCAAGCTCCATCAAATAGCAAGGTCCAAGGGGAACCTACCTATTCAAGGCACTTTGACTGATCCATCTTGTTCTCTTTTCCATCAGCAAACCCAACAAAATTATCAGCATCAACATCAGCAAACAACACCTCATAGGAAGCATTGTTGGGATCTTCAATAAGGTGTAACATCTTCTTTTCTCCATAGAGATTGACAAGGTTGCCTTCAATGGGAATAGTGGAAAAAGACATGTCCATTTGAATAGTCCCACCAACACTTGTAGCCCACTTTCTTGAAAAAAGCATACCCCATTTGGCAGGGCAATCAACAATCACAACATCAAGTTTCAAATTCTTACCTGGATAGGCTGCAAGTTGTACCACCAAACCCTTCACACAACCAACTACCAGAACTTCTCTTGAGTCCATGGCAGTACACTTTCCATAGGCTGTTGTCACTTTGATATCCAACTCATTCATGACTTCTAGAGGCATGACATTGCATGATGCACCGGAATCAAACATATAATTGTGAAGTAGTCTATCCTTTATGATCAAAGTTGTAAAGAATGGATCAACATTCAATTGGGAATCAACCAAGGATGTCCCCAAGTATACCTCAGGTGTTTCTCCAAGATCCTCTAATGTTGGTGGTGTTTCAAGGTCTGTAATGATTTGAGGAGGAGTTTCAACAATGTTTACATTTCTGCTTGGGGTACTCTTCTCCTCTTTCAATCCCAAGTACTCAAATGCTCTCTTCTTGTGCTCAGGAATCCTAAGCAACTCAATGATTGGAACACTCACTTTGATTTGGCTCAATACCTGGGCTATGTCATAGGGAACATTCTTTGGCAAGGCAGCATTGGAAGGGAGACAAGTAGATTCATTAGATGGCATGGGATTCTTGGCAGCTTGGGCATGAGGAGGACTAAAATTTTTTCTTGGGACAGTAGAGCTTTTGGCAGGTGTTTCTCTTCTAGGAGCTTCTTTGGGAATACTTGTAAGCAAGGGTGTTTTAGGTTTGGCTTGAGGCCCAACTCCCTTAACAACCTTGCTCCTAGTGTTATACTCTTTCTCTTGAGCCACAACAACATTCATTAACAATTGTCTATCTTCCTCCGAAGGGATACCACCATCATACTTCTTAATCATCAAAGATCTTAAGTATTCAAATTCATTGTTAGGAATCTCAAAATCTTGCACTACATATACCTCAAGAGTATGAGAGGGAAGAAGGACTTGTACCCATTTGATGCAATCCCAAAAGGTTGCAGTTGTCCTTGCACTTATTACCTTAGTTGATGTTGCTCCTTCTTGTGAGCTTGAAGAACAACCCACCATGCAGATATCATCATTAGTACCATCATCATTATTAGCTTCACCATCTTGTTGGTCCATTCACATGGAGGATGGGGTAGAAAACACTTATCACACCAATCAATATCAAGAACTTCCTCAATAGTAACAACCCTAGCAGTTAGGGGATTAGGTAACACTCTTCCTTCACGTGCTTGAGGATGTCTATTTGTAGACCCCATGGGTCCTTTCCCTCTATCATCAGATCTTTGATCACCCCTAGGATGATTGGAAAATCTATCATGGTTTTGTGCTTTTTGCTGACCTTGTGAAGTCTTCCCAATTCCCTTCTCTGCCTGGGCTAGCTTGTATGAGATTTCTTTGACATCCCCTGCCAAATTTTTCACAACCTCCTCCAAATCAGCACCCTTGCTAGCTTGAGGTTTTTCAGGGTTTATCAACTTTACACCATCTCTCTTGAGAGGTTTCCCAATGGCTTAATGTTGTTTTCAATCTGCAGTGCCATGGTGAATGCCTACCTCAAATTAGTAGGGTTTTGTCTCTCAAGTAGTAGGCTGATTTCTTATCAAATGCATCTGCATATTTGATTAAACAAGACTCATCACATGGCCTCAAATTAATAGGAAGCCTCCTCAATGTCTTGTTAAATCTTGTATTAAAGTCATGCACTGATTCATTGGGGTTCTTCTTGATATTCTCAAATTCAGACAAGAGAAATCTAGGATCAGTCTTGTCACCATATTGTAACCTAAATGCATTCTTCATTTCAGTCCAAGAATCAATAGAATTATCAGGTAGAGCCTTGTACCAATCCCTTGCATCCTCTTCTAGTGTATGAATGAAAAATTTGACATACACATCTTCAAATTCTATTTCAAAATCCTCCATCATGTTAACAAAAAGTTTGAGATGCTGATCACCAGTTATTGCATTGTTACCTTGGAATTTTGGCAATCTATTTCTGACATCTTGAGGGACAACATTTGGATAACCATTCATTCCTCTAAATTTTATAGGACCAAAGGTGTTAACAAAAAATGGAGGTCTAGGGGGAGGCTGAGCCATATTATTTTGAGGTGGTGATCTTGGAGGAGAAATAGAATGATGAGGAGTGAGAGGTCTTTGGGGAATAGAAATGTAATCTTCAAAATGGATATCCCCTATAGGATCAGCTTCTTGATAAACTCTAGCAGATTTGGAAAAAACAGGGGCAGAATGAGGAGCAAGATTTTCAAAGACAAATGAAGGTCCCTCTCCAGATGGAGAATGCAAATTTTCAAGAGGAATATCTGATTTAGATTTACCTAAAGAAGAACTATAGTCCTCAATGACAGGCTGATCAATCTCAAGTTCAACGAAGGGAACTTCCTTCCTTGAGCTCTTCTCTCCAACCACCTTCCAAACTCTTCTCCCTTCTAACTCTGAGTTCCTTGAATCTGAAAAAAACTTCTTAGCAGAGTCTCTAATGAAGAGATATCTTCTTCCTTCCATTTTTGTAGAGATTAGCAACACCAAAAAACAAATGACAGAAAGCTAAGACACTGGTATTTATCAAGATCAAAACAGCATGGAGTCGCCACTAAGGACTTTCACCCTAGTTGTGCAAATGCACTAAAATACTCTGTCAAATACCTATCAGCACTAAAAATCTTGCCAAAATTTATAGATCAGACCTTCCTTTTCTTGAATCTATCAACCACAAATGCAAATGAAGTGCAACTACTACTGGAAACTGATAAAATTGTAGACAGAGTTTGAAACCTTTGCATACACCTTGCAAATCTGACTATAGAATGATGCTTTAACAATATATTTGTAGATAGAACTTGCAAGAGACATTACTAGGGTTTGATATGCATTCAAATATTTCAAATATGTATGCACATGGATCAGATTGAACTAAGAATGTCCCCGATAACGGTGCCACTGGTGTTGGTACCCAAATTTGTTCTCCTTTCTCAGTCTGAGCAACATCAAAGATATGGCATGAAGCTTGAAGATAGATGGATCATGGTGTGTGTTGTTTTGTAGCCAATGGGGATATGATCTAACTGGCACTCAGATTTGTGGAGAGATGGATAGCACTCAAATAGGACTTGATCTTGTCCTAACTGTTTTAGGTTGTGCCTTTCAACCAAGGTAAGAGAACCTATTTTGTAACCCTCAAATGGTGAAGGAGATGAAGATATCCCTCAATTTGTAAAAATAGTATGAAGGGGCCTTGGGAAAATATGATCAACACTCCAAATATGACTTTCACAAGTTGTCACTTCCAAATTATGGGAGATAATTTCAATGCAAGGCAAGGGTTACTAAAGACATTTGGAATCTTGATCTGTTCTACATACTTTAGCAAATGGATTTTGATCTTCTGAGGGTATACAAATCAAAAAAGAGGTAAAACAGGGTAGGATTAGTTTGAATGATTTTGGGTGGGAGTTTAGATAAGACAAACCAAGGTCTATCAGAATCTTTGAGGATTTCAACAAAATATGGAGAAACTTGACAGTAGAAAGTATCAAAATGGCTAAGCATTCCTTCAACTAGGATATGTGCATCAAATGGAGGCCCAGATCAGCACTTTTCCACACAATATTTGATCATCTATCACAAAATCTTGAGTTATAATGAACCAATGAAGCATTTAGCAATCACTATTTGATCATGACGTAAGGTGCACCCAAAGGTTTACAAAGAATCTCTGAAATCAAGGAGGGTAAAGTGATTTTAATTTTTTTATCTCTTTATCAAATGAAAGATCTTCTGAATGTGAGATTGCAAATGCCACTAAACTATCACAAGAAATGATACCATGTATGATCAAGAGAGATTTTAAACACAAGACTACAACAGGAAACAAGAAACACAAATTTGAAATGCATTCTGAAATGTAAGCATTCACATATTTTTCCCAAAGACAACACAGAATAACTCAAAAATGATTAGATTTATCAGTAAGGGAATGTTTTGAAAAACAATCTCAGATCTTGTTAATGGCTATACATGTGCAACAAACTTAACATGATTTGAAATCTGATACAGAGAGAGTTACATGAGTTTCTCAAGTGGTCACTCAGAGAATGGGCTTCTTCCCAGATTTTCCCATGAAATTTTTAGTTTTCTAGGATTTTTTAAACTCTTCCAACCCTTTTCATGACAAATTCATGCGATATATAGATTTTAATATCCTTCGAGCCTTCTTTCCCAAGAAAATAATATGCCAAAGGATCAAATTTGTTACAAAAATTTCTCATGATTCGCAGACAGGGACGTTTAACATAACACATCCAAAAATTTGCTAGTTGTCTCAAAAAGAGATGAATCATTGAAAAATTCACATCATTATCCATTATGGAGGCATGTTTTTCATCTTTAAAGTATGCATACCCCCTTCCTTTCATTATTTCATCCTTATCCCTCCAAAATTTGACTCTGTAACTTTTGGATCTGATATTTCACGTTTTTGGACAGGTTAGGGAAAAAATTCATTTCAAAAACATCTCTGATCTTCAAATTGATCCTCAAAACTGATTGCATTGGTCCTTACAGGCACAAACAACATGAATTTTTCAAAAATTTGATGAAAATTGATGCAAAAAATGCATCTCCAAACTTCCTGGAGCATTCTAGGGAAAAAATGGCAGCAGAGTAAAAAACGATGCACAACTACCGTTGATTTGACATTCAATTTTTAATCTACACCCTCCATATGGAGAAAAACCATTGGAGATGGGATTTGGAGGCACCTTTTTCCATTTTGCATTTTTTAAAAGAAATGCCCACGTGGTGAAATTTGATTCGGCACAGGCACGGGTTTCACATTTTTAACTTTTTGACCCTTTTATTTTGAATGGCCATGTGGCACCATTCCATTGGATGTGGACCTAGGAGCTTCATTTTACCTTTTAAAATTTTGGAGAAAATTTGGAAAATTTTGATATTTTTTCCCACACCTCCACCTCATGAAAACGGGCTTGACACATGTCCCAAAGTGGGCCCCATTAGAATCGCGGACCGATTCTACACATTTCCACCTTTTTTGGAAAAAGGAAAATTTTCCAACTTATCTCCACGGGCCCACACCTCCGATTTTGTCCCAGACATGTGTCGTTTGTTGATAAGTTGTGGGCTTGTGCTCATCCTTTCAATTTCATACCTTTATGCCAGAAAATGGGAAAAATCTCAATTTTCCCCCGAGGCCCAAAGTTCCACCTCTGACCCTGCCACGTGTCCCTCAATGATTCACTGTGGAATTCTAGATTGTTTTGTGACTTTAATATTTTAACCAAATAAAGTCAAAAAACTTCAAAATAACCCAACCACCTGCAATTCCGTCCTTGGCTCTGAAGCCGCCACGTGTTCCATTCTGATTCATTACGGGCCCTAGGCATTTTCTTTGCTCTTTAATTATTTTTCCAAAATTCCTTAAGGCACAAAAAGACTCGCTACTTCCCATCCAATCAAAACATGCCACGTAAGCACATTATGACCAATCAGAGTAAAGTGGAGCCATGGGACCAAATTCACCCTTTTGCCAAAAAAGAAAAAACTAATAAGTTAAAACAATTTTCCACCATCCCTCGGCCAATTAGAACAAGCCACATTGCCGATGAATGTTGAAGAAGAAATTGACAGGAAAATGACACCTGTCTGACTATCAAAACACAAAAAACACCAGGGATGCCCTAGAATTTGATTTTTTTGCTAAGGACGACCAATTTCTCAAAATTGAACCAATTGAAACATGTTTTTAAGGAATTTTTTATCATGGAATTGGATTTTCAATGGCATATAAGTGTAAATCAATCAATTTTAAACTTCCACGATCGGATAAAAAGGAAAAACGGCATAGCCCGCAGGTTTTGGAGAAAATAGGGCACAAAACAAGGCACACCTGCAGCTTTCTTTCAAATTGGGGAAAAAAAACAAGTTTGTGAGCATTTCAAGGCATTCGACTGGAGGGAAAAGTTGCAAACCACTAATTTGAGAGAAAAACATTTCAGAGCACGCAGAATAAAGGAAAAATTTAGGGAAAAATGGTGCAAGCTCAAAAATAGCTCCAACATAATGTGTAAGTAAATCAATCAAAATACGTAAGTGGCATAAGAGAATAACCATGAATATAAATAGGGCAGTGATTAGTAAGAGTAGGAGTAATTGCAGGTGGAGCGAGATGAGGTGAGGATGGAGCTAGCATGAACAAGAGAGGCAGTTAGAGGAGATGGCCTAGCGTATAGTATTTTTGAGAGATATGTGGAGCTCTAGGAACGATAAGTAGATGAAGTGGCTGATGAAGCATTTTTATGGACTTGTCTAGAGGAGAAATGGTTTCGAGCCTATAGGTAAAGATCTAGTGGAATTTCTTCAAGTTCTAGAGCTCCTATAGTGGCCTCCGATAGTAGTGAGGATGATGTATACTGTGTGAGATATTTGGGAATTTTCCCATGATGTTGTATCATGAAACTTTAAAGAGATGTAAATATATTGTGAGATCATTTTAGATGTGTACTTGTGTTATATGAGTTATTGAGTATTTGATTTGATTTTATTAATATGTGATTGTATATTGGTATATATTGGGATGATATTGTAGAGTAGACTATTTTTGTTGATAGTGTAGATAAAATTGTGATGATAGATATTAAAATGATGATAGGCATGGATAGAATATTATCATCAAATTGAACTTATAGTAGTTAATGAGTCTTTTGAATTCCCATTCCAATCCCCAATTTTTCCACTATTACCTTGTATTGAACCGATATTAGCTTTATTATAAATAATACTTTCGTTGAATTAATCTTGGTTATCTTCTATCTTTCATATGATTTTTTAAATTGATTGATATAAGTTGATTTTTGTGCTAACAAATGTAAATGGAAGAACTTTCATAGTCAGGTGCAGGACTCACACAATCCCAACATAGGACTTGCATAATCCCAATGTAGGACTCATATAAGCCCGGCGCAGGACTCGCATAAGTCTAAAGTAGGACTCACATAATAGAGCACGGGACCTCCTATTCATTCCAAGATTTGCACAACTTGTGGAACCTCCTATTCATCATCAATTCCATCTAAAAACTTGGTCTACAAATGGAAATCACCTCTTTATACATAAAGATGATTTAAATTTAATATGGTTTAGACTTTGCATTAAAATTATAACTGGAAGTAACTACTCCTTATTTTTTTGAATCCTCCACTATGCAAGGAGTGTGATTACTTGAGTTTTTCTAGACTCCATAAATCTCCATATTCAGTTGAGTGTTATTTATAATAACTCCACTTCAATCCATATGATGATTTTGACTAACAATTCACGTGCATGACTGCACATCAACTTAATAATTACCAGTTATATTGTTGTTTTGATATTATTTTTTTCAGTTAACTCTTGCATGTAGTTAGAATAATAGGTTCTCTTGGAAGAATAATTGGAATTTTCCTAATATATAAGGCATTATCATCATAGAATAAGTGTGATATTTTTATTAGAAATAAAAAATGCATTGTAAACCCATTGATAAATATAAGACCATGATTCTGGAATCAATTGTGTTTTCGTGAGTAAGACATTGCAACCAAATGAAAGGGAAGGAGCAAGGGCCACTCCTTCCCAAATAGAAGGTAAGTGTTGTTTATTTCTTGTTTACCTATTTTAGTTTGTTTATTTTCAATCATTACTGTGTTTTAAGCATTTAAACTATAATCTTACTTTTGCATGTTTCAGTTCCTAAAGTTATAGAGTTAGGAATATTTGTGCTCTATTTTTCTCTCATCAAGTTTTAATAAGTTAAAATATATTCTTAGTGATAGCAGATGTTTATTTCTCAAAGAAATAAGTTGCATGCTCAATACATTTCAAACCGTTCTGTTGCAAATAGACTTGGAAACTTCTATGGTATTGACATAATATTGAATGAATAAAGTGTGAGTATCAACAACACTCATCATTAGTAATGATAAAGAGGATGATGATAACTAGAAAATAATAAGTAGTGTAATATATAGAGGCATACGGTGATAGAATAAACGTGAAATCATGTAGCACTAAAGAAAAAATAATATCTATCAAGAAATAAGATGACAACTATGCACAAGTGACTCATATGATGTAATTTCATGAGCATAGGTGTTGAATTATAAGCCTAGAGTGATTGTAGCAACACTAGAATATTGGAATGGAAAGTGGTGATCCTTCGAGACCCATGTGGGTTGGGGTTGAATAAGAAGTGGGGCACATACCTCATGGGTAATTAGAATCTAGGGAGGAGACAAAATGACCTTGGGAGGACAAGAGGTATTCAAAGTAAGATATTTCAGTTTGCGGCGTCATGGCATGAGAGAATGTGATATACTAACATGGTGTTCCCTTAACATAATGACACCATTGTCCTTAAGTAACTGAATCCTATCATGGAGTGCATAATAGTAATTTTCTCTATGACCATTGATCCTATGGAAATTACATAATTAATGGTTATGATTACATCATAATAGATGAGGAGGAGGATGCTCATTAAAAGGTAGACAAATCAATTTCTCATCAAGCAATATGTGCAAAATATCACGAGTCCTAGTAGAATATAAGAAGTATAATGTCTCCTACCTAAGAGGGGGAGTGGAACGTGGAGGTTTATGAAATATGAGAGGAATGATCATGTGTCTGTCTAATAAGAGATGGGGAACATGAAAGTGGTGCAATATGAGGAAGTGAAGATGTAGTAGGTGGAGGAGTGGTAGAATAACTAGGAGCATGTGCAACAAAATGATCATTAATCATCTCTTGTTCTAAAGCTATAACCTTAAATAAAATAAGTGTAAAAGATGCACATGTATCATATAATAATTTTTATTTCAAAGGTAAAAGCAAGCCACGATAAAAAAAATATATTGCATTTCTAGATCAATAGGCTGATAAAGTAAATGATGAATGCAAGATTTGAAATGTAAGATATAATCATTAATAGGTCTATTTTTTCCTTGGTGCAAAGAAGGAAAATGTTATCCAATTTTGCACACCTGGCAAGATTGGACAACGGGGTCCTATCACGTTCAAAATAAAATAATAGTCCCAGGAACCCACCTTCGGTTATTATCGAAATGCAATAATTAAAAATAATTCCTAAATTGCATATGAAGAGATCACCTAGCATCGAAAGGCACCCAGTTGATCTCGACTCAGTGAAGAGTTCGGGGTCGAGTTGATAGAGAATCCGGTGTCAAATTGATAGTCATCTCGGAAATCATCTCAGTAGAGACTCTCAGTTGTAAGAGCTCGACGATGGTCTTGTTAATGCAAAATATAGCTCGTTGAAAATTGACGAATGAAAGGAACTGTACAAGGATCCCGGTGGAGATCGATGCAAAAATATCTGAAGGCCGAGTCAAGGAAAGCTAAGTTAACATGAGGCCAGGTTTAATCCACTAAGACAGTGCTCGACCAATCACTTGGAAAAATTATCTTGTTTGACCAAGATGATATGAGATTATGCAAATATGACGATGAGGTCATCTGGTAGCGTTTGAACAAAAAAAAAAAAAGCTTGCAACCAAGCAACCAAATACATCTCAATTAAAATCTCGTAGCACTCTATGGAGAGGGTCGCTTGAAGGAGGCAGTACACGTTCTTCTTACAACACATAATCCATCTGTAAATTCTTTAACATATCTTCATCTACTACAGGCTTGCATTACTAAGAAAGCCCTTGCGGAGGCCAAGCAAATCCACTCTCACATCAATAATAGGGGACACACATTTGGAAGACTCACGCTATTACCAAATAAACTTATCTACATGTATGACAAGTGTGAAAGTTTGATGGATGCTCGTAAAGTCTTCAACTGCATGACTGATCCAGATCTCTTCTCATGGAATATGGTAATTGTAGCTTACAGAAGGCATGGACATCCTATACATGCATTCAAACTATTTCATGAAATGCAACGAACACCTGACCACCCCGATCACCTGAACATTCGTGTATAGCCTGGCCAATGGAAAAGAATCGATCAGTTGAGGATGGAGCTCAGACGTGGTAGCATTGGCTCACTCAGTCGAGCCTGACAAGGTCGTGAGCATCCAGAGTTTTGTTTGGTTCGATTGTAAGTCGAGAAGGAAAAGTTGGGGTTCGAATCCGTGCTAAGGCATTGGCTTGGGAGAATTTCATCCCTTTTGTCGGGTTGGACTTTGATGATGGCAAGCCATTGTAAGATTCCCACATGGGAAATATTTCAGTATATTGCCAAGGTCATAAATTTGATGATGGCAGGCCAAATCAGTATTTCCCCACATAGGATATCTTCATCCCGATTTCCATGGTGGAAAATTTGCAGCGGACAGCCAACACCAGGTTTTCACGTAAAGGGGGTCCCGAGTTTCATCTTGCCAAGGACGTGGGAAATAATGCAAGCAATGCCAATGGGAAATTTTGGGATGGAAAGCCATGGTCAGACTTCCGTGGAGTGGAGAAATCGGGTCAAAGTGCCGAGTTTGCGTGGCAAAGCTGAGGCCGGGGCCCGTGGATTGATGTGGCCAAGCCATTATGCGGAGATTCGAGCGACCAGTGCCAATGGGAAATAAGTAGATGGCATTCCAAGCTGTTCACTCCACGCGGGGGAGGTTCGGAACAGCACCGCCAAGTGGAAACTTTGCAATGACAAGCCGTCGTGAGTTTTCCACGTAGAGAAGAATTCTAGTTTATTTCTGGAATACTAGGCGAGTCATCAAGTGGGTCAAAACACGTTGGAATGGTAAACGAGAACGTGCTCATGAAGATAGATGGATTATCGGCTAAGCCATCTGGTGCATGTGTAAGGACTCAACAAGTAAAGCTTAGTCAAGGACCGAGTAAATAGGCAAATTGGTTGGGGAAGATCAATGTAACGAAGACCCGTTCAATGTGGAGGTGAATAATGAGCAGTCGAAAGGTTCAGAACTCAGTCATATTACCACTTCTGAGGATGCTTACAGTGGTTCATTGTCATTTCCCACGCTGCAATGCAATGCCAGTGCCAATACCATCCACTTTCAATCTCAATCTCACAGCGTTATGTACAGAAGGTTGTTTGAAGGAGGCTCTGCACATTCTGCGTACCACACACAACACCCCTATAAATTCATATAGATATCTTAAACTATTGCAGACCTGCATTTCCAGGAATACGCTTTCACAAGCAAACAGATGTCGACCTGTTCAGTTCGCCTTTGCCAGCATGCTTCTCCTCATCCTCTGTACAGTTCTGAACATTCGATGGTCGCGAGAAACTCTCACGCACAGGCAGCAGGCGTGTGCAATACAGTCGAAGCCGTTTTCAGCGCTTCCAGCAAGCAGTTGCAGGAAACAAACATTCACTGCCGTGTACGATGGATTGGAGTCACGACATTCAAGGCTTCATACATTTGCCTGAGTCAGGAGATGAAGGTTTATTACGTGCAGAATGAAACGATTCATATTGCTCAGCATTGTTTTCTCCTAGAAACGAATTGAATGTGAAGGTCAACTCTGAAAATACCCGGTCGGCTGTTTTGCATGCTATATCCTTGTTACTCGTAAATGGTCTCTTCGAGAAAATCCGAGAGCAGAGGCAATATTTATACCCTTCCATTATGTGCGTCCAATCAGACAATAAAAATATTCTTTTACCAGGTTCAGAGAAGCATGTTTTTAAACAATGGACGATTATACTGCAGTTTCAAGCTAGTTTTATCTAACTTTATTTCTATTAGCTTTGATCCACGACTAAGGGAGAATTCATATGGTTGTTACCTGTACATTTTTCCAAGGTCCTCTTGGCTGCCCCAGTTGTTCAATGTATTTTTTTGAAGGGCTTCTGTTATGTGTTGCAAATTGTAACATGAAGGATCTTTTTAGTTTCTGGAAAAATGAGTATATTGTGTAGCTCACGGCTACCTATGCCATAATCCCAATAGTGGCATAATTATTGATTGGAGCCGAGATTGCAGAATGCACTGCCAAAATACCGAAGGTCTTTTTGACCAAAAATCAGTCTCAAGGGTGTCTATCGACATGTTATGGGCACGAGCCTGTGTCATCATCATGGCAACATTAGGTCTTTATTGGTAATGGCATTTTCTCATTGTTTGGAGGGTACAATTGCGCTTATTATGGCAAAGCCAAAACATTCTTACTGCAAGTGTTATGTGATAAGGAAGAACCGTGAGCATTGTGAGCTAAAGATGAATGCATTCTTAGTCGGCGTGAAATTGAAGCGTGGAGTCACAGATAGGATCTTAATTAGATCGCAGTGATGGCGCCGGACTTGGAGGTAAAGCTCGCCAGGTCGAATCAGTGCGAAGAGCTCGTGGTGGTTGTTGATCAGATGATGGGAGTCAGTTACATGGAAGAGCATGATAGAATTTGTTCCAAAGAGCTCATCAGTTGGAATGATGACTCAAGGGAGTGTCACGGTGATGTAAAGTTATTGGTCATGGTAAAAAATCGATTGAGTGTGGCTTGGTGTCGCGGTGGAGGTGATCAAACAATTTTCATAGGTTGAAAACTCAAGATGGATTGGATGAAGCTCGCTCAATATGAAGAAAAAAGGGAGCTCAAATTGATCGTGGAGCTAGAAAAACATTCGCAAATTGTTTCACAAGTCATTTGGTGAGTAACAAGAAGATGTATCGAGGGGTCGAGCTCCACTAAGTAGATGAACTAGTTGAGAGGAAACTCAACGATAACTCGGGAAACGTATGGTGGCAATGAGATTGTTCAAGAGCATTTTCATCCAGAATAAGCTCACGGTTGTGGTCGAAGTTTAATGTATTTGCTAGCTGTGCTTTCAAGGATCGAGCTGATGAAAGCTTCATGTTCTAGAAAGAGCTGCATATAGGTGAAAAGGTAATTGGGAATGGCCTCAGTTAACTTAGAGGAAAATGATAAGAATCGAGTTTGATAGCTCACCGATTCGAAGGACTCAAGCTGCAAAAGAGCCAGATTGCCAAGGCGGAAAGAGTTGGTGTGGGGTTCAAATCAGTCAATTGGAACTCAACTTGGTTGAGCGATGGATTCGAAGCTCAATCCAACTTGGCTATGTACAATTCTATCCGACATGGACCCCCCTCCTCTTCAAGTCAAATCCGGTCAACAGGGGGGTCCCACTACATTATGTTAATTAATTTAATATTTTTATTTAAATATTTTAATAATAATATTTATTATTATTATTTAAATATTTTATTTAAATATTCTTTTAATTAATTGAGAAGACTAAGTCATCAGGCAATTAATGACCCATGATGGAACCTTCTCAGGTGGTTCAACTAACTGCAATAAATACATCATGGGCCTTCATTTTAGGAATGTAATTATGACCATTTCCTCTTCTTTCTCACATATTCTTCTATAAATGTAAGTTGGAAGCTCATTTCAAAGGGTTCCAACAGTTCAGACAAGTTGGACAGTTAGATATCTCAGGCAAGAGTGTATACTTTTCAAGGGTCCTCTCTCTTCTGCAAGTTGTTCTTGTGTGTTGAGAGAACTTTCAAGCCTCCTCTTCAAGACTGTAATGGCAACTATTGCCTCTTCTGAATGTATGATGCATTGTGCATGTTATTGAAGCAATAAAAGTGTGTGTTTTGTGACTAATCTCGGTCCTTTCATCCTTCTATGCTTCTTTGTGCCTTTCTCATACTTGCAGGTACACTGTGCAAGTTTAAGTTTCTATTGCAGGTTCTTGGAGTTCTGTGCTTATCGAGTGGTGAAGTATTGCATGCAGTTGAGTTGTGGTGTCTGTTCACCCTTCTTGAGTTCATCCTTCTTCACTGGGAAACTGGTATATTTCTCGGTCTGATAAAGTTTAACAAAAGGAACGCGTGTCTCTTAGCCTGTGGTATGATGTACCCTCTCTAAGTTGCAGTAGGTGAAGTTGACCTGTGGTGCACACACCCTCTTCAAATTAACCCTTCCTGAATCTGAAGACACCCTTTATTCGGTGCATCACCATCCCTAGTATAGTTTCATTTCTGTAAATCTCTTTCCCTAAAACCCCATGAAAATGTTAGCATAGGACTAGATAATCATTTTTGTTACACTAGGAGTAGTACAACACTTAGTTTAGGAAGAGGAAGCCGGCCTTCTCCGGAGGTTCACCTCGAGCCCAAGTCCCACAGCTTGAGAGGTGATCCCATGTGTCCCAATCACACCGAACGTCCTATTCACATCCTGGCCATTCGGGGGGTGCAGTGATTTGGCGACAACAGTTTTTGGCACGCCCGGTGGGACATCACAGTTAGAGTTTCATCTTTCAGAGGTGTCTCATTACAACAACAAATCATAAGCCACCGTGCGACCACACACAACAGTTTTGGCACGCCCGGTGGGACAGAGTTGGTACTTCTCTTCTCACTTACACGAGTCAAAGTACCTGGCGACTCCATATCTCTGGATTCCAAATCTCAGTGCGATAACTTATGCGAAGAATTCAGACAAGAGCTTCTTCAAAGAAAGGAAATTATCAGCATACCGAACTTTCCTTATCTCCTCCAAAGAGAAGAAGAAGAGGCATTTCCACATCCCCAGTTGCAGATTTACCTACTAGGGGTCATTCAACTCCTCCTTACGGAAGATTTCCTCCACCCAGGAACAATCAACCTTTCGTCGCTATGGCGAGGAACCAAGTTTTTCCCCCTTTCAATGCAAGCAGTCCTCTTATGTTGGCTCAACGTGATCCGATACCTGTTGCGGCACTCAAAAGTTTACCCTTCTACACGGGGGAAACTCACGTTACTCCAGTGGAGCATATCTTTGATGTAGCCAGCATCTGCGCAGTACATAATATCACCGAAGACAATGTTGCAGTTAGACTTCTTGCTACCTCTTTCAAGGGAAAAGCACTTCAATGGTTTCGCGGGTTAGGTGTTGGCACTATAACCACTTGGGACGTGTTGGGAGAAAAGCTATGTAAACAATTCGAAGACAAAAGTGATCACCTATCACTTTTGGAACAACTTACTACCATAAAGAGAGCTCCCCAAGAATACATGAGTGATTTCAACTTCCGATTCCACAGGACTTGGAATAGGATTCCGGCGCTCATAAAGCCTTCTGCACATAATGCATTCTTGTACTATTTGCGAGCCTTGAATAGCGATGTAGCAGTTATGATCCAGTCTATGGGAGGGACTACACTTCCTGATGCTTACGAAGTTGCCATAAGTGCAGAGAATTCTTTGATTCAGGCTGGAAAGATAGCTCCACGACCACCAATGCCCTTTTCTCCAGATCTTACGAATCATCAGCCTATCATTGCTCCTCTTCTAGTGGACTCCAAGCAACCATCTCAATCTTCCCCTGCCTCTTCAAATGACCTATTTGAAGTCAAGTCACTACTGCAAAATTTTGGAAATGAGCTCGTTGCACTCAAAAGGCAACAATTTCAATACAATCGTCCGTATCAGCCACAAAATCAGCAGTATCAGGCTAGCCGTCCTCCTTTTCAAGGAAACAATCAGCCCCAAAATCAAACTACGAGTCAAGTTGCAAATGTCAGGCCCTTGAACTTCCGGAACCCTCTTGCAGCTAGCTCATCTAGAGCTATAGTACCTGTTCAGAATAATCTAGTTCAAGACTACGAATGGTGCTATCCTTGCTCTCAACCTCACAATCAAAATCTTTGTCCTAATGGGGTTCTTAGCCAGGCCCTTATGGTTCAAAGTGTATCTACCCCTTCAGAGTTAACAAACAATTCATCTACGCAAGAAGCAGCAGATCAACCGCAGGCACCTGAAGAATCCACGTTACTAAACTGGCAAGAAGAAGATTTTTGCGGGTTGAATACCGATTCTTCATCAGTGGCAGCAAACACTCGTTCCAAAAAGAGAGCAATGGAGCCTCAACCTCTTGAAGCTGATCTAGCATCCACTTCTCAACATGGGTTACAAATAGCAGTTGATAGAAATGCGGGAAAGAAATCACCAGAAACATCGGCTAGCCACGCCGCAGGGAAAGATGGTTCTCCAGGCATCACGGTACCCAACAAACATTTTCCAAAGGAGGACCCCAATGCCCAAAAAAGTGTCAATAAAGTTGGAGCGATTCCCTTCAGCATAGTAGAACAAATGAAGAAAACCAATCTGAGCGTTACCATGTGGGATGCACTCTCGATTCCTTCTCAAAGAAACCTGCTGCGAGAAGCTCTGAACAGTTTTAGCACAACCAGCGCATCACCAAGCCATGGAGTGACAAATGCTACAAATTTGTGTCAACCGGAAGGGAAGATCATTCCTACAGCAAACAAACCACCGCCATTCTACATTTCCCTGATCATTGGCGACCACCTGGTACATAATTGCATGATCGATTCTGGTGCCAGTAGCTCTGTCATGCCGAAACAAATCGCAGATGTACTAGGCATACAATATGCGCCAGTTGCAAGAGGGGTTGTTCAACTGGATGGCACAGCTGTTAAGACTGTTGGGGTTATCAAAGGACTTCAACTTACCATTCATGCATGCCCAAGTTTGTCATTCACTCAAGACATATCGGTTATTGACCTCCCTCCCCTCTTTGCCATCTGCCTATCACGGGATTTCACTGCCAAGATGGGCGGTTACCTATCAGCCGATTGGTCACATATGATTCTCAGGACTCGATACGGAACCAAAGTAACTATAAGGGCAGAACCAATCTGCCATAATCATGTAGAACCCTACACTTCTAGTCCCATAAATGGAAATTACACCATTGGTGATCCAGAAGAGGAAGGTGCCGATCATGAACCAACCACCCTTGTTGAAGAAGTCCCTGATACTTTGCTGGATGAAGTAAGTAGAGATCATCAGTACGATCCCTACGCTGATGTATTGGTAGAAGAAGAAGCTGGTTTGCTGGTCTTGGAAGAAACAGGATTAGGTACCTACTGTATCCATGAAGAAGATACAATCATACCACAACTTGTCAAAACACCAAGTGATTCTAAAGGATTGTGGAAATTGTTCTTCGATGGCTCAAGAAGTAAGAATGGATCCGGTGCTGGTGTTATGTTAATTTCTCCAGAGGGAGATAAGTACTTCTCGTCTTTCCGGTTGCAGTTCAGTTGCACTAACAATGTTGCAGAATACGAGGCTCTTGTGCAAGGAATTCAGCTAGCCCAAAGGAAGGGAATCAAGGCCCTAACTATTTTTGGAGACAGTGAGTTAGTTGTTCATCAAGTTTCAGCACGTAGTGCATCCAAAAATGATCTTTTAAGATCATACAAGAACCGAGTCTGGGACCTAATTGAAGATTTCGAAGCTTTTGGGATCCATGCAATTCCTAGAGGTCAAAATCAAGATGCAGATAGGCTTGCTACAATTGGTTCACAATATAACATACCAGTTGATATCATGAAAGAAGGGCAGCAATTTGTTAAAATGGTGGTTCGACCAGCAGTCCCTGATAATGTGAGTAGTTGGCAAGTGTTCGATAGTGACAACCAAATTGTCCTCTTCCTGCAAGAAGAGGCGGAGTTTGCTGCAAAAAATCAAGATAAGTTGCAAGAGTCATATGGTGAACAAATTATTCAATTGAAAAGCAACAAGTTACCAAAAGGTTTAGTCACTTTGGAATCCATTTTCAATTCAGATGACCAAGCCAAAAGACAAAGCCCTAACATGGTGGTCAAAGAAGAATATTTTGAGGAAGTCGAAGTATCAAATGAAAAATTTCTCAAGATCGGAAAAGTGTGTACTTCTGAGGAGAAAGAAGCTTTCATCAAACTTTGTCAAGAGTATCATGACATCTTTGCATGGAGCTATAAAGATCTGCGTGGTTTTGATCCAGGTCTTGCGCAACATACCATCGAACTGGATCCTAATGCTAAGCCAGTTCGTCAGAAACAAAGACCAATTAATCCCAAAATTGAGCCACTAATGAGAAAGGAGCTAACCAAGCTCATCGAGGCTTGTATAATTTTTCCCATCAAGCATTCCTCATGGGTAGCCAATTTGGTGCCCGTGAGGAAGAAGAACGGAGAGATCCGGTTATGCGTAGATTTCAGGGATTTGAATCGTGCGTCATTGAAAGACCATTATCCTCTTCCATCGATGGAGCAGATCCTTCAAACGGTGGCAGGAGCTCAAATATTTTCTTTGCTCGATGGATATTCAGGTTACAATCAAATCCTAGTCCAAGAATCTGACCAATTCAAAACGGCTTTCACTACCAAGTGGGGCACATATGCCTACAATAAAATGCCATTCGGATTGTCCAATGCCGGGGCTACTTTCCAAAGAGCCATGGACATGGCATTTAAGGGACTGATCAACGATATTATTTTGGTTTACCTTGATGATATAACTGTATACTCTAAGCATGCAGAAGATCACATCACACATCTAAGGAAAGTTTTCCAAAGGTGTAGGGAATTTGGGGTTTCACTTAACCCCAAGAAATGTATTTTCGCAGTGCACGAGGGAAAATTGTTGGGGCATGTTGTTTCAGCAGAAGGATTATCAATCGATCCAGCCAGGATTCATTCGATTATGTCCTTATCTCTCCCAAGTCACAAGAAGGGCCTCCAGAGCTTTTTGGGAACCATAAATTTTGTGCGGAGATTCATCCCTCAATTTGCGACATTGGCTAAACCACTGACAGCCATGCTAAGGAAAAACATGCCATTCTCATGGACAAAGGAAGGACGAGAAAGCTTTGAAGCCATCAAAACAGCCATTTCCCAAGCTCCCACGCTTGTGAACCCCAGGTTTGACAAAGATTTTATCCTTTATGCTTTTGCAGGTCAAGAGAGCATTTCAGGGATCCTCACCCAACAAAATGACAACCTGATGGAGCAACCAATCGCTTTCTTCAGTCAATCCCTCAAAGACTACGAGTTCAAATACTCATTCATTGAAAAGCAAGTCTTTGCGGTTATTCGAGCTTTGAAGAAATTCAAGCACATGTTGTCCAACAACAAGATTCATCTGATGGTGTCTCATCCAGGTGTCAAGGAGTTTTTGCTGAACAAAGAAATGAACGAAAAGCGTGCTGGATGGATCACGAAGGTAATGGAGTATGACGTGCATATCAAAGTCACTAAACTTGTCAGAGGTAAGGGTTTATGTGAGCAACTTGCTGCAGACATGGAATCAAAAGGTAATGAGGACGTGACACTCCTAAATACTGATGAGGATGTTGATCAAGCTGACTGGTTATCCAAAATGAAGAATTTCATCTTCTCAGGAGCATACCCAGCAAACATGGATAAAAACCAAAGACGAACTTTCCGTCTTCAATCTATCCCATATGTTTTGGTAGATAGCATTCTCTTTCGAAAAGATTTGAACGGTGTTCTCCTTCGGTGCATAGGACCGGAACAGGTAAGTAAGATACTAGAAGAATTTCATAATGGCCTATCTGGAGGACATTATTCTGCACGAACAACAGCTACCAAGATCATGCGAGCTGGCTACTATTGGCCAGATTTATTCAAGGATGCCCATCTCTGGGTAAGGAAATGTAAGGAATGTGCCTTTTTCACAGGTAAGCAGAAGCTGGCAGCTCTTCCACTGCATCCAGTTCAAGTGGATCAACCCTTTGTTCAATGGGGGTTGGACTTCATTGGAATGATTAATCCTCCATCCAGTGACGGACATAAGTGGGTCCTTACCGCAACAGACTATTTTACTCGATGGACAGAGGCGGGTAGCATTAAAAGAGAGCAATGAAAAGGCAGTTCTAGATTTTTTGGAGGGTATAATGACGAGGTTCGGTGTTCCATTTACAGTCATTTCAGACAACGCGCTGGCTTTTCTTGGTATGAAACTGAGTGAATGGGCTGTTAAAAATGGGGTATACCTCAAAACTTCATCCAATTACTATCCGCAAGGAAACGGATTGGCTGAGTCTAGCAACAAAAACCTCATAAGGATTATTAAGCGCACAATGGAGACTAACAAGAGGACTTGGCATACACAGCTTAAGACAGCCTTATGGGCAGATCGAATCACACCTAAAAGGGCCATTGGAAATTCTCCTTTCGTTCTTGTATATGGAAGAGAGGCAAAACTCCCGCTCTCATTGGAGTTACCTTCTTTGGAGTTAGCTCATCAACTTGAAGTTATAGAGAGTGATCCTCTGACAGTAAGGTTTGCTGAACTCATGGAGTTAGAGGAAGTACGAGATAAGGCTATGAAAACTTTGGAGCAGCATCAGGCTCAAGTTAAGAAATCTTTTGACAAGAAGGCGTCCGACAGACATTTTCAAGAGGGAGATTTAGTTCTCAAATGGGATGAAGACAGGGCCAAACCAGGCAAGCATGCCAAGTTTGACGCTCTCTGGAGTGGACCATACATCATCACAAGTTGCAAAGAGGCAAATTCATTTCGTCTATCTAGGCTCAATGGAGAAGAACTGCCCATTCATGTGAATGGGATACATCTCAAAGCTTGTTTTTGAGAAGCGGTCCACCCCCTGTACAGTTAGATTAGGTGTTTTCCTCCAAGTGCTTATGCACATTGTTGTCTGTTGTTGTTTTGCTTTCCTCGTTGTTGTGTTTTGTGTTGTTCTGCACATTGTTTCATCATTGGAAGGTGTCAAGGAGAGGAAAGGTTCAAGGTTTCCATAAGAGTTTCAAAATCTGCTTCATTAGAATTTTTTCAGTGTTCCATGGATGTCAAGCATTCAACAGATTCAATATACTTCATGCTTAGCATTCCAGGGAGGCCCAGGATATCAGAAATGTTCAAGGAGATTTCGGGATGTGTCAAAGAAAATCATACTACTTTCAGGATTCCAACATAGACTCCATGCCCAATGGATGACTTAAGGCTACTGGAATCATGCTTAGCAGGCAATCATCCCCGAGAGGTCGCCAAAAATGTTATCCAATTTTGCACACCTGGCAAGATTGGACAACGGGGTCCTATCACGTTCAAAATAAAATAATAGTCCCAGGAACCCACCTTCGGTTATTATCGAAATGCAATAATTAAAAATAATTCCTAAATTGCATATGAAGAGATCACCTAGCATCGAAAGGCACCCAGTTGATCTCGACTCAGTGAAGAGTTCGGGGTCGAGTTGATAGAGAATCCCGGTGTCAAATTGATAGTCATCTCGGAAATCATCTCAGTAGAGACTCTCAGTTGTAAGAGCTCGACGATGGTCTTGTTAATGCAAAATATAGCTCGTTGAAAATTGACGAATGAAAGGAACTGTACAAGGATCCCGGTGGAGATCGATGCAAAAATATCTGAAGGCCGAGTCAAGGAAAGCTAAGTTAACATGAGGCCAGGTTTAATCCACTAAGACAGTGCTCGACCAATCACTTGGGAAAATTATCTTGTTTGACCAAGATGATATGAGATTATGCAGATATGACGATGAGGTCATCTGGTAGTGTTTGAACAAAAAAAAAATGCTTGCAACCAAGCAACCAAATACATCTCAATTAAAATCTCGTAGCACTCTATGGAGAGGGTCGCTTGAAGGAGGCAGTACACGTTCTTCTTACAACACATAATCCATCTGTAAATTCTTTAACATATCTTCATCTACTACAGGCTTGCATTACTAAGAAAGCCCTTGCGGAGGCCAAGCAAATCCACTCTCACATCAATAATAGGGGACACACATTTGGAAGACTCACGCTATTACCAAATAAACTTATCTACATGTATGACAAGTGTGAAAGTTTGATGGATGCTCGTAAAGTCTTCAACTGCATGACTGATCCAGATCTCTTCTCATGGAATATGGTAATTGTAGCTTACAGAAGGCATGGACATCCTATACATGCATTCAAACTATTTCATGAAATGCAACGAACACCTGACCACCCCGATCACCTGAACATTCGTGTATAGCCTGGCCAATGGAAAAGAATCGATCAGTTGAGGATGGAGCTCAGACGTGGTAGCATTGGCTCACTCAGTCGAGCCTGACAAGGTCGTGAGCATCCAGAGTTTTGTTTGGTTCGATTGTAAGTCGAGAAGGAAAAGTTGGGGTTCGAATCCGTGCTAAGGCATTGGCTTGGGAGAATTTCATCCCTTTTGTCGGGTTGGACTTTGATGATGGCAAGCCATTGTAAGATTCCCACATGGGAAATATTTCAGTATATTGCCAAGGTCATAAATTTGATGATGGCAGGCCAAATCAGTATTTCCCCACATAGGATATCTTCATCCCGATTTCCATGGTGGAAAATTTGCAGCGGACAGCCAACACCAGGTTTTCACGTAAAGGGGGGGGGGGTCCCGAGTTTCATCTTGCCAAGGACGTGGGAAATAATGCAAGCAATGCCAATGGGAAATTTTGGGATGGAAAGCCATGGTCAGACTTCCGTGGAGTGGAGAAATCGGGTCAAATTGCCGAGTTTGCGCGGCAAAGCTGAGGCCGGGGCCCGTGGATTGGTGTGGCCAAGCCGTTATGCGGAGATTCGGGCGACCAGTGCCAATGGGAAATAAGTAGATGGCATTCCAAGCTGTTCACTCCGCGCGGGGGAGGTTCGGAACAGCACCGCCAAGTGGAAACTTTGCAATGACAAGCCGTCGTGAGTTTTCCACGTAGAGAAGAATTCTAGTTTATTTCCGGAATACCAGGCGAGTCATCAAGTGGGTCAAAACACGTTGGAATGGTAAACGAGAACGTGCTCATGAAGATAGATGGATTATCGGCTAAGCCATCTGGTGCATGTGTAAGGACTCAACAAGTAAAGCTCAGTCAAGGACCGAGTAAATAGGCAAATTGGTTGGGGAAGATCAATGTAACGAAGACCCGTTCAATGTGGAGGTGAATAATGAGCAGTCGAAAGGTTCAGAACTCAGTCATATTACCACTTCTGAGGATGCTTACAGTGGTTCATTGTCATTTCCCACGCTGCAATGCAATGCCAGTGCCAATACCATCCACTTTCAATCTCAATCTCACAGCGTTATGTACAGAAGGTTGTTTGAAGGAGGCTCTGCACATTCTGCGTACCACACACAACACCCCTATAAATTCATATAGATATCTTAAACTATTGCAGACCTGCATTTCCAGGAATACGCTTTCACAAGCAAACAGATGTCGACCTGTTCAGTTCACCTTTGCCAGCATGCTTCTCCTCATCCTCTGTACAGTTCTGAACATTCGATGGTCGCGAGAAACTCTCACGCACAGGCAGCAGGCGTGTGCAATACAGTCGAAGCCTTCTTAGCGCTTCCAGCAAGCAGTTGCAGGAAACACATATTCACTTCCGTGCACGATGGATTGGAGTCACGACAAACAAGGCTTCATAAAATTTCCATGAACCAGGAGATGAAGGTTTATTACGTGCAGAGTGAAACGATTCATATTGCTCAGCATAGTTTTCTCCTAGAAACGAATTGAATGTGAAGGTCAACTCTGAAAATACCTGGTCGGCTGTTTTGCATGCTATATTCTTGTTACTCGTAAATGGTCTCTTCGAGAAAATCCGAGAGCAGAGGCAATATTTATACCCTTCCATTATGTACGTCCAATCAGACAATAACAATATTCTTATACCAGGTTCAGAGAAGCTCGTTTTGATGGACGATCATACTGTAGTTTCAAGCTGTTTTTATCTAGCTCATTTCTATCAGCTTTGATCCACGACTAAGGGAGAATTCATATGGTTGTTACCTGTACATTTTTCCAAGGTCCTCTTGGCTGCCCCAGTTGTTCAATGTATTTTTTTTGAAGGGCTTCTGTTATGTGTTGCAAATTGTAACATGAAGGATCTTTTTAGTTTCTGGAAAAATGAGTATATTGTGTAGCTCACGGCTACCTATGCCATAATCCCAATAGTGGCATAATTATTATTGGAGCCGAGATTGCAGAGTGCACTGCCAAAATACCGAAGGTCTTTTTGACCAAAAATCAGTCTCAAAAGTTTCTATCGACATGTTATGGGCACGAGCCTGTGTCATCATCATGGCAGCATTAGGTCTTTATTGGTAATGGAATTTTCTCATTGTTTGGAGGGTACAATTGTGCTTATTATGGTAAAGCCAAAACATTCTTACTGCAAGTGTTATGTGATAAGGAAGCTTGATAATTCTGAGCTGAAGATGAATGCGAGTGCATGTGGGCTCGATCGGAATTGAGAGCGTGGAGTTTCACAGATAGGATCTTGGCTTAGATCGCAGTGATGGTGCCGGACTTGGAGGTAAAGCTCGCCATGGAATGAGTGCGACGAGCTCGTGGTGGTCCAGGTGATCAGATGATGGCAGCTCAGTTACAGAAAGAGCTTGATAGAATTTGTTCACCGGTGAGAGCTCATCAGTTGGACATGATGATCAAGGGAGTGTCACGGTGATGTAAATCTTGTTTTTGGTCATGGTAACAAAAGATCTCGGTTGAGTAGTGGCTTGGTGTCACGGTGGAGGACATGGATCAAAGGAGATTAAAGGTTCAAAACTCGGAAGATGGATTGGATGTGAAGCTCGCTCAATTGGAAGAAGAAAAAAGGGAGCTCAGATTGATCGTGGAGCTGGAGAAAAACCCTTCGCAGAAATTTTCACAAGTCATTTTCGGTGAGAAACAGTAGAAGAGATGGGTCGTGATCGAGGAAGTGTCGAGCTCAACTACAGGAGATAGAACTAGTTGATTAGGAAACTCAACGAACAACTCGGTATCTATGGTGGCTCGGTTCAAGGAGCATTTTCATCCAGAAAATATCTTGGTTGTGGTAGAAGTGGGTGAGTTGCTGCTGTGCATGATAAGGATCAGTGATGAAAGAATCATTTCTAGAAAGAGCTCAATGAGGGAAAAGCTCATTGGGAGGTCATGACACTTAGAGAAAACTAGGCTCAATACAAAGGTGGGTTCAACTCTACGCGAGTCGGTGATACGTAAGCTCAAGACGAGTCAGAAGTAATCTCAAGGTGGCAAAGTGGTGTGGAGCTCAAAATCAGTCAACACCGAGTCAAAGGAACTCAACTTGGTTGATGCGATGGATGACAGAGCTTTAATCCAACTCGGCGAGCCAACCACCGAGTTGGACTTATTTTTATTCTTTTCTTCAAATCCGGTGAATATGGGGCCCACTAATAATTTAATTAATTTAATTTTTTTATTTAAATATTTTAAATAATAATATTTATTATTATTATTTAAATATTTTATTTAAATATTATTTTAATTCATTAAGAAGACTAAGTCATCAGGCAATTAATGACCCATGATGGAACCTTCTCAGGTGGTTCAACTAACTGCAATAAATACATCATGGGCCTTCAATTTAGGAATGTAATTATGACCATTTCCTTTTCTTTCTCACATATTCTTCTATAAATGTAAGTTGGAAGCTCATTTCAAAGGTTTCCAACAGTTCAGACAAGTTGGACAGTTAGATATCTCAGGCAAGAGTGTATACTTTTCAAGGGTCCTCTCTCTTCTGCAAGTTGTTCTTGTGTGTTGAGAGAACTTTCAAGCCTCCTCTTCAAGACTGTAATGGCAACTATTGCCTCTTCTGAATGTATGATGCATTGTGCATGTTATTGAAGCAATAAAAGTGTGTGTTTTGTGACTAATCTCGGTCCTTTCATCCTTCTATGCTTCTTTGTGCCTTTCTCATACTTGCAGGTACACTGTGCAAGTTTAAGTTTCTATTGCAGGTTCTTGGAGTTCTGTGCTTATCGAGTGGTGAAGTATTGCATGCAGTTGAGTTTTGGTGTCTGTTCACCCTTCTTGAGTTCATCCTTCTTCACTGGGAAACTGGTATATTTCTCGGTCTGATAAAGTTTAACAAAAGGAACGCGTGTCTCTTAGCCTGTGGTATCATGTACCCTCTCTAAGTTGCAGTAGGTGAAGTTGACCTGTGGTGCACACACCCTCTTCAAATTAACCCTTCCTGAATCTGAAGACACCCTTTATTCGGTGCATCACCATCCCTAGTATAGTTTCATTTCTGTAAATCTCTTTCCCTAAAACCCCATGAAAATGTTAGCATAGGACTAGATAATCGTTTTTGTTACACTAGGAGTAGTACAACACTTAGTTTAGGAAGAGGAAGCCGGCCTTCTCCGGAGGTTCACCTCGAGCCCAAGTCCCACAGCTTGAGAGGTGATCCCATGTGTCCCAATCACACCGAACGTCCTATTCACATCCTGGCCATTCGGAGGGTGCAGTGATTTGGCGACAACAGAAAATTCTCAAATGCAACTTTAGGACCATTTTTTAAAAATGCTTCTTCCATGTCAAGATAAGTACTAATAAATCCACTAGGCAAATGATGAAACCAATGAGAAGCAATATCAGTAATACTACTAGAAAATTCTTTAATAATTAATGTATCATTAGAATGTGAAGCCATAGGTAATCTAAAAGCCTTAAGGTGCATGTAAGGATTACTCTTTTCCATCAAAAATTGTAAAATTAGGTAAATTAAAACCCTCAAGAAAAGATAAATTGTAAATATTTTTAGGAATAAGATTTCCATGAAGATAAATATTATTAGTGCTATCATAATAGGCCCTACTCTCAAGGGTAAGGGTATTGTTCTTATTTTGTATATCACCTACAACATGCATAAGAGAAATAAATTCTTGGGTACGGATGACATAAACATTAAGGGGTTCATTAAGGGGTTGAATCTTTCCATTATAAGTAGCCATAAGGAAACTATTGGGTTGAAATTCAATCTTGGGATTGGCAAGTGCAAAACTAGGAATAGGAACATGGGAAGAAGAATCAATAGGAAGAGAAGTTTGCACACTTTTATCAACAAGCTAAGTAGAAGAAGGAATACAATAAACATGCATATTATCATTATGATGATCATTATGTACACTATCTTTGGAAATATCAAGAGTAGAAACACATGCATCACTAAATTTTATAGATGTTAATAGATTATGAGAAGTAAAATGAGTACTAACATCATTAGTAAGCACATAACAGGTCGAAGAAGAAATATATGATTTTTTAGACATAATTTTCAATCAACACACACTTTTTTGAGAAGAAGAAGAGGGGATCTGAATATCATTATCAATAGCAATAGGATCAACTCTAATGATTTGTGCATATATAAGTGGAGGAGAAGAAGAAGTGTGGCGAAGGCCATTTAGGATAGCATCTACAACATCAAAAGAAGAACGGGTATCATAAACATCATTAACAAGACCTTCCTTATATGAAAAATTAATTAAATCCTTAACATATGTATCATTTGTAGTAATAAAATAAATGCCACTATTAGATTCACAAGATTTATTAGCCTCAATAGGGGGTAGGAGTACAATATTAGAACCGAGGTTGATAAGATTTGTAAAAAAAGTGGGATTTTGGAATGAGGTGCAATGGTAATATGTGACTTATGATAGAAATGTTATTCCTATTGGGAAATTGAAAAAATAGGTTGAAGACCAGTCATAAGAATAAGATCATACTTGTGAGAAGGAGGTTTGGGAAGATGGTTTCACAACACTTTTTGATAAGTTGTGAGAAATACACACAATGAGAGATCCTAGGGAAATCTAAGGTTTGATCAATAAATCCATTCACCAAAAAAATTAACATAATTAAATCTTAATCATGGGATTGATATCACATGAATATAATAGTGACAATTAAGATATGTCATCCAGTAAACAAACAATTGTAAGCAATAGTGAAACAGGAGTGACTTATCTTGTATTCAATGATCTGGGCTAATTTTCTAGAAATTGAGTGAAACATGTTGTATTTGGAATGAGTGAGATTCATCTAGTAAAAATGGAATCTAAAAATCCCTTGGATAGGACCGCTCAGATGAGGACAGGAGTTCCTAGGTGCTAGTGTCTGAACTAGGTACTAGTGTCTTGGTAAATGCCCCACTTCTAATCTTCTCAAGGTTTTAACTTGTCTTCTTCCCTTTACTCTTTGTCGCATCCACTTTGTGGTAGGGTTCTTGTGTCACACTTGGACCTACAAAATAACCACTTTCTACATGCAAAAGGCTCAAGAAAACATTAGATGAAAAAAAATTATGCATATGATTAAGTCATACTGACCTTGGCAGTCACCCCAATGTCATTTTCACCAATTCTTTCACTGCATTTCAGACTTTATGTAGTTCTAATGTGTCTATGATTGAATTTTTTTCCTTGAAGTTAGGTTTCCATTGTTCTATTTTCACCAAGATAGCAGATTACGACTACTTTTCCCTCAAGATGAATGTGTGAGGTGAAATTCAAAAATTTCCCCTCATATGCAATGAATAATGCAGCCTAAATTTGGTCCTTGAATGTTGTTCTTTAACCAAGTAGTAGATAGTAAGAAATATCCCAAGTTGTCCAACCCCTAATAATAGTGAATAATTCATATATATATATATATATATATATATATATATATATATATATATATATATATATATATATACCCTTGTTTAAATTTCATCATTAACAACCATTAAGGTTGATCCAAAGTGTTGGGTAGTAATTTAGAAAAGATAAAAAATGATGTGGCAATTAAAATTTGAGAAAAGGAGGGAAATGATAGAAGTGCCCAAATGGGAGTGTTACTATCCCTAATGGGTGGTACTGTTCAGGACAATAAGGCTTTTGATTCTAAAAGTAAATCCTTTTGTTTATGTAGTAAAGTAAATTTTGTATTTTAAATTTAGAAAGAAATTTGGATTGTCAAGAGTTGTTGATATAAATAAGTAATTGTTTAGGACAATAATTATAAGATATAATGTAGTAGTTTGCTGATTATATTATGATCCCTTCTTAAAAGATAAATTCAGACTTATTATTTGTACTTCTTTTGTGGTTGTTATTTATTTGCTTATTTGTATGATACATTAATTGTTTTATTAAAGAAGAGTTGTTTTAATGGAACAATTAGTTGAATGCACTTCATTTTAATGCTTAGTGCTTATCATGCTCAGTTCAATGAACTGGCCCGTGCTAGAAATTTTTCTGGATGGACTTTGTAAGTGATAAAAGAAGGAAAAAAAATTATGATGTATTGGTTTATTTAAATTCTAGCTCTTTTGTAAAGAATTCGGATTCATTCATGAGTTGTATTGAAAAAGAAAAGTTGTATTCTTCTATGATATTAATGATGTTCTACGTGTAGTATGTCTGACATGCATGTCTTGTAAAGTGTATACTTTTATCTTGATGAATTGAAAAGTTTGGATATTGACTTCAAATTGTGGTTTAAATTATATTGTACTTTGTATGAAGGAAATTGTAATTCTATCTTGTTGATAGTCTTCATATCTGTTTGTATACTTATTGCAGTTTTCATTTAATAAGTTGGAATAAGGGAATAGTTCAATATCCCTTACTAAGGTACAACTTACTAAGTTGCATAAGATGTCATTCTCTATCTAAACAATTATAGTTTAATAATAAAATGTGTAATGAACATAGAATTAAACTATAGGAATTATGAAGATAAAAAGGGTATGATAGCCCTAACACTTAATCATGTAGATGAAGACTCTTCCTCTCTCAAAAGAATGAAAAATAAAAGGAATGGTGGTTATGATCATTAATCATTGTACTTCATTTTCTATGAAGTCAACTCTAGCTGAACCTATGTGGATGATACACCTTCTTTGGACAACTAAGTTACATTAAATTAACCTTTTGATTTTGTTGTCCTATTTTTGGATAATTGTTTGTTGTGTTAAAGTTAATGAACATATAAGCAATTATGATTTAATGAAGTTCTTAATATTAATCAGATTAAGTATGGAAGAAGAACTTAAGGAATGTTGGATTTAGGGTTTTGTGAGGTTGCAGAAATATGAATCTTAATCCAAATTTAACTATGTTAATGACCACCTAGGGGTATGTACATCATGATGAAGTAGTTCTGACGGATGTTGGCATGCGCCAACTATAGGACTGTACCTTCGATAATACTAAGGACTTCTCGAGGATACGGTGTTGCAGTTGACATGTGGTAACACCCTTCCACATTTTTTCATCTAGATCTACACACATCTAGACTTGAACGTAGTTTCTCTCTAGGTCAAGTTAATAGCGTGATTTGATTAGGAAGTAGCTTTCTATGACTCAGGGTACCTAGGCACATTCAATCAACTTAGGTTGGTTGAGTATGCCCATATACCCTAGGTCATCGTGAGTGTCTCCCTATAACAAATTATGTCGCTAACCTGGGTTAGGGTCAAACCTTGGGCAAGTGGACTGACAGAAGTCAGTAAAGACCATTCTAGATAACATAAGAGTGAGGTGAAGGATGTATTCCAATTTGATGAATATGTCATCTAGGGATAGTAACATGAATATTATGTTGGAAATATTTGGCCAAAGTATCGCAAGATGTTGGTTATGTTGTCCTATGTTACCAAGTTTAAAGAAACGTGATGTCAGATGAATATTGGTAACAAATATTCAGACAGGTTCTTTAAATAGATCACTCAGTACCCAGAATAGGGTAGGAAAACCAAGTATACGTAGTATACATAAATTATTCTATACTTAAAGACAAACATGAGAGATCGGTTAGAAAATGAGTCATGAAATGATAGATCGATAGTTTACTGAGTCATTTACAGCTACATATGGTTATTTGTTATGAGATTTATTGGCATGGAATGTGTGTTCTAAATGATGCTTTATTTAGAATAGAGAACATTGTGTAAAAAATCCCTTGTTTCTAAAGTCTTAAAATGGGAATGTTGCAAGAAGTTTGCCAATAGTCTGAAACCAGAAGTTAATTTTTTAGGGAACACCCACTGCTACCATCATGGCTATCATTTATCTCCTCACCCTCAGCACCTTTGTCATTAAAATCATCCTCCAGCTCATCCTCAGAGCTACTGATATGTAAGTTGAAGTTCCTTCTTTTATTTCCCTCCTCCATCCCTTCCAGCATGTTGCTAAGCTTTTTGACCTGGTCCTCCAGCTCCAAAAAATTTTGCTTGGACTTCATCTGTGTGGTGATAATTTTCTTGGAAGCATTGATGACATCCATCATTGTTTCCCTTTGACTAGCATTAATTTCTTCCATCACTTGAAGCACCCCTTCTAAATATTGGATCTTTCTACTCAAATCCTCGAAACCCTTTAAATTACCATCCCGATTTCTTTTTCTCAAAGTACTCGCTTCCCCATGACCATCCTCACCCATTTCCTTACCAAAATCCTCCCCCACAATTTTACATTTTCCGTCCTTCATCTTAGTAAGTAAATCTACGAGAATAAGGTCATCCTTATCTGCATTCTCTTTTAGGGAAGAGGACAAAGTAGGTTTCCCATTTTCAAACATCAGAAGAATGAGTCCTTCATGCAGAGGCATCTCCACTTTCTCCTGCTGGAAATATATCAAAGAGTTAGTTAGAGACATAAACAAAAAGAAGGGGATGCTCACCATGACCTTATGGCAGAACATGTTCATAAGGGTTAAATGGTGAGTGTATATTTTTCTATATTTTACCTCCAAAGTGATGAACTTCATGATTTGAAGGCACACCTCTCTCCATATACCTAGAATGCATGACCTAGCAATACCATCCATAAAGAAAGAACATCTTTCCTTTCCAACAAAGAACAGCTCAATTTCCTGTTCTCTACGGGTTTTATCCTTAAAAATTTTAAGCCTGTCCATTTTCATGTCCGTGGCCAGGGCGATGGTGGACTCAGACACCTTATTTTTCATCCCTCTAATAACCAACCTATCCTCTTTCCAAACTTTGCCAAAATCCTTAGATAGGAAGGGGTCGTGACCATGTAATTTGGCAATGAAATTATTGAAACCCCCAATCCTAAGCATGTTCCATAGAGGTTGATTAAAATATTCAATGCTTTGGCTAGTGAGTTCAACTCTAATCCTATCACCCCCCATTTTCTCCAGACTAAGCTTCTCCTGTTTGCTACTAAAATTAAAAAAAAAAGACCTTTCACACTAGCAGAAATCTTGAAAAACAAGATATTAAGTAAATTATCACTGCCACAAGGTTCGCTCGTGCCAACATTATAAAACTTAGTGCTCTCTATCTCTACTAATTATCTCATTAATGTTTATGGATAATATATCAACTTTACACCATATCTTATAATCATTATAATCAATTCCATAATTGGCCATCTTATCCACACATTTGTTCCCTTGATGAAAGGTATGATTATAAGAAATGCTATAAAAAAAATTGAAGTTTCCTTCACATCATTGAGGATATTACTAATGGCCCAATTAATGGAACCATGATTATTGACGGCATTAATTAAGAGAAAATATTCACCTTCAATCTAGATTTCCTTGAATCATTTTTCATTACCCAGCAAGACCCTCCAAAGAACAACTCTAGCTTCTTCCATGTTGTTGGTTTGACGACCTAAAGGACCCGCGTAGGAAAATGACCAATATCCTTCACTGTTCCTTAGAATTCCCCCTCCCCTAGCAGGACCAGATTCCCTTTTGAGGCTCCATCAAAATTTAATTTAACAACATTTCCTTCAGGCCTATACCAACTAGAGTTCTTTTTAGGAGTGTGAAATTCCACTAGACCAAGGGCGAACTTGTCGAGAACTTTCTACTCACTATTCAGGTAGGGTTTCTTAACTTTACCTTTAAATAGTTTAATGTTTTCCTATAGTCACTTTTATACCCACTAAGAACAAGGGAACCTCATGCGTATTGGCCTATCACCCAGTGGGCACTGGGCGCTCACCTGAGGCACGTGAGAGGGAGCTGAGTCTCTCTTTTATGTGATTTTAGTGGAAGGCATAGCTCATGATTCTAACTTAGTGATTTAACATACATGAAGGGCTATAGAGTTCAGGATGGATTCTACACCCCTTTAGTCATAATAGAACCAAAATGTGCAATAGAAATAATAGAACTAAGAGTTGTAAATCTACTACTATACTTAACCATTTAAGTAAGATTCACGACTATATAGGAACAGAATTAGAATAGAAATATGCAGATAATACAGAGAAAGAGTCTTAATACATTTGTCATGGCAACCTTATCAAATTAATTCATAGTGTTTACTTATAAAATAATACAGAAGATAGACCGTAGTCATGTGCCATGTGTGGATCCATACATGTATTCTCACAAGACAAAAATTTCATTCTCCATTTTCCCATTACATCCTTACTGGAATTATGTACCCATTTTCATCCCATAGTTCTCGCAGTAATTATGCAGAGCTCCGCTACCTCCCTTTTTTTATTTTCTTCTTTGTCAAGGGCGCATGTATAAATAGGCCTCTGAGCTTTAACAAACTCCTCTGTAGCCTTAGATCTAGCCCTAAGTGTCAAGGTGTGGGTTTCCCCAGGTGCATGCCTCTCCATGTCATGATTAACTTTTTAGATCTTTCTATCGCAAGGTATACTCCCTCTAGGACACCCTGTCACCAGGCTGGAACCTTATCCAAATGGAACACATTCTTCATGTGTTCAGTCCCAAAGGCCAAAAATGGCTAAGTCCCAAATTGTTCTTCACATGGTGCGTGCATCCTGGGTTCTTCAAGAAGCCTTTTGAACTCTGCCTTGCACGCCTACACTTGCGCGCTTCCTCTGGCCATGTGCACCTGCACGCCCTTAAGATTTGGAAGCTAAATTAGGGGCCCAACATTACCCCACACTTCACTTGTTCTCCACCCTCAGGAACCTTCTCAAAGAATGCAGTACAAAAGAATGCAAGGCCTTGCCTTGGAAAAGAATGAGGGGAAAGAATAAAGAAAGGGGAAGAGAAAGAATAGGGGGAAAATTTCCTAAAGGAGGAGGGGAAAGTTTTGCTAGAGGTCAGCCTTCAGTGTACTCTAAACACTGACTTCCTTCTATGTTGTAGTGCAGATTTCACCAACCAAGGTGCTCACCTCGTTGTAAGTTAGCCCCTCCCCTTAGGTGGTAATGGTTTCCACCACAGTCTCCAATTATTTAGTGTGATCTTCCAGAGCATCCATCTTCCTTGTGATGATCTTGTAGAGATCTTTTAGCCGTGTTTTGATTGAGACTCGCCGGTTCTCAATGGCTTCGGATTTCTTTTCTACTTCGGCCACAATCCTTTCCCAATCGGCTCTATTGCCCTTATTCTTCTCTCTGAATTCCTTCAACTCGGCCTCGTCGCTGGAAAGCAGTATGCTTGTCACTTTGTCTTGAACTACACAGTGGTCGTAAGTGACCCCCACAATTTGTGCAGTTGTTCTTACATCGGTGAGAACCTTGTTGTATTTGGCCATGAGCATGACGACCTTCAACTTGTCTTCTTTCTCCAATCGCAATGTTACCTCTTCTGCTGACTCTAATGCCAAGGGCTACCTCTCCATGGTGAGGATATGAGTCAAGTCCTCTAGGCACTCCAGGGAGGATCTATACTTTTACGCAGGAGGGTTAAGGTTTGGGTGCTTCGTGATGATTGATTGGGAGATGAGCCTTACCTTCTTAGAAACTTTGCATACCCTGGCCTTTTCCTCCTGAAGCTCCCTCTGCAATCTAGTGCTGATTAATTTCTCTAGGCTGAGATCCTTCATCAGCGTCACCACTTCTTCCTTCCTCTTCTCCAACAGGTCCTCTAGAACCCTAACCCTATCATTTCTATCGAAGAGCCTAGCCTCGATTTCCACAGAGACTTTGTTCAATGCATTACACACTAGCTCGTCTGATAGTTGCTACGTGTTTAGAATGGGGTTTTCCCCCTTTCCTTTGAATAGCTTCAATAATACTCCTTGGTTAATCTCAAATTTAAGCTCATTGAGGTGGGATTCGAATGCCCATGAAAGCATCTTCCTCATTCGCGAGTATCCACCCTCAAGATCAAAAGAATCCATGGCGGTGAGCTCCTTGGTGGGCATGGTACTTTGGAAACGTGTGTGCAAAACTTTATTGGGGTCATCAATGTAACCCATTGTTGTTCTTCCCCCTTATGTGTGCTTACTTCGTGTGCACATGCCCTTGGGAACAGTTACTGAGAGAGTTGGTCCTTTCGTGCTACTTCCACTCTTCTCCCTCTACTCCTTCTTGAACTCACTGAGTACGAGCTCCGCACTACGCCCCAACTCTTCATTGACCAAGGCATCAATTATATTCTCTGCCTCCCTTTTTTCCTTTTCATCCACCTCCTCCTGAGTGAGCTTGGGCATATCTGGTTCCTTGGTACTAGCCCCTTCGCTCTCCTCTTTGTTGCGTGTGCCTTCCTCCCTTTGGGTGCCTTTCCTTCTTACATAGATGAAGGCATCATTTAAGTTCTCAGTGTCCTTTCCTTCTGAGTCATGGATATCAATTGGCTCTTGGTCCACCTTGAGCTCTTCCCCTTCATTTTCATCCCTTTTGCCTACATAGGCATTCACATCATTTATATCTTCAGACCCTTGTTCCTTTGTTCCTTGTTCTTCTACTCTTGCAAAAAATTATGGAGTGGGGGATGTTGTCTTTTCTTCATCTAAAGGTTATTCAGGGGATGGTGGCTTCACAGGCTCTGGGGTCTTTTCCTTGACCATCATTCTTCTCTTCTTCCAAACATAGGTACTCAACCCTGCGGTACCTACAACCTACCTCCCCACCGCCCCTTGTTCTTCCTCTTCTTCTTCTTTCTCCTTGCACTTTAGCGTTGGATTCTTCCTTCCCATGGGGTCGTCTGGGATGGATATTTCATTTTCTACGTATGCGCCCTTCTCAAACTTTGGCCTTATGCACAGGTAAATTTTGGCAGTAGCACTCTCAGTAATCGGTAAGGTCATCGGCCTTACGATGTGCATGTCCTGTGACACGTACCTTTCAATGTATGCGTGCTTTCCTGGGTACACTAGCTTCTTTCTCATCTCTCTTTATTCACTGTCAAGGGTGGATAGGTCAATTTTTAACTTCTTTGTCTCCTTATACCTATTTACCCCTACTTGAAATAATTGGGCAGTAAATGAGAAGGGGAGTTTGTACCAGGGACTCCAACTACCATCGACCAAGATGAATCTGCCAATGCAGAAATGTTGGTACACCACGAACTCTGCTTCTCCTTCAGTCACCGTGGGGAGTTTCTCTAGGATTTTCCATTCTGCCCCGAATGCGTTCCTAAGGTGTGTATACCATTTATCCAGGCATGCCTTGTGCACCCCCATCATTGACTCACAAGTATACTTCTAAAACATGTATGCGGGTGAAGGGTCTTCATCGGGGTACTCCCATACGAACTTATCAGATGCTTCTGGCACCCTGATTTCTGAGAACACAATGGTTAATAGAATGTTCCCAAATAGCATCTTTCCTCCATTCTCCATGCTATTTATAATCTCATTTGCTATGTACTAGGAGATATTCTACATGGTGCCTTCCGCGACCTTTCTGCATACATTCAACCAGGGCTTGCTCACTTAGGTCCACCTCTCTTGTCCATTCAACTTGGAAATGAGGTGCGTGGCCATTTTCATCACTAGATCATTGATATCCGTGATGTCATAGTACCTCGATCCCTTCTTATAATCCTGGGATGCGATGGTTTCCTTAATTGCCTACTCATCCTGGAGGTCTTCTAGGATCGCATCCCCTTTATAGTTCACGCATGTAAAGTGTGAGATTAATTGTGGAGTTATGCATATCTTGTGCCCTGCGAAGTAGAAGAAATCTTTGTGCACATGCATCATTAACCATTGGTACAGGCACTTGGGCTTCCCAAAGTAGGGTAACTCGTAAAGCTAGAGAAGCCCTACCTTCTCCATTTTCAACTTGACTACATCACTGTAAATCAGCATCCGGTCAAGTGTTCATTTGTTTGTGGGGTGCACCAGCTCTAGTTCCATTTCCTTCACAATTATACTCAACCGGTGATTATAATCAATTATGGTCATTTTTCTGATGTGGGAATCCCACTCTTGCCCTAGAAAAACCCCATCCGGGTATTGCATCTCTGAGTACCATTCCTCATTGGTATCCAAGGGGATTTCATCTTCTTTCTTCTTTCCTTTTCCCTTCCCCTTTCCCTTCTTAGATTGTTCTATAGGCTTATCAACTGGTTTCATGGCTGCCATTTTACGCTTTGCTTTCATTCCCTGGTTACCTTCGAGTTGTCTGAGAGTTTTCTTTGTGCGCCCCATTCCCTAGAGCACAAACCCTAATTTCTGATTTCCCTCTTTCGATCACGGTGTTCTTTCACAACTTTCCTCACACCCGTAAATCGCTTCTGCTCTAGTTTTTAGATCAAATGGACTGATTGCGCGTGATTTTTTGAGATTCTCCTTCGCACGAGTTAGCTCTTGAAATAAAATTGTTCTCCTTGTTTTCAAAAAGTAAAATAATGAGCTTACCATCCTTGTATTTATATATTTTCCCACTTTTACGCATTAAAGGCTATGTTACCTACCACCGTATGACAATATTTAATGTGGCATTTTAAAACAAACCTAACTTCAGCACTTTTCCTTGCACACCCAATCCTTGTGTGAAACATTTTTCACCCACGCCCAATCCTTGCAGAAAAACTTTTCCAACCTTCTGGCGCACAGACAATCCATCTTGACAGAATATTTTTGCACGTGTGTTACCAGCACCAAAGGCACCTCTTCCATGCTCATGATTCTTACTTTTTCCTACCTCGTGTTTTTGTGCTTTTTCTCCTTTGTATGTGGATTTCCAATGGAACTATATTTTGTCATCCATCTGCCTTCCTAATGCATCTTTTCAATAGGGCCAGTTTGAATGGTCTGCCAACCCAATCCTCCTACAGAATAACTTCATGCTTCTTTTTAATCACCTCACCCCACACTAAATTGATGCATGGTCCTCTACGTAATCATAAGTTTAAAAAGTAATAAGGTTACCGCTGCCTAAGGTGCAAACCAAGACAACAACGCGAAAGAGAAAAACATGAAAGGAAAAGCATAAAAGGAAACTCTAAACTAACTGGCAGAACTGCCTTATTTACAAACGCCAAGAAGCATTATTTATAGTAGGGCTTCAGCCTACTCCCATTGAAGTGTCTAGGTAATTTTGCTCCATCCAGCACTTGTAGCTAGTATGCGCCTGAATCAAGGATGTATGAAATTACATAAGGACCCAACCAATGCACCTTCAACTTTCTAAGATGGCATAGAAACTTAGAATCATATAGCAATACCATCTGGCCAACCTCAAACTATTTGTTTTTAATGTGGCGGTCGTGCCATGCCTTTTGTTTAGCTTTTTCCGTTGTTTGGCTCTATCTTGCTAGTGAGTGCATTTCATCCAACTTTATCAATTCATCAATTCTTTCTTCCAGTGCTTGTTCATTGTCCAACCCTCCTGCACGTGCTATACGCAGTAATGGTAGCATAAATTCATCCAACAAAAAATCCTTCGCGCCAAACATCAGTTGAAATGGTGTGGCCTTGTTCAACCTTTTATACATTTTTTTGTATGCCCAAAGAATTACTGACACCTTGTCATCCCAATCCTTCCTACCCATGTCACATATCATAGTCAATGTGTGATGAAGGATTTTGTTGAATGCCTCTGCAGTCCCATTTTCCTGAGGGTGATAAGGGGTAGTCTTGTGATGGGCTACCATGAATTCTGCTAATAGAATCTTGATTGTTTCATTTAAGAAGTGAGTGCCCCTATCACTTGTTAAACTTAATGGGCACCCATACCTACTGATAATGTTCTCCCATAAAAATATAGCAATCGTGGTTGTGGTGTAATCCTTAGTGGGTGTGGCCTCTGCCCACCTTGTCAGATAATCAGTACACGTAATAATATACTGCGAGTTAGTCCTTCGCGCAGCTAGTGAGATTGGTCTGACAAAATCTATTGCCCACTTTTCAAAAGATTTCAAGCTGGCAATGAGGCACAAGGGCATTTCATCCCTTTTTCTAGGTTTTCCAAGGCATTGACAGTGGTCACAGGCCTTGTAAAACTCAATACAATCCTATTGAATCATTTCCCACCATAGTCCAGTGACTAGGATCTTACACGTAGTTACATTCCCTGCATAATGTCCTTTAGCAATCCCACCATGGGCTTCTTCTATTATAGCTATGTGTTCATGTTCTAGTACACACTGGCATAAAACCTCATCACGGTCCATTTTATACAAATCCCCATTGATCAACATGAAGGGCGTTGCACATATTGCTAACCTTTTCCTTTCCAGAGCGTTCATCCCTTCAGGCGGCACATCTTCCTTGAGAAAGATAGCAATGTCTTCTAGTTCTGAGGGTGTGTGCCACAAACTAAACAGTTGTGCATCTGGTATGGTTTCCTCGATACTTTGCGCGTCCTCTCCCAAATCAATCCTTGATAAATAATCTAGCCCACAATTGTTCTTTCCCGGTTTTACCACCACTTTGAATTCAAATTCCTGAAATAGAATAACCTAATGACATATGTGCCCTTGCAACACTGCTTTGTTTACTAGATACTTCAAAGCCATATGGTCAGTGTAGAATATGAAAGGAGTTGCTAGCAGAAATTTCCTAAATTTTTAGAGCACGTAGATCATTGACAATACCTCGCGCTTAATCATTGTATAATTCTGTTTTGTTGGTGTCAAATTTCTACTTACAAAACACAAAGGATGATCAATAATCCCCTCTCCTGGTTGATAAAGAATGGCTCCCATTATTGTACCATAGGCATCCATGTGGAACTGGAAAGGTTTATCCCATGATGGGAATCGTAGAATAGGTGCGGTGATAAGCCTTTCCTTTAGAGTGTTAAATGCCCTTTGCTGCACCTCTCCCCACTAAAAGGCACTCTTGTGTCTCAGAAATATTTCCAAAGGCATGGTGATCTTAGCATATCCCTTAATGAATTTTCTGTAGTACCCAGTGTGTCCAATAAATCCATGCATGGTGCTTTGGCTGGTAGGTTCCCCTAATCCCACAATAACTGCAACCTTCGTGGGATCTACCAGTAAGCCCTCTTTACATATGATATGCCCAACAACATTCCAAAAGGAGTTGCAAAGATACATTTCTTGATGTTGAGGGAGATCCTCAACTGCCAACATCTTTCAAACATCAACCTTATGTTATCACAATGGTCCCTGACCAATCCATGCACTTTCCAATCATCCAAATATACTTGAAGGAACTTGTGGATGAAGTCCTTAAATGCTTATACCACTATGCACAAAAATACAGCGGGCGCATTCTTCATCCCAAAGGGCATGACCGTATATGCAAAGCTTCCCCACTAGGTGGTGAAAGTTTTCTTATCTTGGTCTTCCTTGGCAATCCTTACTTGGTGATATCCCGAGAATCCATCTGTAAGGGAATAGACCTCGTGCCTAGCAACTCCTTCCAAAATATCTTCAGTAAAGGGGGTGGGAAAAGGATCTATGATACAAACAGCATTTAATTCCCTCTAATCCACACATATCCTAATCTACCCATCCTTCTTTATGCTAATCACCATTGGGCTTATCCACTCTGATTCTTCAATAGCCTCAATGATACTGGATGCTATCCTATTGTCTAGCTCTTCTTTAACCCTCACGTGCATGTTGGGATTCATCATGTAAGGCCTCTTCCTAACTGGGCATGCACCATCTTTTAACTTTATCCTCATTTCCCCCAATGAATGGTGGACGCCTTTCAATTCATGGTATTCGCGCGGGAATAAATCCTCAAATTCATGTAAGAGATCGATGATCTTTAATACTTCCTTGTCCAACCAATAGTCCCCAATGATACCCTCCTTGGCCTCCTCTTCCGAGCTGATGTTAACTTTCTTGGTTTTGAGTGGTTCATGATACACGCACGCACAAGCATCCGCACTGTCAACTACTTCGTGTGCCCTAACCGAATGGTCAACATTCAGGCTCTCTATCTCCTCTCCATCAACAAGGTATACCATCTTTCCTTTTTCCTTTTCAGCAGATGCACGCTAGAATTATATGTCTTTTGGTTCCTCCTCTTCGAACAACACTTCTAAAATAGGTCCAATGAGTAATTTTACTAACCTATCTTCTGCCATGGTAAAATCCCCCATAGTGAGGTGCTTGATAGTCTGCAATGCCTAATCAACTGGTTATTTGGTACTTTAGTACTCGAATGTGTGGACCAAGTTAGCTGTTCATTCTTGCAAACTTCCCGTTTGGTGGCGTGTTTAAAAATGGATATACCACACGCGCGCACAACCTTAGAGTGTCGAATATAGCTTATTCACCCAAAGAGAGGGTGTTAAGGCTTCTGCACCTTCTCCCGAGACCCTCTCACATGCCTGGATGTGTGAAGAGGTGAGTCCATTGCCACTGTAATTTCTAATAACGGTGGGTATGTTTCTTTTCAAGAATCAGACAGTGAGTGTAATTTGAACTTCATTTCATTCCAACAAGTTCTCACTATGTGTGGCCCACCACTTTTTTGTTGTGCCTATCAAAACATAACCTAGCATACTTCGTTGCTCATCCTCCCTCCAGCGAGCTTTCATATCTCTCAAAAATACCTCAAGGTATGCATCCCCAGAATACTTTTTTATTGTCTTCCCTCCCAAGTGCCGAACTTTATGCACCGTTGTTACCTTGGTTATTGATCCTTTCAGATGTCACCCAATCAATTCATAAGTCCCACGTGCCCAATTATCACATGTTATACTGGTACTATCACTGAAAAATTGAGCATCATCAAACTGGATTACTCCTTCTATAGGGTGGATGGTCTCTGGATCTCTTATGGAGTGCACATATATTCTTTCCAAGACTTCCTCCCCAAGGGGTTTAGTATAGGGGGTGGACTTCCCATCGACCAGCGGTATAACTACCCACTCTTCCTTGTTTGTAAAGCTTATATATCCCTTGTTAAACTGGAGATCTAAATTATTCTTATAACACCAGGGGCGCCCAAGTAGAGCTGGGAAGTTATCTGCCTCGAAAAGTGCCAAGACTTCAAAATCCCCAGTGAACCTAGTCCCCTAAATTGTAATGGTTACATCCTTCAAGACACCTATGGGCATCACCTTTGTCTTATTTTCCATATACAACACATTTGAAGATGGTTGTAATGCAGGTCTTCCCATTTGATGCCAAGCATCCAGAGTGAGAACATTAACCTCCACACCTGTGTCAATGAGGATGTTTTTAAGAAACCATCCATCCACTACTGCGTTCAGGGTAATCTCTTTGTCATAATCAAGGTTATGAGGTGAGAGGTTTGCACGCAGGATCTACCTTTTGTGTTCTTCTCCAGTCCATGGCACCTTTTCTCTCAACCATGCCCCTAGAAGGGGAATAATATTCTCCTACCTCATCAATTTACACACCTCCTTAACCTCATCCAAGTCATCCCTTGGTGCTTCTACTAGTCCCCTTTGCTAATCTTTTCTATTCTGCTCTTTTAAGCATTAGATATCCCCTTGTAAACTTTGAATTATGTCCATGGTTTCTTGGTAGAATTCTTTCTGGTGAGCTGGGTTTTAATACTTCGCATGTACTACTTCTTCTCTCGAAACCAGGGGTCTCTACCTAGGTGCTTCCCTTGTATGCGTGGATTTCACCCTCGTTGTTACCATAACAGGCTCTAGTTCTAATTCACGTATTACTCGTGGAAGCCACTACGCGTCACCCTTCTTAATACTCACCATGGTAGTGCCCTTATCCTTCTGGTACTGCTAACTCATATGTTCGTACAACTTTGGGCATTCTTCGTACTTATGTTTTTTTCCACACCACGAGCATTGTAGAAGATTTGGACATTCATGCTTATAATGGTCTATGGCTCCACAATTAAAACACGTCCCACGTGGGAACTCACTTCTCCCTCCATGGTTACCATGACCAAAAAATCCTCTTCAAAACCCTCTTCCGCGCACATCTCCATCTTTGCACTCCTCATATCGATGTTCATCTCCTTTAGAACTGTTGGCACTACCAGTCTGGCACACACCAAGATCAATTACCTCATGAATCTGGTCAATCAATCTAAAATCCTTGGTGTCATGTGTGGTTGAGGTACATATTTTGCAATAACAAGATACATTTTTGCGGATCACACACTACAACAAGTGGCACCTACTTGCATCATGGTCCTCGTGACATATTTCACAATTTACTGCCATGGCACATACCACCTTCTGAGTACATATCCCACCATTATCTTTTGTGTGTCCTTCCACATTACAATTTGTACACCACATTCCCCCATGAATCTCTGGAACTATGTTGGCAGACAATTTCTCCAATTACTTAGCCATGACAGTAATCTGAGCCTCCAAAAATGGGCTAACCCTAGTGTTAACACTACTAACTGCCTCAGCGCATAAAGCAGCTTCCAATGCTTCGCGCGGGTCCGTGAACATTTTATGAGATAAATCCCTCCTAAAGGGTGTGATCAACCCTCCAACAAACCACTAAGCATGTTTTGAAGGGAAGATATCATAAGACAGCTTAAACAAAAGAGTTTTAAAGCATGCATCATATTCCCGCATGCTCTCTACCATTCCCTGTTGGATTTCTTTGAGATAGCTAATGCTCTTCTATTCAAACTCAGGCATGTGGAATTCCACAAAGAATGCATTTCTCAGCATGGTATAATCCACAACAGTCTTATGAGGGTCATACTTTCTATACCAACTATGCGCGCGTCCTTACAAGGTCGTCGCAAATTCACTGGTCATCGCAAATTCCCTTTGCACACCATAGTAGCTCGCACTTATGCACATGCTCCCTAGCATCTTCTATTCCACTGTAATCTGGAAAGTGTAGAGACATATCGAAAAAAACTTGAGGAGGTGGCTGAGGCCCTTGCCCTCCTGATTCAGTCCCTTGGTTTCCTCTGGTGTTTCCTCCTCTGTTGGATCCACTAGATCCTGAGCCACCAGCTCCACCACTTCCACCTCCAGATCCTCCTATATTAGGTGCAAGGCCTATGTTTTTTGTGATGAGTGCTCCCGTCATCCCACTAAAATGTGCACCGACAATGTGTGAACTAGTACCACTCCCAGTCGTAGTTCCTCCACCACTTCCTAACGCACTTCCAAAACTAGTTGCATATGTGCCTTGTCCAAATATTCCACCAAATACCGGAATAGTGTGTGAAGCCATAGAAGTCCCAAAGGAGAAATTGTATGTTCTAGGCACTGATTGGTTGCTTCCACCGATATCAAATGGATCAACTATACTCTTCCCTCATTCGAATAAGCCAAGCGCCAAGTTCCAGTCGCTAGGTGGGGTTAGATGCATGCCAACGAATCTTCTCTCTCTATGTGACGGACTCTCATCAAAAGCCACAAGGTTTTCTCTCTTGTGCTTACCAAGATGGGGTACCATAGACTGTTCGGGTTTGACATCCTCCACGTGAACCTCAACTCCTTTCCACTATGTCTGGCTCCATAACCCACTTGTAATCTCGCGTTGTCTATCGATCTCCTTTTCACAAACTTTGTTATACTTGAGCCACCTCTCCTCCCTTTCCTATTCAATCGTCAGATCAGTCATCCTTTCCCAACTTGGCTTCCTCGCCTAGCGCTCAGGGTGGTTTATCTAGCCATAGGAAATGCCTCTAAACCCATGGTTGCCACCAATATTTTTACCGCAAGGGGAACAGCATGCAAAAATGATCCCCTAGGCTCTCGCAAGAACTCAAACTCAGCAACTTCTGGACAAGAATACGTGGAAATGGAATATTCTAGAGTGTAGCTAGTCAATACTCCCTTCTAGCAATGATCTATAGCATGGGTCCATGTTAGATCAGCATCTTGCAGGTTTTGATACATTTCTTGGGTTCACAGGTGTGATCTATGATGCCACCCTGATCTAGATGTATAAGCCGAGAGCCATTCAAATAACTCTACTAGGAAGCAGTAGAAGAAGGTTTCATGTAACTCGTGATAAAGAGTGTCTTCCACCCACCTTCACGTATCAAACCCAGATCTGGTACTAAATCTCTAAGTGAATTTGTCCTCTATTTTTTTAAACCAATCTTCAACACCTTCAAGTGTTAAGCGTTCCGCCATCACTCTTTGCAGAGATCATGATATATGTCATGTTCCACTACAACTTCGAAAAGAGGTCCCAGAAACGGAACCAAGATGTAGTCACTTTTACACCCACTAAGAACAAGGGAACCTCATGCGCATCGGCCTATCACCCAGCGGGCACTAGGCGCTCACCCGAGGCTCGTGAGAGGGAGCCGAGTCTCTCTTTTATATGAGTCTAGTGGAAGGCATAGCTCATGATTCTGACTTAGTGATTTAATAGACATGAAGGGATATAGAGCTCAAGAGGGATTCTACACCCCTTCAGTCATAATAGAACCAAAATGCACAACAGAAATAATAGAACTAAGAGTTGTAAATCTACTACTATACTTAACCATTTAAGTAAGATTCGCGACTATATAGTAACAGAAGTACAATAGAAATATGCAGATAATACAGAGAAAGAGTCTTAATACATTTTTCATGGCAACCTTATCACATTCATTCATAGTGTTTACTTATAAAATATTACAGAAGACAGACCGTAGTCATGTGCCATGTGTGGATCCATACATGTATTCTCACAAGACAAAAATTTCATTCCCCATTTTCCCATTACATCCTCACTGGAATCCTGTACCTATTTTCATCCCATAGTTCTCACAGTAATTCTACAGAGCTCCGCTACCTCCCTTTTTTTATTTTCTTCTTTGTCAAGGGCACGCATATAAATAGGCCTCTGAGCTCTAACAAAATCCTCTGTAGCCTCATATCTGGCCCCAAGTTTCAAGGTGTGGGTTTCCCCATGCACATGCCTCTCCATGTCATGATTAAATTTTTGGATCTTTCTATTGCAAGGTATATTCCCTCCAGGACACCCTGTTCCCAGGCTGAAACCTTATCCATATGGAACACGTTCTTCATGTGTTCTGTCCCAAAGGCCAAAAATGGCTAAGTCCTGAATTGTTCTTCGCACGGCGCACGCATCCTGGGTTCTTCAAGAAGCCTTTTGAACTCTACCTTGCCTACCTACACTTGTGTGCTTCCTCCATCCATGCGTTCCTACGCACCCTTAAGATTTGGAAGCCCAACATTTCCTTTATGGCATACAAATTTTTTATTCTAACTTTCAAGAGAAGAGCTATCTGATTGCAGAAGATACCATCATTCCTAGATTTCCATAGACCCCAAAAAAATGAGGAAGGGTGATATTCTAGGCCCATATCAAGATAGGAAAATGGAAAGGGATCTCCCATTGAAAGAAACAATCTTCAATCGTTAAGGGTAGGATCCATTGGATATTGAAAAAATCCATAATAGCAGCAAATAAAACATGGGAGAAGGAGAAATGAAGGAGGAGATGGTTGAAATTTTCCTCCTCTTTCTTACAGAGAGAACATCTATTGGGAATATTCATTCCCCTTTTCTTGAGATTTTCCACAGTCAAGATTTTATTCTGGGAAGCCAACCAAAAAAAGATATTAATCTTAGGGGTGAGATCCTTCGCCCAGAGTTTACCCCAATAGTCCTTGGGCAAATCATTCTTGAAATTTGACATTTAGGCTGATTTAACCATGAAATTTCTAGATTCTTCTTCTTTCCATTTGATGGAGTCCTCCTTGGTTTGGAACATGGGGATGTGGAAAGCCTTAAGTTTATTATTGAGAACCTGGAAAGGTTGGATGTCACCATCAAAATCCAGAGGAGGCTCAATGTTTTCCCATATAACATAATCTTCCTAGATCCAAAAGTCTCGAATCCAAAATTTTCTAGATTCCTTGTAGTACTGAGCAACTTCTTTCCAAAAATCCAACTTAGCTAAGGGGGAATCCCCAAGCCAATTATCGAACCAAAAACTAATTCTAGAGCCCTTGCCAATTTCCCAAATCATACCTTTGGATAAGATTTCTTTAGAGGCCACAAAGGAATTCCATAAAAAAATATCCTCAAGGGAGGTTATTTTGGTTTTACAAGGATTCCATTCTACCTATTTTTTGCAAATATTTCATCTTTATAATTTTCACCCAAATACCTTCTTCTCTCACAATCCTCCAGCTAGCCTTGGCAATTAAGGCCTCATTCATAAGAGAAATGTTTTTTAGCCCCAATAATCCACATAGCTTAGGTTTAGTAACTTTATCCCAGGCCACAAGAGGAAATTTGAACTTCTCACCAACTCCCATCCATAGGAACCTCTTTTGGATTTTATCTAAGGCTTCCTTAATTTTAGCAGGGAGCATGAAAAGAGACATCACATAAATGGGAATGCCTTGAAGGGAGATTTGGAGTAGTTGAATCTTACCAGCTTGAGAGATCAAGAGACTCTTCCAAGATGAGAGTTTACTATTAAATCTATCCAACAGAGCATTCCAAACCATGAGGTCATGATTCTTAAGGATCGGGGGCATACCCAGATAAGAATCTATAAAAATTTTGATTCTGCAACCCAAGATGCGAGCTAATCTGGCTTGAACCTGATTTTCCACATTTATGAAAAGGACAGCACTTTTATGGAATTTAACCATCTGTTAAGAAACATGTTCATAATCATTAAGAACCTCCTTAAAATTTTAGGCCTCATGGATAGAGGCCTTACCCATCATAAAATTATCATCCACAAACTCATTGAGATAGATAGAGGGAAGACCATTTGAGATTTTAACACCCTAGATGTAGTTGGAAGCCATGGCATGTTGATATATTCTACTCAAGGATTCATCCATTATGACATAGAGGAAAGGTGAGAGAGGATCACCTTGTCTTATCCCTCTACTAGCTTGAAAGAAACCTTCCAGTTTTCCATTGACCAGTACCGAGAAACTGGAAGTGGAAATACATGTCATAACCATATTAACCAAAAAGTTATCAAAACCCACCTTTAGTAGGATGGCCAGGAGAAAAGGCCAATTTATCCTATCAAAGGCTTTATGCATATCCATCTTAAGAAACATAGTCGATCTTCCAGATCTTTCAATGGAGTGGATGGCTTCTTGAATCACAATAATGTTGTTAGTAATTTTCCTTCCAGGAACAAAAGCCCCCTTATTCCCAAATTTCAAATTGGATTTCCCTCCTTCCCTTCTTTTTATCTCATCGTCTCATTTATAAATGTAATATCTTGGCTCATTATAAAGGGTTGGACATTTTGCATCCTTTAGTTTTGTTGAGGATCCTATATCTCTACATTTTGAGTCACAAATCTCGAGATCTGGCTCATGCATGTGAATATCGACCTTTAGACGCCATTATAACTGACTGTGTATACCTAGGAGTAATAGAAGCATTGTTTTGTGGTTATCTTTTGCCTTAATGTGTTTTATTTCTTCTTTATTGCCTTCTTTTACATTGTATGCATGTTGTGTCAACTATAAATTCCTTCCATCGCCATTTTCTAGTTTTGTTTCATGAAATTGATTGTGTAAGTGTGTGTTTGTTTTTGCTACACGTGCATAGCCATCCCTCATTCTTTCTCTTTCATTTTCACTTAGAATAGATGGTTTTCATCCCTCTTTTTCTATTGATATAACCTACCTTAGTTTATTTTTCCTTTATATTATCCTTTTATACTTGGTCCCTTGGCATTTTTAGCTTAGTTTTCCCTTCCAGCATTAGGAGTAGCAATAACTTTATAAATAGATAAAGGAACCAGCCTTCTCCGGAGATCCATCTCAAGTGCGCAAGGTCCCATAACTTGGGGATGGTTCCATTTTTTTCTCAAACAACTCAGCTCTTCCAAATCCGAGACACGGGTGCATGTTTAACGACCAACAATTTTAGGCACTCTCGGTGGAACAAGCATTGAAAGATTAAATTTCATAGTTGCTAAGTTTTGGTGTGTGATTTAGTGATTTCCAGCCTTTGGAGGCTCATTCAACACATATGACGATTCCCAACACTTAGATCTACTATTTTAGTAGCCATAGTACCTTTTATGAGAAGATTGCACACTAGACAAAGCATTGCAACCGAAGGATCTTTTGAATATCTCCATATTTCGCCAAGAAGCACATGCAGAAGAGCTCCCATGCATGCATCCCCATCTTTGGCATGTTGCGCACATTCCACTCCTCCTCATAGCAATAGACAAGCACGCCTTATCATGACACTTCAACATTCTCCTCCTCTGAGGAACTTTATTAGCTTCACTGGTGGAATCCTACTCAATCTCAATACACATCATGATATGCCAGCAGTCGCGCTAAAAATAATTCCATACTTCACTGGTGATAATCAAGTTAGCCATGTTGAGCACATTCAATATTTGGCTAATGTATGATATTTTTATCTGATCACACATGATGATGTAGCAGTCAGGATTCATGCAACTTATTTCAAAGGTAAAGTGCTCTAATGGTACCATGGCCTAATACCTGCATCTATTACCACATGGGATGAGCTTGGAACAACTCTTTGTAACTACTTTGAAGATAAATCATATCATCTATCACTGGTGGAGCAGCTGACTACAACAAAGTGCATGCCCATCGAGCATATGACTAAATTCAAAATCATATTTTAGAATACTTGGGACAGAATCCCTCAAGTGGTAAGGCCTACAGCCTATAATTCTTTCATGTATTATCTAAGGGCTTTGAATAGTGACATTTTAGTCATGATTCAATCCATGGGAGGTAGAACTTTACTAGCTGCCTACAACATTGCCATAAGGGTAGAAAATAGTCTCATTCAGGTGGCAAAGCTGGCTCCCAGAACTCTTGCGCCCTTTTTTCAAGAAATTTCTCCAGCACCTCAACCTTCTATTTCCCTTATTCCAATGTAGAGCATGCAACTTGTTGTATCCACATCCTACTCTCTCACCCAGTAGAAGGAAGATGATGAATCAGGGTCCAATAAGGTCATATCATTGGAGAAGCAGTAGGCACAAGCCTATAGGAGTAGTTCTAATCAGGTGCAAAGCCTAAAAAATCAGCCTTGGTAGAATTAGTATGGAAATCAAAGATATGGTAAGAACCAATAGAATTATATAATGCATGTTAATGCACACTTGCCTTTGCAAGTTATTCCTCATGTACAGTCTCTTCCAGCACACACCACAAGTGAGGCACTTGTTCTAGTTCAGAACAACATGGCGCAAGAGTCTGAATGGTTTTTTCCTTACAAATTTCCCCATATTTAGTATCATTGCACTAATGTTGCATGCACGCAAGCCTATATGATCCAAAATGTTTCTAAATTTGAGCCTTCCATCAGTATAAGTGAACTTGAAAACCAAGAAAAGCTAGAAGTTCCTCCCAAATCCAATTTGATATTCTTTGGCACTGAGGACTTATGTGCGACCAATCAAGTTGCGGATGATACAAATAGATTTCATACCTAGGTTACTGATAACATAAGATACAAGAATAGAATTCTCAATTCTGGTGTGCAAGTCACAATTCTAGCAATTCAAGTAGATCCTCAAAATCATAAATATGCAGCAAAGGCATCCAGTAATAAAAATGCTCAAGTTCCAGCATGTGAGGCTCCACGTAAAGCTCCTCTTGAAGTGGTGCACACCCTTATTTTGGTAGGTCAAGCCTCTGCACCATCTAAGGCTCCTGCCTCTACACTTGAACAATCAAGAAAAGATACTACTGTGCCTCAAATGCATAAGTTAGTGGGACTTCCATTCAGCATTGTGGACCAGATGAAGAATACTAACATAAATGTCACAATGTGGGATGCACTGACCATTCCATCTGAGTGCAACTTGTTGCATGAAGCTCTGGCACAACTTCCATGCACTAATCCAGCTATTAAAAATTCATGTGCTTCTGTCAGTATCTACCAAGAACATGAGAACCAAGTAAGTAAGGTCTTTAAAACCCCGCCCTTTTATATGTCCTTAATCATAGGAAAACATCTTGTCCATAACTTCATGATTGACTCGGGTGCTAGTACCTCTTTTATGCCTAAGAAAATTGTTGATGTCTTAGGTATTAAGTATAGCCCCTTAATAAAAGGAGTTCTAAAACTTGATGGTTCTATTGTCACTACCCTATGAATCATCAAGGATATTGAGTTAATCCTCCATGCATGTCCAAGTCTGACAATAACTCAAGATGTGTCAATCATTTATCTACCCCCTTTGTTTGCCATGTGTCTGTCAAGGGACTTTACTGCTAAAGTGGGTGGCTACTTCTCTTCTAACTGGACCCATATGTTACTCAAGAAAAGGTATAGTACCCAATTTACCATACAATCTAAGCCAATATTTTCCTATCATGTAGATTCATGTGTCCCATCCCCTCTCTGAGCCAACTATTTAATCCAAAAAGAACAAGTTTCAGTTTTTGACGAGAAACCTCTCGCGCCTCCTATTTTGAACTTAGTGTTGGATGAATGGGTGGAGAGATGCCATAGATTTGATCCATCTGTTGAGGAGCTATAATCTTATAAAAATGGGCTTAGTACCTACTGCATCCTTGAAGAAGAAGGTGTGCTACTGTGTGTGCTAAAGCAAAGTGAAGTAAATTCTAGCCTCTGGAATGTGTACTTCAATGGATCAAAAATCAAAAATGGCATAGACACAAGTGTTTTTCTCATTTCCCCTAAGGATGAGAAATTATTTTTCATGTATAGGTTACAGCTCGCATGCTCCAATAATGTGGTAGAATACGAGGCACTAGTCCATGGCCTACTTATCACTAAAAAGAAAAGTATTAAGGCGCTACAAATATTTGAGGACACGGAATTGGTTATCCACCAAGTCACCAACAAGTGTGCTGCAAATAATAAGCTTCTCAAAGATTATAAAAATATATTTTGGGACCTCCTTGAGATATTTGATGCTCTAAACCTACAGGTGGTGCCGCAAAATGAACAAGGAAGTAGATCATATGGTCACACTTGGTTCACATTTCTCCCCTACTGAGGAAATTTTCAAAGGGAACACTCGACACATAAAGATGGTAACTAGGCCATCCATTCTAGACAACAACACTAGCTAGAAAGTGTTTGACAGTAACACGTAGATCATCCAGTTCATTCAGAATGAAGTTGGGTTCTCATCAAGCATGCAAGTTGACTTGCATGACAGCTATGATGACCAAGTAATACAACTAAAGACAAATAAGTTAATTAAAGGTATTTTCACCTTAGAACAAATATTCATCCCTGATGATGAGTTTAAGGGTGAAGAAAATTATATGCGAGCCACACAGGAAGATTGCTTCCCAGTCACTATTGTGTGTGGAAAGGAGTTTCTTCTCAATAAAGCTTGCGCACATGATGAAAAGCATGCCTTCATATCTCTCCATAAAAAATGTAGTGATATATTTTCATGGGAGTATGAAGACCTCAAAGGTTTTGATCCAAGTGTTGCTCAGCACTTCATTGACCTTGATCCTGGTATCCAAAATCATTGAGGAAAAGATAATATTTCCAATCAAGTATTCTACTTGGGTTGCGAACCTAGTTCCGATGCATAAGAAGAATGGTGAAATCAAACATTTTTTTATTTCAGCGATTTGAACAAGGCATCTCTAAAGGATCATTATCCTTTTCCTTCTATGGAGTAGATTCTACAGAATGTGGTCAACGTGCAAATATTCTCTATGTTGGATAGATACTCAGGTTTCAATCAGATCTTGGTCAGGGAAGAGGATCAATGTAAACCAGTATTTACAACCAAGTGGGGAACATATGCATATCAAAAGATTCCCTTCAGTCTGTCAAACACAGGCACAACGTTGTAACACGCCATGGATATTGCCTTCAAAGGTTACATCAATGAGTTCATCTTGGTTTACCTTGATGACATCACCATATTTTCAAAGCATGGTGTGCATCACATGGCCCACCTAGAAAAATTATTTGAGAGATACAGAAAGTTTTGGGTGTCTCTTAACCCCAAGAAGTGTAATTTTTTTGTGGCGTAGGGTAAGCTTTTGGGCCATGTGGTTTCAAAGGATGGCATCGTAATTGATCATGAGTGTGTTTCAGTCATCATGACTCTTTCTTTTCCAACACACAAGAAATCCTTGTAGTCCTTATTTGGAAAAATCAACTTTGTTAGGAGATTCATCCCTAACTTTGCAAGACTAGTAAGGTTGATCACCCTCATGCTCAAGAAAAACATAGCTTTTAGGTGGACAGCTGAAGGAAAGGAAAGCTTCAAAATAATCAAGCAAGAGATTGTTTATGTGCCAACACTCATCAACCTAAATTATTCAAAAGATTTTATCCTTTATGCTCATGGCGATGATGTGAGTTTTGCTACTATCCTAACATAGGAAAATCAACTTTGTTAGGAGATTCATCCCTAACTTTGTAAGACTGATAAGGTTGATCACCCTCATGCTCAAGAAAGACATAGCTTTCAAGTGGACAACCAAACGAAAGGAAAGCTTCAAAAATATCAAGCAAGAGATTGTTTATGTGCCAACACTCATCAACATAAATTACTCAAAAGATTTTATCCTTTATGGTCATGGCGATGATGTGAGTTTTGCTACTATCCTAACATAGGAAAATGAAAAAGGGTTGGAGCAGCCAGTGGCTTTCTTCAACTAAACACTGAAATATTATAAGTTGCGATACAGTCACATGGAAAAATAGGTCTACACTATCATACACGCACTCAAAAATTTCAAGAGCTTGCTCACCACAAACCACATCAAGGTGTTATTCCCGCACGTAAGTGTTAGATACTTCGTCATGGGAGCAGAAATCAGCAAGAAGAGAGCGCGATGGGTGACCAAAATCATTGAATATGATGTGACTATTAAAGCCAAAAAGTTGGTAAGAGGTAGCATGCTATGTAGACAACTTGCTGAGGATGCGTACAATGAACCTGAGACTTCATTTTTTGTGGATGAATATATCTCACATGCATAACTTGAACAGAATATAGCCCCTAGCATGCATGACTAGATGAAGGATGTGATCACATTCCTTTTCAAGGACACATACCCTCCTAGTCTAAACAAGGAAAATAGAATACATCTAAGGCTACAATAAATCATGTATGTTATGATTTATGGCCTTCTCTTCAAAATAAATATTGATGGTGTGTTGTTAAGATGTATCGATAGCTCATAAACTGAAAAAGTGTTAGCATAATTCCATGATGGATTCTCTAGTGGATAGTTCTCTACCAAGACTAAAACAATAAATATCATAATAGCATGACCCTTTTGGCCTACCCTGTTCGCTAAAGCACACAAGTGGGTCATGAAAATGAAAAGAATGTGATTTATTTATAGGAAATAATAAATTGGCAGTGCTTCCCCTCCAACCAATCTAAGCAGATCAGCCTTTTACACAATGGGGTATTGACTTCATAGGCATGAACAATCTTTCCTCAAGTGCTAAGCATAAGTGGGCATTGACAACTTAATATTACTTCAACAGATGGACAGAAGCTTTCGCAATCAAGGAATTAACTAAACCAATCATCCTTGAATTTCTCAAGAGAATTGTAACAAGGTTTGGTGTTCCTCAAACCATTATCTCTGATAATGCAAAATCCTTCCTTGGTAGTAAAATCATTGATTAGGAATTAAGCCTTAGAGTATACTTGAAGACTTATTCCAACTATTACCCACAAGGAAATGGATTGGCAGAGTCAATAAAAGAAACTAATTAGGATCATGAATCGTACAATGAATATCAACCAAAGACAATGGCATACAAAGGTCTCGCACACACTTTGGGTAGATAGAATCACATTGAAAAAGGCTATAGGAACTTCACCTTATAAGATTATCTATGGAAAGGAGGTCACCATTCCCTTGACACTAGAGTTAAATTCATTGGCATTTTCTCAGCAGCTAGAATTGGAGGGCATGGATCAAAGAAATCAGAATGGCAGACCTGGTTGAAATTGAAGAATCAAGGAACTATGTCATGATTAGGCTAGAACAACATCAACAAATAACAAAGAAATGGTTTGATAGAAAGGATAGGCCTCAAGCTTTCAAATTTATGGACTTGGTCTTAAAATGGGATGTTGAAAGAGCTAAGCCAGGGTGTCATTCAAAATTTTATGCACTTTGGAGTGGCCCATACATCATCAGTTCATGCAAGGAGGCTAATTCTTTTGAGTTGTTTCATCTTGATGGAGGCACACTAAAAATCACAGTCAATGGGATCTATCTTAAACCCTTCTATTAGGTTTTTTGCATCATTCAGTATGTATTAGAGTAGTTTTCAATTCCTCCAAGTGTGTTGTGTGTAAATTATTTGTTTGTACATAGTTCTTTTTCCTCGCGTGCTTCTTGCACACGCTCTTCTTTTGCTTTTAGGATGTCAGTTATCTTCCAACAGTTTTTAGTAATTTTTGCAGGATTCAGAACAGAGTTCAAAAATGTTTCATCAAGTGATTTCAGGGGATAGTTGTTTCAAAGTTGCAGATCAGAGATTCATATACATAACAGACTCCATGCCTAATGGATGCTCTAGGCTACTAATCTCCTTCATCTAGCAGGTAGATGGCCCCAAAATTTTCCAAAAATGTTATCTAAATAACTACCCTAGTTATTTGGACAACTTACATTCACAGTCTATATTTGAGGTTCTACACTACAGGTTGCACACACTTCAATTGTCTCGTTAGCACATCTTATTGGTTGTATTTACTCGCACTCCTTGCATGCTCTACTTCTGCACTTCTCTTCCTTCCATTTTCTTTTTCCTTCTTGTTCCATTTTCCTCTCACGCGCCCCGCACATTACTCTGTAATAGTTACACCTTGACCATACGTTTCTTCCTTAGGTATTTTCTCCCATTTCCTCCTACATGCATTACCTTTGCACATACCTTCCCTCTATTTTCTTTCATGCCTCATCCTTTCATGCGCATGTCTGTGTGCCTTATTTTGTGTTCTATGTGCCACGTTTAAATATGTCATACCTCAAGTGTATCACACACAACCTATCAAATCACACCACCAGGGTGACAAATCCTTGCAACAAATTAGTGTGTGACATGTGGAAGAAACAACAAAACAAATCAGCAGTTGGCCATTTCTTCATCTAATCTACATGCACCACATGTCTTGTGTGCCCAGTTCACACTGTAGATCTTCTAACAGTCATAAATTTTGTTTTAGTGCTCAAATCCTTGTGCACCCATACTTTTCAGAAATTTACTGACGTGGGCTACATGCTAGACCATTCCAAATTTAGATTTCAGCAGGATTTGGTAGTTGAGGAGCTAGAAAATGTCTTTCACACCAGTAATATGTGATATGATTTCTCTAACCACTCAGATCTCATTTGATATTCCTTCCTTTTGTCTCCAACATGCCAAATAGTCATGAAGAACTACACTTGACTGATTGTAGGCAGATTTGTAGGCATTAGTGACTGGTGGTTGAGTTTTCAAATTAGATTTCCCCCCTTTTATTCTTTTTATCTCATCACCTCATCTATAAATGTAAGAGTTTGGCTCATTGTAAAGGGGGAAATTTTACATCCTTTAGTTTTTTTGAGGATCCTATATCTCTACATTTTGAGTCACAAACCTCTATATTGGCTCGTGCATGTGAATATCGACCTTCAAATGCCATTGTAACTGACTATGCATACCTAGGAGTAATAGAAGCATTATTTTTTAGCTATCGTCTTCCTTAAAATGTTTTGTTTCTTCTTTCTTGCCTTCTTTTACATTATATTTTTGTTGTGTCAACTTTAAATTCCTTGCATCGCCATTTTCTGGTTGTGTTTCATGAAATCGATGGTGTAAGTGCTTTCTAGTTTTTGTTCCACGTGCCTAGCCTTCCCTCATGATTTTTCTTTCATTTTCACACATAACAGATATTGTTCATCCCTCTTTTTCTGGTGTTATCACCTCCCTTAATTTATTTTTCCTTTCTGTTATCCTTTTATCCCTAGTCCCTTCTTAGTTTTCCCTTCCATCATTAGGAGTAGCAATAGCATTAGAAATAGAAAGAGGAATCGTCCTTCTCCGAAGATCCGCTCAAGCACACAAGGTCCCACAACATGGAGACAATTTCATTGTTGTCTCAAAAAACTCGGCTCTTCCAGATCTAAGACACAAGTGCAAGTTTGACAACCAACAATTTCCTAATGATGAAGGAGGTGTAATAATATGTAATAGGTGGATTATTTTGATGTAATTAACTTCCAACATCAATTATACATGAATAGGATAATACATTCCAACTTAAAATGAGTTAATAAATTTATAGTTGATCAATAAGTTGTTCAAAATACAAGAGGAGATAGAGACTTAGCTTGTTAAGGAATATTTTGGAATTATCTATATGTGATAGGTAGTGTAACTGGAGAATTTGGAACTCTACATTCTGCACAAAATATTATGGAGATGGAAAACTTGTAGGTTCATGACCGTACACAATTTTTATAGTTCAGGCAAGAGTTTTAGGTCCAGAACAATGATTGTATGGTCTTAGAATAGAAGATAGTTGAGATATGAATCATTTTGGATGTTTCACTTATCTTGAAATTATGCTCATTATGTGTTGTTCTTCCTCGCGCAACCTTAGGATGACCTATAAGGATTTACAACAAATTAGAAACCCTAATAACATGTAGAATCCTTCATCAGAGCATTGACAAATCAAAGGAGAAAAACATGTGTGTGTGTGTGTTGAGGATGGACCACCCTGGGCAGTTAGACTCCCATATGCCAAACCAGTCCCATTTTTATACTATATATCCTTGATGTAGAAATAAGCCTATTGTAGTTCACCTAAGTGCTCATGTAAGTGTGTAAAATAACCAACCCCCTAGGGGTGCCCTTTTGTCTTGTGACACTAAGATAATGGGCTAATTGTGTAGTATATAATGTACCAAATGTGGTAGTTGTGATATTTGGTGTGACTCAGTTATGTATCCTAACTATTATGTTGATTAAAATCCTTATGTAATCCTTGAAATAACTTTGTTCTTTCTTAGCACATGGCTATATGATCTTTTCATGTGTGTAGATTGATGAAGCTAGAATCCTTAAACTGGTTGAGTGCTTCAAAATCATAGTATTGATTTCTCTAGATAATGTGTAGTTCATTTGAGCATATTTAGGAACCCTTTTAGTGCTTTTGGAATGATGTTTACAATAAGATCTTGTAATAATGGCAGGTTAGTTAGAATGTGATAGTTTGACTTGCTTATATAATGTTTTATAGGTGAGATATTATGAGAAAGATGACCTTATAAAGATGAAATGACCCAAAGAATCATTTATCATTGAAATTAAATTCAATGATTGAGAAGGGGCAGGACCCTACAAATCAGCCAAGATTGTAGCCCATATCCTGACCCTTCTACACGGTTTTGAAAAAGAGAAAATTCTAAACTAAAATTTGTGCAGTGAATATCATATGATTACCTCTTTGATTGAATAATATTTCTAAATTTTTTTACAAAGGATGATATAAAAATAATTAAGGTGTGGGATGGATACAAATATGATTAGATTGGATTCCGAATGTGAACATTTATCTTAGAAGGATACAAGGTCAAAATTGGCATCGCACAAGGACAAGTTGCCAAACTTTAGTGTCTAAATTTCCCCCCATTTAAGTGTGTAATTAAAAATTGCATGTTTACTAGAAAAACATACCTGACTGTGTACACACACTTTTCCTTCACTCAAAGAGACTTCGTGATGTGTTGGTTTTGGCATGCTCCATGATGAAACTTGCAACACATAGTGTACTCAATGTCTATGATAGAAACTGAACTTTAACTCAAAATATAGATAGTGCATTATTTGAACATTATAAAATGCATGGAAAGAGTACGCATGTTTTTTATAGAGGGATAAGCTCTTGTTATTATCGTGCCTTAGAGATTTGGAGTGTGATTTTGAGATGCCAGAGGATTAGGGGTAATCAGCCCTCATATTATGCCATATGACATAATAAAGGAAGAAGAATTAGACTACAAAGGACCCATGTACTTCAATGCCTTCCCCATTTGAAAATGTGAAGAGGAAGGAGGAAAGATCAATCTACAAAGCCTGTAGTTTTTCTTTGATGTTTTTATTTTCTGAGAATTTAGTGAGATAAGGGGAAATATCAGTCTATGAATCTCATAGTTTTACTTTGAATCTTTCCACTAAACCCACATACCATGCCACTATATATGGATTTAGGCCCAATTTTTTCCAATAGATCTTAGACGAAACGACCCATGTCATGCCCCCATAAGGTGTTGTTATGTCTAAAGTGATTATTATAATTCTAAGATTTTTTTTGGGGGGGGGGGATGGAGGCCTATGACCCTAAACCCATTATGCAATTTTATATGAATCGCCACTATAAATAATGAACGAATTATTCATGCCCCCCTTGTATCCTACCCTAATTTGTGTAATTTGTACCTATAATAGTATAGAGATCCTGCAAATATTTGGTAGAATATGTAAAAACTTGAATTTTGAATGAAATTTCCCATTGCATGGGAACGTATGAAGAGGTCGGGACCATACCATGGTCCTAAATATTCTATATGGTTTTGACCATGCTTGAATTCTACCACATTTCAGTATCTATGACCTTTTCTAAGGATCTAAGTCCTGTATATTTTTTTCTTGTATTATGTAATTTATCTGTATTTGTAGATATACCTCATTTAATGCACCCTTTTTTAGGCATGTCTGATAAAACATTTGAGCATGTCTCAAAATAAAATATGTGTACTCATGTGCTCTATATATGATACTTCGTAGGAGGATGCAGAAGGTTGGAGTGGTGGCTAATGTTTAGAATGTGTACCTACAAAAGGGGTTACACATGGTGAAAAACATGGCATATAGAACAAGTAACATATAATGAGTAACAAACAAGAATGCACATGTAAAACAACTAGTAACATCATAGAATAATAACAATCATGTCCTACTCCGTAGTAAAACAAGTGTGTAATTAACATAGAACTCATGTCATATAAAAAATAGTAGTGTAAGCATTATTGTAAGTTAAAAACAAAAGAGTAATAGAAACAACACAAGGACAAGTTACCATATTTTAGTGTCTACACATTCTTATTGAAAAACATCAACACTAAAGCACTAAAGGTTCCCGTAAATCTTCCAAAATTATATGCACATCCTTTAGAGTAGCCACCACATAATTTAAAGCACTCAAATAAAGTTCAATAATCTATCTTCCATAATCACCAAGAAATCAAAATACTTAGAGTTATGTCTTAGTAAGAGAAAGTCACTCAAACATTGCTAAAGATATTGAAGGACAAATGAGATCAATTTTAGCATTTGATTCACATCACACACACTACTACAATGCTAGTCACATTTTTATTCTATTTATCATTATGTATGCTACTCTTTGAGTCAAGAGACGAGAGGGCAACGTAGGGGATGAATTAGATTGCATACATCACTTTCACCAACACTAGGATAATTATATGAGACTTGCTTCTACTTTAGGTGATGTATTCTAGCACTTGGATTGGTTTTGAAATGGTTGACCACCAAGGTTATTCCAACCTCACTCACATAATAATTTATCCTTTTGTTATCTAATCATTTCATGAAGTTTGTTACATGTATATGGGGTTTCCTATTTGTTGTATGTCATTACAAGTGGTGTTGAAGGTGTGTGAGTCCTAGATATATATAATGACCACCATTTCTAGGTCAATTTTATATAAGTGAAGTTATAAAGCTCCACCATGTACATGTTAGAAATTGTATGAAGGATGAGATCATACTATGTCCTAATTGAATTTGTATAGTTTCATATAGGAGTAGTCTCTGAAACTTTATAGTCTCTTGATCGAAGCATTTTTAGGTTCATATCACTCATTTTAGCCAATATGTACACCTATATCAATTATGTACCTCTCAACATAACTAATTATTCATCCCTTCTTGTGTTTTATGATATCATTTCATTATTTTACATCATTTATTTTTTGGAAAAAGGGTAAAAGTGGGGGTTTTGAAAGGAACCTCATCCTTTTATAGAAAGGCCCTTAAGGTCAAATGTGCCAATGAAGCAAAGAAATTAAAAATCCCATAGGTAGCAATAGACAAAAATCCACAAAGGCACAAACCAAACGGGGAAAATAACAAAAAGAGAAGAATAAAAAGGAAAGTAAAATCTCTCGTAGCTACTTATGTATTTGCAACACTGGAGCTACTGTTAAATCCCAAAGAAATAAATCCCAATATGAAGCAGGGTCAAGACCAAGAAATGCATACATTGGAAAATAAGACCCAAACCAAAAATATTAAGGCCCGTCATTGGAGATTGCAAGATTAATACTTCATGTCATTCAAACAAGTAGAACCAATTGTGTTTTTTAACCTTAATCTAACCCCCCCATCAGCATCAGGGTGAGGCGGTGCCCCCAAATCATTGTAAAGTGACTCATCTTCCACAAGCCTCACTTCCAAATTGCTTGCTTGGTCAAGTTTCATCCCCCAACCCCCTTCCATACCTACACCACCTGTCAGGGACCCACCAAAAGCATTGGACACAAGTCACCCAGTGTAGTTAATGCAAGTTTCAAATTTTGAATTTTGAATCCATTTTGTGTTCCCCAATATCTCACCCCACCTATCACCAGAAGATTGGTCTACAATAGTGCACAAAGCCACATCCTCTAATCTGACACCATTTCTCACCAAGTCACCCATACCTGAAATTGGCATCTTAGACGTGGATACAGTAGAAAGAGAACTAACCAATGTGCTTGCTCTAGTATCAGTCTCCTCCTTCATGTCTTCATCAATCGGGTCCTCATCATCAACCTGGGAAATGGGCACCTGATGTTTGCAACCCTCCATGTTCACCAGATGAGATGGTGTATCACTATATAATTTCTTTATGTCATAGCTGGTCATTCTACATTTACCATAGATTATCGATGAACTCTCGATTTCTATTTTTTGTTCTCATTTTCCAAAATAAGATTCCAAAAATATTATTTTTGGCACTATGGATCCCATTGGCACATTGATGCATAGGCGAGAAAAAACCAACCTAGACCAATATTTTGTAGTTATATAAATAGTGATCAACACCCCTATAGACCTAACATTCCCCAAAAAAACTTTGGGTTACCAAAATTTCAAGGGGAGTGTTAGGAGATAGATCCAGAGAGGGAGTTCTTGAAATTTAAACTCTTGAAACACCCCAGGTTACCAATGATGGAGGTTAAGGGATGTTTTCCCATAAAACCACAGTGTACCCTATAGAACATTTTGTAAATCTCGTTCTTCATGGAAATAGAATAGAAATACAACCCTCGCAAGAGCTCGTACCTCTAAATTATAGGCCCATTTCCTCCTATACCAATCTCTTACAAAATCTATGTTAGGTATTAGACCAACAAAGCATCTGACCACCTTAAATTTAAATCTCTCCTTGGCCCTATCAATAATTAGCCTCAGAATCTCCCGATGTAGATCTTCATCTCTCTAGGATAAAGAGAGATTTAAGGGTTCTATATAATCGACGCCAAAAATCTTTGCAGCCCGCGTCTCATTAGCCATAGGGGGAGCCAAATACCTACCTCCAAAACCTTCATATTTTCCCTCACAATCATCCTCTTTCATCATAGCTTCATGGGGAGTTATTTTACATCATTTATTTTATTAATAGTTATATTTTGGATTATATGATTAATGTAGATTAACTTATTCATAATATTCTAGATGTAACATTCTCACACCTTTGCATATATATCATTTATAGTTCTACAGTGTAAACATGGGGATTTATAACTCCCAAAATGTATGTGAATGACTGGTTTGTGTCTCTTTGTAAAATATTAGGTCTTGATAATATATGAAGCCTCTTAAATCAACCACCTTGACCCAACACCCAAATCTTAGGTAAAAACCCTATATAAAGATTAGTGGTTAGGTTAAAGCGCATTCCATATTGCCTACATTAGCATGACTTAGAAGAGGCCTCAAACCACATGTATTTCTTCATATAGATATAATATTGTATGGATAAATTATATTTGATAACTTGAACACTTGATAAATGCTTTATAATGACTTGAATTTTTGGGTTGTTGATCTAGGAAGCTTAAATATTAGACCTAATTAATAGTGCTTCAGACCTATGTAGGGGTTATTCTTAATGTCTTCTACTACTTTAGGGATGTGTTATCACCGAATCACAGCACCCCTGGATGTTGATCAGATTTCTAGTTTGATCACTCTAAGCATCCAGTGTGATTGGATAACATGGGTACTATCTCCAAGTTGTGGGACTTGCTACTTGAGATAGACCTCTAGAGAAAGCTGGTTCTTGCTCCTAAACTACCTGCCACAATCTACTCTAGTGCAGGCCAGGCTAACTATTCTAATCTAAAATTCCAAGGGACCAGGGAGAGAAAATGCATAAAATGAAAGCCTACACTAAAGCGGTGATACACCAGAAAAGGAGGGTGTGAGAGTAATCTCCAAATGTGTGAAATACAGAGGGAAATTGGACACTAGAAGAGGTGATGACAGTTCACCATAATCTAGCAAAATGCATTCACAACAATATTCCAAGCATACACAATGTTAGTGAATTCCTGCAAGAACATAATAATAGACACAATATTCTTGTAGAAAGATAAAAGGGGCAAGAAGAATGTAAGAAAACACAGCAGGGGAAGATACATCCACAAACTTTGTATTTTATTGCTTCCTGGTATGCACAGTTCAGTCTATTACAAGATAAGGGCCTGGATCACCATGCAAGGAGTCCACTACAAGGGCCTGCAACACACTGGCTTCACAAAGCAATTTTGACAGAGCTTTGCTACCCAAAAACTCCCTCTTTTACAATGAGCCCAACACTCCAATTTATAGAAAAAATGAGAAGGAGAAGAGAAGGGAAAATGGAAATCCCGAAATCTGTCCTTCAACCACCTGTAAGAAACATTAAATTGAGTGAAATGATTGTATATTACTTGCAAAAGGCTCCCCATACTGTCCCATGTGCTGCAGTAGAGAAAGAATGATGACCATGCCTCTTAATTGCACTCCCAGCTACCAAATAAAACACTGTTCTGAACCTGGCCACGTTTTCTTAAAAAAAATCAATTAATTTCTAATCAAATCTGGAATTTCTTGATTTTTTTGCATTGGTCTCGGAACCATGATTCCAACGGTACCAATTTTGTGCAATTTCGTTGAGAAATGCAAAAGTTATGGCCTTCTGAGTGCGGGCAGCTATTTTGGGTCTGGCAGGCGTTTTCTGTCATTTGACGGCAATGAACATTAACTGAATGGAGCCGAATATGTTTCTCTTAATTAAATATATCTACCCTCATTAAAAATAAGTTAGGGGACGTCGTTCTCATTCCAGAAAGTCCAATTTTGTGAAAATCGGAGCTCGGAGTCAAAAGTTATGGCCGTTTGAAGTTTCGCAGGTCAAACGTTGACTTTTCCTCTTCTGTCTTTGCCCATTTCACGCTTTCGCGTCCCACGCGTCCCTCGCGTACTTTTGTCCCAGCTGGCACAGTGCTCCTTGTGTTGATTTCAGGTGAACCGGCCGGTTCGCATCCATTTGTCCCAAATGTCCCAGTTGCCTTCGGACTGTTTGTTCCCATTTCGCCCGGTTCGGCCGGTTCGCGTCCATTTGTCCCAAATGTCCCAAAGGTGACCCTCTCAGCAGTTAGCCAATTTTTCTCTCTTTTGGCCGGCTCGGCTTTTCACGCCCGCTGCGTACTTTTGTCCCAGATGTCCCTGTTGCTAGCGGGCTGTTTGTGCTGATTTCGCGCGAACCGGGCGGTTCGCGCCTTTGTGTCCCGGATGTCCCAAATACTTTCTTGAGCAGGACTTAGCCAATTTTCACGATTTTTCCTGGATCAACCTACTTTCCTTCTGCAACCATTTTTCACATTTTCTTAGAGCTTGCTCCTTCCTTCTTTGGCCAGGGGAGTTAGAAAAATATCTGAGGGAACCTCAGAAACATGATGTTTGCTCTGAATCAATCAATGTGCCTGGGGCTTGAATATTCTGATGCATGTTATCAAATTACCCTGGGGGGTAAATTTTGGATAACAGGATGTTTAGGAGATATTTTCTTTCCATTTGAGTGAATTTTAATTGAGGAACTCTTGAAAGTGTCAAGTATGTGCTAGGTAAATAAATGAGTCTTATACTTATTTATATAGGGTTCCATGAATATAATTTTAAATTAAGGATGGCCTATAGTGGAGATGCTAACACATAACTAAGTTTTGGGTGGCCCTTACGTTACCATTTTTCACAGGACCAAATCATTGGATAGACTCGTCTTGTTTAACAGTTTTTTCCCAAAGAGAGATATGATACTATGAGGCTTTATGCATGATGACTAGGAGTAATGGACTCCTTATGAATTATATGGGAATTTCTATAAGTGGTTAAGTAGTGAAATAAGGAGATAAAGTCTTAAAATAGGACTAATGATGAACTAGGATATAAAAATCAAGCTCATAATAGGTGCACAAATCATGACTAAAGGGATTAAGTCAATATCGATAATATCAAGGGATGAATTACCAGATTTAAATGTCAACATGCATTATCCAAAATTGGTATTTCTAAAGGTAAATTCCCTTTCCTCCCACTATTAAAAATATTCCTAATCTTTTATGATACTTCCCTTCCTCCTTTTAGCAATGGTTTATTATCCATTTCTTAGTTCTGGGTATATTTCCCACTAATTTACACCAAAAAACAACCCTCATTGGTATTATTTCCCCCTCCCCTCTACCACTCATTTGGGATACTAATATATTGGTTATATGTTTCCAAATGTGGAAAAATAATTGTGTTGTCAAGAGATTTTTCCGAGGTAAAATTCAGTTGTGAAACATGACAACTATACCCTAGTGTTGAAAAGTTTGCTTGAGAGCCCTCGTGAACACCTATCCAGATTAGTTTGCCCTCATTTTCATTCCTATACCTGATCCTTGAAAGTAATTATATGTGTTTTGTTTACTTGTCCTTGATTTTGGAAATTTCAAAATAATGGTCATTAAATTCATTTCAGTATAGTGCTTCTAAGAGAGAATTCTTCTGATAGGCCTAGAAAGACTATTTTTAGCCTTTCAAGGACATGTGTGTGTCCTCCATGGCAGAGTTGAAATCTCAAATTAATCGGGAAGTGGTATGCAAGGGTATAAGAACATATTTCAATATGTTTAAGAAAGATTTGGTGAATGTTTCAGAGGCTTAGGAACAAGTTGTGGAACTATGGGTGTTTCTAAGGTGCAAGGACTAAGCAGTGGAAAAAACCACATGAACTTCAACAAAAGATTCCAAGAGCACTCTGGGATGAGTCAAGAAGAAAACAATATAACATTGGAAATATATTTCAATTCCCTACATGATGGAAAAATCAGATTCATCTCAAGGCATAATTGCTTCTTAGGCAAGAGAAATTTGTGCAGACTCACCTTGCGGTCCCGAATGAAAAAACATAATTTTTGGATAAGGATGAAGAATAAAGTCTTAAAAACCATCCCATTGTTCTCAAAATGGTATTTTGAGTCAAATTGATATAAAATTTCACTTAAAAATACCTCCTACAACTCCGGGAAAGTTTGTTTCAAGATTCTAGGAGTTAGTCAAATTTGCAGTTGGAGGCCTAGTGCATTTTGGTGTCCAGATTGTCCCAAATGTTTTGGAAAATTGTGAAAGTGGGGATAGTAGGGAAACATATTTCCCTGCCCCATTTTTGAATCCCTTGGACCCTCATGTGACCCTGGACCTTTCTGACAGGTGCTAAGTGATCAAACATGCAAAATTGGCTAAGTTTGGAGCCTCATAGGCCTTAGGGGCATTTTTCTGCCCCCATTTTCCTAACTGTCTAGGATAGTTAGGATAGTATAATGTGCCCCATCCCTATCCCCCTCTCCGGTTCATCATGTGACCTCCAATCTTGTTCATCGGGTGTTGAAACCTTATCTCTGTCATCCTCTATCCTCGCCACTCATTTCCCAACACTTGTCAAGCTCTGAGATCAAGGTACATTTTATTATCCCAGGATCATGGGCACACTTGGGACAAAAAAAATTTCCCCACCCCTAGGTTGGTTGAAAAATCAAAAATATACTAACTATTTATTCACTCCTTCTTTCTACCTCTTTTTCTCGTTAAGTGAAAATGTTGTCGAAAGCTATAAAACACAAAGTGACTCTTACCCATCTCATTTTTCCTTAGGAAAACCATGAATGTTGAGTGATAACCTCCATTAAAACTACAAAATATCCAGAAACCATGTCAAAATCCTTCCAGAAAGCCATATGCACTGAATTTTAAAAAAATCATATCTTTCAAACCTGTGAATGAAATCGAGTGAAATTTTCTCAGATGTTCTTTAACCCAGGGGCCATCGAGAACATTGTAGAAGTAGACCAGAAGATCTTATGAATAATTAATGGCATCAACCCCTATTTTTATGCCCTAGTATTTAGTTTTTCAATTTTTGGACATTCCGATGGGTAGATTGAGGTGAAATTCGGAGCACAAGATCGTAACGAGGAACCTAAGCCAATGATGCCATTTTCGTCACAACCCAAGGTGGAAAATGAAATTTCTAAAAATATCAAGTATATGTCACATTCACTTTCAAAAAATAGTAATTTACTAAAAATAGTAAGTCCCCTCAAATCATTGCACTAATAGAACATTGAAAACAAGAAACTAGGCAGCCATTCCAAAAATAGTAAAAAGTATAATAAAGTAAAAAGCACAAAACAAATGCCTAAAAATAGAAAAGCATCATCAACAGAGTTAAATTGAGTATTCCATATGATCAGGAAAATCAAATTTGAGTAAAACAGGAAAAATATCCCAAAATAGCAGGTCTTGGTTCTACCTGCTAAAAATAGAAAGTATTCATTTCAAGTGTAGAAAGTTACAGTATGCTCTATTTTCAGCCATCTCATTACTTTTTGACATCTTCACAGGGTTTTATGAAGGTTGCATAACTCAAATAGGGTAATTCACCCCTCTCATAGGTATTTAGGCATCATTTTAACCATTGTAACAAGGCAGATCATCACTGGGCATAACAGGAAATATCCAAAAACATTGTGCATTCAGAAGAGATTTGAAAGAATTCAAGATATCAATTGAAATTCAAGAAAAGCAGTTGATCATAACTCATCAGTCGTGTTAGAGATATCCTCACCCCCGGTGAGTTAGATAAATGATTTCAGTGAGCTAAGTAAACCAAAGTGAGCCAGGAGAGTTGGTCAAAGTGATTTGAGTTGTTTGAGTAAGGTCAGTGTGATATTCAAGGTGAGTTAGCATTGCGAGAGTGATTCATTGTAGCACATCTTTGTTTAAGAGCATCTGGGTATGTTTTCTCAAAGTTCAAATCTTCCCCACGGTGATCAAGAGATGGTTCCACAACAAGCTTCTAAAAGTGCTCCGATGACCAACATTGTGTTAACTCTTAAAGAACCATTTCTATGGATCCAATAAATGCTTTAAATCGGGCCAAGGAAAATGTAACTTGCTATCATACCTAGTCTTAAAGAAATATTAGGAACTCTTAAGTCCAAATGAAGAAAGAAGGCCCAGACAACATCTCGCTTCTTCAGTGGCCCCTCAGGTAACCAGTATGTTGATGTTGTTAGGCCTAAGATTGAAAAGTCTATCAAGGACATGAATCTGTCAGACTATGAATTGACCCACATCTCATTGGTTCAAGATTTTCATGAGGGTTATTCCCATTAGTTCAAAGAATCATCTTCCATCCTTCTTTGTCATAATGAATAATACAAGAAAACAATTGTGCAATTGGAGGAACATGTAAAATCTCTCAGTGTTTACATTCAACCCTTCTCAGAACCCGAACCCTCTCTTCTGATCTAATACATTCCTCCAATCAGTAGTGTTGATCCAAAGGTAGTCAAGAAGGCCCAAGGATACATGATGCAGAGGAAGGCTAGTGAGAAATGGGTTGAGAAAATCATTGAGCAGGGAAAGGTATTGTTTCCAGATGTCATTTCTCTCATCAAGTACATCCTTGCAATGTTTTTAGAACTCAAAAAAGTAAAGGAGGAATTTGTAAAAGAGGTCAACCATTTGGATGACATGTTTCCAATGGTATCCAAGATTATCTCCTTCAAATATCATATCCTCATGAGTAAGAATGTGTTTACATCCACTGCAGAGAACTTGTCCTGAGTTTGGATCCACATCGTGGATATTAAATATGCAATGCTCAATAATGTAATATCTGAGTTAGAATCTTGTGGACAACATACTTTCAAGATATTGAACGATGTTTGTAATAGTGTTTAGAGGCTTGACTTCCCTCTGATCAATGAGGATTCATCATCAGAAGAACTCATTGCTTCCTTCTAAGAGTTAGTCAAGAAAGAGGTAAGTGACTCTCTCTCTCTCCTTCAATGAAGATAACTTAGAGTCCCTAACCAATATTATAAATTTCATTGTTGTAATTGAAATGGATCATGAAGAATGGCTTCATCAATGTAATAGGATTAGTGATGTCCCCAGGACATGGACCAAGGTGTTGGTATGTGTTTGCATTCTAGAGGTGTATAAGTTAGCACTGGAAGTAGCTTAATTTAGAAAGGAATTCAAGGAACAGGAACCCACTCTAGAGACTCATCAGCAAGGGGCATGAATCAACAAAACTCTTCATCATAGGGATCTTCTTCATCAGCTTTAAAATTCTTCTCTCTTCTCTCTTTCTCCCTCTTCCTTCTCTCCCCTTTCTAATTCTTCGTTGGGCATAATCATTGTATTTTGTCTCATTCACTTAATTGACTTTATAAAGTTACATTCTAAAATTCCCTTTAATTTATAAAAATTGAACTTATTTTTCTCTTCCTAGGAAGATGAAAATCACAAGAATAATGAGACCATGAAGATTCATGTGGGAGTAGGCGAAGAGTCAATTCACATTGCTATAAATTGGGATGACTTCTCCATTCCAAGGGATCCCAGAAAATTCTAAAATTTGAGTTCTCTGTAGTAATTGTAGATTTTGATTTAGGTGTTGAGCTTTATATCACCAACACATGAAATAAATCTACATTTATTCTATTTCCCTTTTCCTATGTGTTCTTCTATCTCTCTTATATGCACTTTGTAAGTATGGTGATAAAAAAATGTTATATATTAGATGAATGATCCTCAAAGAACTATGTGTCTGTGTGGATTTTTTTGTCTCATTAATAGTTGAATTGTTAATTTCCTCTATATTTAATGTCGAACTACTCTGGTTATTGATTGTGAACTTTACAGTTGGCCTACTCACAACAATAACCTTCCTTTCCTAATTTCTCTTCTTCACCTCTCATCATTGTAATTTACTCCCTTATACCTGGTACAAACACTTTTTCAAAGGTTCAGTGGAGTGTTTGTGTGTGATCCCCAGCCTATTTGGCCAATCCACAACATTTAGATAGGATTAGATTAGTTTACATTCAATAATGGGAGCTACACCATTTAATGTAGAGGGGCGTAGCCTCATGAATGTTGGTGGAGACACCTAATTTTCTATAGCAACAAATTTTCTCACCAACACATTGCAAATTGTGCCCTGAAAATGGTTCTACCTTAGACAATAAAAAAACTCTAATCTACTCTTTTATTTCTCTACAATTGAAGTTGGTGAATATGCAACACCAAAACTTTGTTATGGTTATTGAAAAGATCAAAGACCATCTCAAATAAATAGAACATTAATTTTGTTTGTATTTTTCAAAATATAATTATACTACTCAAATATATTTATATTGTCTCGTTTCAAATGACTTTTTTTCTATATGGTGAGCCTCTGAAGTATTTGACTCTTGCACTCTGAATTCTAATTTTTTATTACTTTTTAACTAAAATGGGGTGGAACCTATTTTAAGGTGCCAAGTAATCAATTTTATGTAAATACTTCACTGCTAACTTGTGAAGGGATGATCCAAATCATTTTTCAATGTGTGGAACCTTACTCCACATCCTCTTTATGTCGCTAGCTAGATTAAGTGGTTGAATGAAGCTTTTGGCTGCACTGCCACCTTCCTCTGTCACTTTGCAAATAGGTGGAAAGGGTTTGCAGAAGGGTGAATTTTTCGCTAAAAAAATAATTATACATGGTTTTGATTACACTTGAATCCAATCCCTTCGATATTCATCTATAGGACATGGCTGCAAAGCTTAGGAATGAGCTCAAACTCAACAAAAAATATGTTATGAGAAGGACTCAAATCCATTCTTGGTTACATTTTCTCAATGTGAGAGATAAGGCTTTCAAAGAATATTTCAAATCCCTTGGATCAACAAAGGATTAGAAGTATATTAAAGCTTTATATGTGGCCCATAATAGGCTTACAAGTCTTCCAAATATTACTTTGGCATCCATGGATCATTACAAACTTGTCTTCCAACCTCAGAATTTGATAGAGTAAATATAAACTACTCTCCAAAAATGTTTGTATGTTGTTCCTTACAAGATTTCACCCATTGCTAAAATTCAATGTGATGCCCATCTCTTACTTGAGGGGATTTATGTGGCTTTGCAATGCATGACCAATGAAAAAGTGTTTGGAGTTGATGGATTTTCTCATGAATTATACAAAGCTATATGGCAATTTCTAGGTCCCGATCTCCTATAGGTCTACAAATAAGCGTTAAATAATAATACCTTAAGAGTTATCATTAAAAAAGGTAACATAAAATTATACCTACAGTTGATAATTTAGAGTTCATTTCTAGTTGGCACTCGATCACTCTGTTGAATGTATTATATGAAATCCTTATCAAAGCTTCAAATTCACCACCTCCTTCCTTCTACTACTCGACCAGAGAAAACTGGCTTTATCAAAGGCCATTACATTTAGGATAATCTTATTTCTATCTAGGAAGGAATGGAATGGGATCGAGAGTCACAACAACATAACATCTTTCTCGAGTTGGATTTTGAAAAGGCTTATGATTGTATTAAGAAGTCATTCATTCTTGCAATGTACAAATATCTGGGATTTGGCGTTTTTAAGGGCTTTTCAAAATATCTTATTTGATGTCTCATCTTGCTCAAAACTAAACATGGGCACATTCGAGAAAATTATCTCCTAGACTAGTCTACCTAACTTATCAATGGACATTCTATTGATGACTCATTTCTTACTCTTGCGGAAAGTGAACAAAACATTTTTGAAACCATGGGTTACATTGATATTTTTTCATAAGGATTTGATTTCCAATATTTAGTGGTCCAAAACATTGGATTACATACATAGTCTATGGCCCATGCCGAATTGGTTCAAAATGTTCCACTGGAAGTGGATCTCTAGCATAGAGATGTTTAAATTCCTAGGATTTTTGTTTATGATTAATACCACCTCCTCTGACTTATATTAGTATGTGCTCGATGGAGTGGATTTTTTCTTCCTATTGGGTGTCCAAACTACTCTCTTTAGCTGGAAAATTTTAGGTTTGCACTAAAATTCTTGTTACTACTCATGTTTATTACTCTTCATGTCAGTACCCTTTCAAGGTGTCTTTTAACAAGTTGAAAAAACTTATAAGAGAATTTTGTTAGTCAAATGTAAATCAAACTAGAGATTTTCACAAAGTTTTTTTGGATGTATGTTGTTTACCCTAGGGAAAAGGTGGTATTGGCATAATTGATTTCTACAGACAAAGTATTGCCTTATGTGCCAAGTGGGTGGTCAAGTCCACTGAAGGTAAATGGATGTGGAAATTTATGGTAAAATATTGAAAAAACATCATGTTGGTTACCTTAATCATTACTTTGGATCCTGTCAAGATCGAAGGCATGTTCATTGTTAAGGGTATTTTGAAAGCTTTTAAGCATGTTAAGCCCTTCCTTTAGTGGGATGGCAGTGGTTTCAGAACTAGATTGTCTTTCAATTATTAACACTTATGGTGGTCACCAATTGTGACTAATAATGACATCTAACTCATTAATATGCTTGAGATCAAAGCTCTCATATTATACTACAAAGAAATTTCTAGAATTTGGGATATGGTTATGTATAGGAATTGGATTCCTTTGTAGGAACTCAAGAAAAAAATCAACTTGAACAATACAAATTCCTCGCCCACACTTAAAATCCAATATTTGATGTCAGATGTCATGCTTCATAAGATGGGTCTACAACCCCCAGTTACGAGGTGATGTGACTAGAAATAGAATGTTCACACAAACTTTAAATACTATAACTCAAGATTTCTCTACCATATGTTGATTATTTTTTCACCCACACATGGCAAACTTAATGCTTCAGGTTTAAATTCTTCTCCTAGAACATGGTTTTTTTCCTTGACAGGGTTTGGAACTCCAAACTCAAACCCAAAATTTGTTTATTTCTATGGTGTTTCATATATCAGGGTTATCCATTAAGCGAGAGGCTCAAGAACATTGGTATTCCTAACCCAAAGTGCATTTTATATTCTATAACTGAATCTTTCAAATACTTATTTTGGTCATGCCCCCATGCCCAGTCTATTTCGTCTTGGATTCACTCTCTTTTTCAACCCTTTCATCTTGAGCCTATTACATGGAGATTAGTTATTTTACCACTCTAATTGGCTTGTTTACATAGCTTCTTTATGATATTTTTTATAGCTATAATTTTATTTCAATTGCATAAAGCTAGAAATGTTGTTATATTTCCAAATGAAGAAATTTCTTAGAAATTTTCCATTAATGATAAAGTGGTTGTTATTTATTCTATGTACTTTCATATTTAGGCCTAGGATAAAAAAGTTATGTTGGAATTTAAATATTTTAAGCAATTGTTTGATCAGCAAGGGAGTGATCCTTGTACCATGAGCCAAGTGCCTCTAGATACTCAAAGACTAAGTTTGTTGGTTGTTAGGCACATACGAAGCCACTTGCACGATGCACAAAAGACACTTCTCCCCATTCTATGGTCATTTTTTGTGCTGATAGGTTGGAGTCTGCCACCTCCCAGGGGTAAGGAAACTACTAGTTCTTCACGATGGACACCGTCAGCTCAGGGTGTAGTTAATGTGGTTGGTTCCCCGCCACTAGGATTTGGCATTATGGTTTTGCTTTATATACAATATAATCTGTAGAATCTTGACAAGTGAATAAATGTTGATCTACTAGTAGAGGATCCATTTAGCATGGGGTGTAGACACAAAATCACACACTTGGGTACATTTCTAGGTCCTAATCACATACTTGCATTCATACAATTCCTAATCAAGAAAACTAGTAATTAACTATTGTCTTTGGACTTTTTGTGTTGCTTTGTGTCTTATTTCTATTATTCTACACCCTACTACCCAGTCTAACCTTCATTTCTTTATCTTACTTGTCTCTGGACACCAGTGCCCAACTAGGATGCTAATGCCCAAGTGCCCTCATCCACTCTAGATGCCCCCAATCTCTTTGGATCTTGCTCGCCCCTTTTGGGACTCTTGTTTTCGTATTGGTCATCTTGTTTTCTTATTGGTCATCCTTTTTAGTGGTTAATTACGAAATTCAAACAAGGGAATCATATAAATACAATATTATGTGATCAAATTAAAGGACCAATCTCTAAGCATCTATTATCATCACCTAAGGTTGCATCCAAAGGAATCTAAGAGCATCAAAGGCATCCATCTAACTTCATTCAAGGGACACATGACTGTTAATTTTGTATAAATGCATAGAAGGGGAAATTTCTTTTGCTTCATCCACACATCTATTTACATTGATACATCTAGCTATCATTCACTATCAAGTACATCCTACACAAGATCCTCCTAGGGCACGATTCTTGCACACACACACACACACAAGAACTTGAAATATAGTGCAACACTTGCTCGTAAGTTCACTCTATCAGGTGACCACCGGGGTCAGCCCGAATCCCCATTTACATATTTTTCACTTTAGGATTTGATGTGTTTTAGGGCTTTGTAGGATATATTTCTCTTTACATGTTACAGGTGAATTATGCAGACATAGTGTGACATACAGGTGACCAATAATGAAGATTAACGATCACCATGTGACACAGTAAAAACTATATTTCAATATTTTGTGCAGTCACATGTGCCCAACAAGGGTATTTGGTGTGTAGGTGCCCCAACACCATTCCAGACACCTTGGTCCAGCATATTTTGACAATTCTTCATTTTTCTGAGTGCGGTAGTGATAGTCTCTTCCTCCTATTCATCATTTTTCCAGTCCAAATCACCTTCAGGAAAAATGCTAATCAACTAAGTCTCTTTTCCTCTCTCTTGCATTTAGGGTTTTAAATTTACTTTGCTTATTGCTTATGTTAATTATGTGCTTTAACGTATACATACTAAATGTGACTCTGAAATATCTTAGGGTTTTAATAAATTTCAATATTTGTTAAATCATATGGTGAACCCGTCCGTTCGGACCCAACCTTGCTTTTAAACATTTTTGTGACACTATTATCATGGCTAAATCTTATGGACCCTTTACTGAAGCTCATCTTCAAGAGCTCAATGATCATATTACTGAGCATCTGTAGGATCTAGATCTACTCTTATTCACTTCTCATGAGGAAGCCACCAATCTAGTTGAGCTTAATGGTACTACTTCTACTACCGCCTCTATTCCTATTGTTACTCAACCTCCTCCTTCACCACTCCACCTACTTATAATATTCATTTCTCCATTCCTACTCTAAATAACCATTTCACTTTTACTCTTACTTCACATACATGACAATTCTCCTCTTCTATAACTCAAGATCTAGCCTCTCTCTATCAGGATCTTCAAGTTCAAATATGTCAACTTCAACAGGCTACTTCTCATTCATCTCCATCTCTTGATTCCACCTTACTCTTGTTGAACCCTAATCATTGGTGTTATCATTGATGTCAAGTGGCATTGATGGAAAATGAGTGATTTGTGGAGTGAGGCTCAGTAAGGGATATGAAGATTGATTGGTAATGCCTTCTCAATGATGGTTGGAGCTCACAAAGAGGATTCAAGTTGATTACATGATGCTATAAGCTTGATCAATGAGGTAGGTGTCCACTGGAGGCATGGAGATGGTTAGTATACTTGGATCAGGTTTTTATAGGTCAAATATGTTAGTTCTAGAATGTGTAAGATATTTTGGAGTGATCATCAGGTTAATTTTTGGGATTCACAATTGAAATTACCTCATTTAGGTATAGTTATAGAGTCTAATGAGGTGCAAGATGTAAATGCATGCTATGAAAATCATAGGTAAGCATGGTAGAATCCTAGGAATACTCTCTAGGGAATTTATGAGAATCTAACGGTCTTATTTTTCTACTGGAGGCAAAATTCAAATGTTCACTAAAACTGCCTTTGACGACTAGTTTTGAAGTCATGAGAAAATGAGATTGGTATAAAGAGTACAAGAATTTTTATGAGAAACCAACCTATGGAGAATGTAGAGGGATGTGTTATAGTGCTTCATGTCAACTTTCATCAAATTTTTAAGAATATTGTGGAATTTATTCAAGTTTTACTAAAACCAGTTTCTTAAGAAATGTAATCTGAGCACCCTATCTTCTTAGCATCCTTAAGATAGCTATAAAGCTTCTTATTCTTGACACCATAACATAGAATGACTTGGTCAAGATAACTCCAAGATTGAAATTTTGCAAATCTAGTTATATGCACTTAGATATGAAACATAGAAGTTATATTGGCAGTTGTGCTAAAACAAGGTTTCTCAGATCTCCTTAAGACTGCTTCATGAAGCGATATGACATACTATGAGGTCTTCCCTTCACCTCATAACCATTCCAATTCATATTCATCAGGTAAAACATTTCCATTGTGTTAGGTAATATTTCAATTTCACTATGGTGGTATTATTGTTCTTCAAGTAAACATGTATTTAATTTAAAGTTCATGACACTGTTTTGCCACAATTATCATAGCTCGTACATTGCTAGTTTGATACGGCTCATGCCAGCACTGAATTTGGGACTCCCTAAGAAGGTATGAGAGGTATTATTAGATCACCTGAAGCCATTAGAACAAGTTGTGTCACTTTTCTATTATGTCATCCTATCAAACAGGTATGGGTATGACCATTGCAAGACTTCTCAAGTTTCGTGTTATGACTCCATGTCCTTAGAGTTATGAAACGTCATGAATATACCATGATGGTGAGTTGAGACATGAGTGTAAGCAGTAATCTACAGGTTCTGATACATCCCTAGTCGATGACACACAAACTTAATCATCTTGGAATACAGTGATGTGTAAAGTTATGTGGTTACCTATGATGACTTTCATCATTGCACATTTGTCACACTTCCCGAAGTCATTTGAATTCCTTGCCAACGCTCTTTAGGAATCTAAGTCCCTCTACATTAACCGGTGCAGTTGTTGTATATACATGTACGAAAAAATGTGGATTTATATGGTGGCCTTTTGACCAAGGATCCAATAGGGGCACTCCACTGACCTTGTAGAAAATGCTTACAGTTATCTGTAAGGGGGGGATTTGCTATGAAGGTGGGAAAGGGAGTGAGAAAAGAGGTAAGAGAACTAATGTTGTAGGTAGAAAATCATATTCCTGCACACATAGTTAAAAACTTCATCACATGCATAAATTTCAGATTGAAACAACCCTACAAATGGCAGCAATATTTTGTAGTATTTAATGAAAAAAAATTAACATACGAAAATCAAATCATCATCAAAGAAAGCTAAAAACTCCTTCTTGTCAATAATATTGAAGCTTAAACAAAATTTGTACATAGTGGAGAAATGGAGGGAATTGAGAAAAGGGGGGAAATGGAAGAAAATGGTTATCTCCTTTGTTCTCTCAAAGCACAATATACTCTTGAGTTTACAAGATCAATCACTAACCCCATACAATGGCATGAAGAAGCCATTAAATATCTTACAAGAAATAGTTACCACTTCTTCTTTGTTAGCAAGAAACAGTTTACAATCTTTTCAAGCATTCGCGTCCATTCAGATTCTTGATTCATAAAGAAACAGCAAATGGTAGAAAAAATAGACTTTTTATAATGCAGCCATTACACTCATTCTGTAACTTTGAATTTGAACTATTCATCTTGCCTTTGAAACTTTAAACCAGAGCCGTCCACATGGTAGAAATTTACTGGAGCGGGCGTGGAGGATGCCTTTTACATTTTGTGCAACTTTTGGAGAACATATGAATTTTGGACATTTTGGCCCACTCACCTGCTTTTGATATGGTAATGACACATGGCGTTAGTTGAATCTGGAGAAGGAGTCATGGGTCCAACTTTTATAATTTTACCTTTTTTCAATGTAGGCTCAAAAACACAAATTGCTCCGCAGGCCCACCTCCCCATTTTGACCTTCAATGTGGGCTTAATATTTGAATTTTTCATTTAAGCCTGATCGGGGTTGCAAGTCACTTTTTACAAATTAATGCATTTTTTCACAAAAGGCTCAAATAACACAAATTGCTCATTATTCACTTCCCCGCTTTCGACTTTCTAATGGCAGGCTCAAGATTTGACTTTTTACTTTGTGTTTGGCGGGGCTGCGGGTCACTTTTTAACTTTAAGACCCTTTAATGAAAAAGACTCAAATTCTCAAATCTCCCCGATGATCCACCTCCCCGCTTTGACTCTTTTGATGCGGACTCAATGTTGAATTTTTCCATCTTAGCATGATTGGGGTTGCGAGTCACTTTATGACTTTACGTCTCTTTTGCAAAGAGGCTCAAAAACACAAATTTATCTAAGTCAGATTATTGCCTCCAATTAGATATGTCCACATACTCTAATGGATAATTCTTGCCAAAATTTGATAGGGGATAAAACACAAATCATTCATGACTATGGAAAAAAAACCCGTGAAGAGAAGAAGAAAGCTCCACCATCTTGCGCCTGATTTTCAAATTTCTTTTGCAAACCAAGGAATTGAAAAAAATACAAGTTTCGAAGATCCATGACCATAGAAAGGTTGAAAATTTCATTCAGAGGAGTACATAATAAAATTTTCATGTGTCTAGATAGGAAAATGGAAAATTTATCAAAATGTGCAGAATTTAAACAACTTCAAAGCATGAATTTCTCTATCTTTTTAGACTTCCAACTTTACTTGAACACTCCTGGAGGGTGTAAGCTCAAAAATTTTGAATTTGACTTTTAAAATGAGGGGGGTATTTTGAGGGCGACAATAGTTGGCTCTAGCTTAGGGACATGACATAGACTGAGCATAGTGAAGACATGACATGGTTAATAATAACAGAATACTCATCTCTATGATTTTAAAGACATGGTTTACCAGAATAATTATAGACCACAAACACGCTTTTAATTTTCATATAAACCTCTGAGAAAGATTGTTCAGTTTAATTGGATAACACTCGAAGCACACAATGGGAAGGAAACACATTTCGACAGCAATGGAAGGGGATAAGAATCAACCACACAATGGAAACTGCAAATGCCCATTTATGCAAAAAAGAAAATATCAGAAGTAGGGAAGTACAACCCACTTTCACTGAATGATATGGATTTCAAGTATGCCCACTTTCCGAGGCAATTCTAATGGCTTCCAGCTCTTTGAATAATTTGAGAAGAAAATCAAATCTCATCCTCTAAGACTTCACGAATCTGGAATGGGCCCCTTGATAAATCAAAAACTTTTTCATTTATAGGATTCTAAAACAAAATTGATTCTCCTCTTGAAATCTCCCATAGCAGAGCTCGAAGATCTCCAGAGTTTAAAATCTCAAAACCCTTTTTATGAAACAATAAGTTGTATGCTTTGATAGCTTCACAAATCATGGTGCAAAGTTCAATGTGATCAACCACTGTGTAGTCTGAAAACCCATTTTTTCCATGGCTCTCACTAGAAGGGGATCCAATCTAGTCAACAATCCTGTGAAGATAAAAAATACTTCTAAATGAAAGGGCATGAGAGCTGGCATAGCTTCTTGAGAGAATATTTGAGATTTTGAAGACTTAGTACTTCAGTTGGAATGGTGATTATCTATTGCCTTCTTACTGATGTGCCACATAGTGCGCCGTATGGAACCATTTCCATTGTCAATTCCTCTGATCCTCTTCCCACCAAACTTAGCTAGGGTTTACTGAATGGTCCAAACAATGTAATTAATCCCATTAACTTTGGCATGGCCATTCGTCCTTAGATAAAATAGTAATAATAATAACAATGACCAATCCAATGAGATTTCATAGCTAATATCAATTAATCACTAGTTAACCTTTCTTGCATGAGTGATAGAAGCATTTTGGATGGTACAAAGACTTCTAGCTGGCACTCGTGCAATGGGTTAGCATAAGAAATTCTCCTTGATGAAGTTGCATATTAAATTTCAATGACATATAACTTGTTTGGATCATAAATGGCTTCCAAGTCCCAATCATAGTAAAATATTTTAAAATATTAATCTAAGCACATAGGTCGAAAACCATGGTGAAAATGATTTGAAGACTTTAGAACTCCATAATATTTTCTTTCTAGTTCCTTATTATGGTATCTTCAATCAAGCTCACAGTCATTTTTGGTAAAATGGTAATAAGTTGTTTCTTCAGTATGAACATGTTGGCATGCTTTGCATATAGAAGCTTACCAATCTTCTCGGCCCAAATTTATAAGGGCAATTAAAACCTTTAACAATCGACTGAGATCTATGATGTCACTAACCATAAGAACTGAAGTTAAAATGTCACATAACTATTATACTATAATCGTCAATACGTATGCTTCAAGCAATTTATCTTGAATAGTATTAATCTACGCATAGTGCATGAAGACAAGTATGTTCATCAATATCATAATCATAAAGCAATGATTCCATTATTATCAATTTATCAACAACAAGAATGAGTATTTTCATAATATTTTAGGTACGTCAAGATGGGGACGGAATTATCCATACTTGGAAACTTGTGGGACATGATGACAAGTGTCGATATGCATACCATGTTTATCAGGAAGAATATTGAAATGGGTCCCTATGGGTCTGTGAGTTACCCGATATCAAATCTTGAGTTATGGCATAATATCTATAGATAAAATAGGGGTGTGACATAATATATGCAGAGGTTCAATGGGTTTTCTTCCCCTTAAGGGTTTCCCACTTTATATCTTGTGTTCATGTTTTATCTCTTACTTCATGTTCTTGTAAATGGTTTTTTCATGATTAATAAGATTACATTTGTTAATGAAGTTTGAAAGGATAGTTTTATGGTTGACACACGTAAAATTTAAAGTAAAATTTGTTAAGTTGATTGATTCATACCCCCTCAAAGTCATTATGCTTCCAGCAATTAGTATCGGAGTAAGATCCTTTGAAATAAAGCTTTAAATACTTAAAGGAGAACTCATTTAAATAACAATGATGAGTCAACAGATTATTTCTTCTACTTATCAAAGAACCTATGTTTGATGGGACTAACATATGCATTTTGTAGTATCAAGATGAGGACTTACATAAGTTATTTGGGAATGTGATCTTTGTAAGTAAGTGATAGATGGGTATATTGTTCCTCAAACTCCATCTAACAGATGCATCAGGTAAGTGTTAGTGCAAATTCACAACACCCGCAAATGAGTTATGGATCTAATTTTCTAAGGCAAACTCATCTGGTGTGAATGCACAACATTGAGCTTTCTCCAAGGTGTGGGACCTTGCAAGGTGAGAAAACTCTCCAGATTGAAAATGGTTCTTACTCCTCTGTTTAGGTGTATACATGTAATTTTACAGAGGTTCTAATTCAAAATCCTATTCTAAGTTACCAAGGAGACAGAATTGAAGAAAACAAGAAAGGGGAAACAAAACTAAGATAAAACGGTGATACACCAAAGGAGTGATGGACTTCTATTTTACAAATAAACATAGATCATAAGAATGTAGCACAAAACATGCACAGATTGCCAGAATATAATGAAAGATCAGAAGACAATGATAAACACATGAGAGGATTGGAAAATCATTCGGACAGAACCAGAGCCTGATCACGTGTCATCAAGTGGTGGAGCACAGGAAAAATTTGAAATTTTTTCCAAAATGCAAAAGGAGGTAAAATTCAAAGTTTTTTCCCACCGATCCGTTCATGGGCCTATTTTTGAAACTCCTTCAAATCCACTTGCAAATGAGCCAATAATAGCTTCGATCCAGAGCTCCGAAAGTTCACATTCTTTATATCAAAATGAGCCAAAGCTGGTGAAATTATCTACATGATTCTGGGGTCAATATTGCATTTTGGTTCAGTTTGGAGAGAGAAACATCAAAAAATTGCCTCTGGCACGTGATAATGGCCAAACAATGATCGTTTCAACAACTAGCAAGGTAACCTGCAGAAATACAGTTCGCCAATGCTATTTGCTAGGGTTCATCACCTACCGCCATAATGAGATGCCATGTAAATGAAACCTAGAAGTTGTTGGTGGTAGGATGTCTGTTATGCATTTCCTCTCTCTTGCCCAAGACTCTCATTCTTCCTATAAATCTCCCTCCAGGAGGGGCTTCTTCTCTGAAAGGTCAGACATTCTTGCTTCTATGCCCCTAGAGGGCGTCCATCTCTTTGGCAATGGTACCAAATTTGATGGAGTTCGAACACTCCCATTTAAAACTATAATGAAACTTTTGAAATTCTACGGCCATTTTAGGGCAGTGTATTGTGATCAATCTTTGGATCAAGTAATGCATGTCTGTGGTCATGCATTCTCAACCCTCTCTGTGTTCATTTGCATCCTCCTGATCTTTCAAATTGGGAAATTTTTTTATTTGTGCAATGATCATTGCATCACTGATTTGCTAATGGTTTATGTTTCATTGGCAATGATAGGTGTCGTCTTCATTACTCGGTGCGGATCGCCTCTGTTAGCTTAGGTTTATTCTTTCATGGGCCCGCATCTTCTTACCTGTCTCCTTTTGCAAGTTAGATTATCATTTTGGGTAAATTTCCCAAAAAGCATTTTTCATGTGCCACTCTGAACTAGAGGACATGTGGAACCAGCTCTGGTTCGGCGCGGAGGTGTGGCCCAAATTTTCTTCTTCTCCTTCGCAGGCTCACGGGTCACACTTTTGAGAAAGGAGTTCAATGTTGTAGCAATCACACTAGATGCTAAGTATGATCAATTTCTCCCTAGAAATCGTGAGTCAACATCCTTCCTTCAGGGGTGCCTGCTAATTTGCACTAACACATATTCCTTTGAGCATTTTCAATCCCAAAAGGGCTAAGTGCCTCTTTTAGCTCTGGGATCCTGCTGTGTCAAGATGGACCCATTGATTTCATTGCCGGGGGCCAATTTTCCACCTCTGCTCCGCCGGAATTGAGGATGTAAAACCTGGCAATTTTTTTATAGCCTTGACCACTGCATAGGCATGCTTCTCCAATTGGCTATATTTTAGCTCCATGCTTTCTCAAAGGATCCATAACTCATGAAAGATACATAGGTGCTTAGGACGCCTTCATCACCTTTCTTTGAACGAGAATGATAGAGAGTCCTATGTTCTGATGCATAACAATACCCATGATGAATTCTTGAGTCCCTAAAATATGGAGATACAAGAGTCATTTTAAGTACCTTAGCAATGGATTTCTTGGATCTCTTAGCCAAATGTAAGCCTTCCCTTAATTGTTCCATTTGAATTTTTCTTGTGGTTTCATCATGGAAGTGATGTGCTTCGTCAACTCATAGCAAACTCAGGCACAAAACGAATGAAGAAAGTTCACCTTTCTAAAGAATGAATGAAATCCTTTCTTGATTATGGGTAGGGATAGATGCTTGAATGGATCTAATCCTCTCAGGATCAATGTGTGCTACATGTTTGTTCATAATGTGCCCCAATAAATTTCCTTCTGTGACTCCAAAATTGTACTTTTTTGGATTTAGTGATATGGAATGTTTCCTACACCTTGCAAGTACTTGTTCCAAGTGATAGATATGATCTCCCCTCTTCTTTGAAAATACTATGAGATCATCAAGATATATGAAAATGTAATTCTTTAGATCTTTGAAAGCCAAATCCATCACCTTTTAGAATGTAACTCCTCCATTGATTAGGCTAAAAAGCATTCTGCTATAGGCAAAACTTGCCCAAAGGTGTTGTAAAGGTTGTCTTGGTGCAGTGTTCCTCTGCCACTTTGATTTGATTATATCATCAAGAATCCATCAAGTAATGAAAGCATTTCAGATCCAATGAATGCTTGTAGGATATGGTCTATGATAGGAAGAGGATAATTGTCCTTTAGTGATGCCTGGTTCAGGTTGCAAAAATCTACACATATCCATATTTCACCATTCTTCTTCCACACTAGAAAAATGTTAGCCACCCACATTGAATGGTGGATGGGAAAGATGATCCTTGCATTAAGCATCTTCATTAACTCCTCCTTGATGGTATCAATAATCTTTAGGTTGTACGGACCTTTGTTTCTGCCTGGAAGTTCTTAACTACCTTGCTTCAAAGGAATTAGAGTGATGCATTTCCTTTGGTTGGAAGGATTTGAGTTCATCATAAGAGTAGGCCAACACATCTGAGTATTTCTTGAGTAATGCAACAAACCTTCTTTTTTCTTTAGGAGAGAAACATTTTCCAATATTGACCATCCTTGGCTCCTCTGAGGTACCAATGTTTTCTTTATCAAAATAAGATTGGGCACCAAGAAGATTGCTTTTCTTTCTCTTGAATGAATCTGTCATGTTTATCAAAGAGGTCTTCTAAAGAGACTAGGCCTTTGAGAATTTTGGTTCCCTTTCAATTTGATTACTCCCTCATCACCAATCCCTTCAATTCCTTCTTTCTCTTCTTTGGGGACTGCTTCTTGGTGTGGATTTTCACCTACTTCAAAGAAGAGATAATTGAAATTATCCCTTTGCTCTAAAAAGGATAGAATTTGGTTATCATCATTGAAGACTTGCCAATGATTTACATTGTCTGGTACACATAGGCCTGAATAACATTTCAATGGTCACTTTGTCTTTACCAAAATAAGGTTTCGGTGTTACTCGGAAATTTGACACTGTAAGAAAATCAGCCTTTTCATTTTGTTCCCTTGGAATAGCTTCAATGGAAAATGCATCAAAAGATTCAATGCAGTCCCACACTCTATTTCTATAATGCCAGAGTCTTGGATTATTCACCTGATATTATTAGTGGACCTACTTTACTTTAACCTCCACATCACCTTGGAATCTTAGTTTCTTGATTCCCATGTCCTTTTCTGCACTCATACCTAAGAGTAGTGCTTCATACTCTAGTAGTGTTATTTGTATTATCAAATTGCAGCTGTGTAGGAAAATGGGTACAACTCATTGGAAGGAGAGTAAAATACTACACCAGCTCCCAAGCCTGCACTCTAGAATGACCACCATCGAAGTTCCATTGTTCAAATTTTATCTTCCTCTTCATCCATGAGAAGTGGCAAGTTCTCCTCTTTTTTTGATGTGAGGACGTAGTTTCCTAGCCCGACAGTCTTGAAAGAGAATGTTTGCTTTCAGATCATCAGACTTTGGTACTGTGAACTTCATCTTTATTATTGGTAGCAACTTCTTCATCTCACCTTTTATTGGGATAGTTACAAATGACCAATCCATTTTTATCTCTCCACCCAGGTCTCTGCAGAAACTCCTACTCAATAGCATACCAAAGGATGTTGGGATGTCTACTACTAGTATGGTTAGGAGCACCTTCCTGTCTGGAAAATCAGCTAGTGTTACCTGTGCATCTTTTATTCTTCCTACCAATGGCACTTGTTTAGATTCCATTGAGTAGTAAGTGCCATTTACCTGGGTCAAGGTGAGGCCTAGAGCATTTGCAACTTTGGCTGGCATCACATTGTCTGAGGCTCCGAGAATATATGATACAACTATTTAGCTGGAAGTCTTTAATGAGGAGTGGCATAGGTAAAAAGGTTCAACCCTATTGGTTTTGGAGGCACCAAGGGCTAGCATGTTTTGGGAAGGTGGTGTGGATGGTGTGGGAAGTAAGCCTTTAGAATTAGGACTTGAGGATACTGGGTTACCATCACGAACTGTCAATAATGAACCTGTAAAACTAGGAAGGGTGTGTTTGTAGGTATTCTATTTCTGAGAGCTAGAATTTGGATCTTGTTTCCATGTTCCATAAAGTCAAATGGGGTTATGGTGAGTGAGGAAGAGGCTTCTAGAAATGGAGGAAGATTTACATGGTAGAGGCTTTGCTACTTTGGGTGTTGAATTCCCCTTTTCAGTGTGTAGCAATTGGCTTGGAAGGGGGTGAGGGTGTAGATTTTTATTGAGCCTTAGATGCTTTTGTCGGTAACAACATTTAAAGGAGAATTGTTCTTAGACAACTTTTGAGATGGGAGAAGAATTAGATGACTTACTTGGCATAGTAGCATGATCCCTGACAACCAGTGATTTTGGTTTTTCTTTGGCCATGACTCCATAGAAGGTGGTAATGGTGATCCTCTGCTGATGATTTTATTTTGTGTGACCTTTAGAGGAGAATCTTCTTTATTCTTCTTATCCTTTACCGTAACCATTGAGGATGAAGCACCTTTCCTGGGTTATGCACGAGTGAAAACAACACATGATAAACTTAGAGCTTCTTCATCATCCTCATCTTCATCATCAACGTACTCAATTAGGCCATTGTGCATATCAACTTCCTCGACCTCAAGATAGTTTTCATAGTCTTCCATATGTTCTTCTTCAGTTTCATCAATTTTTTCTTCCTCCTCTAGCTCTTTGGTGTCACAGATGGCATTGACTGGTGGTGCTTTAAGAGCAAGTTGATGAGGAGGTGGAGAAATCCTTGGCCTATCTGAAGGGTTTGGTTTCCTTGAATCATTCCGCATTGTGATCTGAGATAGCTACTTCTTCAAGGTAACCAAGTCATTTGCCATTTTTTGGAACATCAGATATGTGGTGACAGAGTTTGAATTCTGACCTTTTTGTTTTCCATTGGGGCCTTTCACCTTTCCGAAAAGGATTAGATCATCATTGGTTTCTATTACAAAGTCCTGGGCTTGCCTCAATGTTCTTGGTTGGGCTCTTCTAAGGAAGAAACCTACTTCTGATGGCAGAGCACTGATGAAAAACCTCTTCAAATTATTTTCAGGAGGTACCACATCTTCAGGGATCCTTCTTATCACTCTATCGTATCTTGCTACGAAGTCCCTCATTGACTCGAAGGTTTCTTTCTTCATTTGTACCAATTGGAAAAAAAATCCTGACAATCTTTTGTGCTCTTGAACCTATGTTTGAATGCACTTCTTATATCATCCCAATAGGTGACGGACCTCGGGGGTAGCATGTAGAACCATTCGGCAGCTTTCTCTTGAAGTGACTCCAAAAAGAGTCAGACTGACACATCTTCATCCTCAATACCCAACACACCACAAGTAGTGATAAATGCTACTACATGCTCTTCAGGGAGTTGAGAACCATCCCCTCTAAATTTTAGGAAATTTTTTCTCGAGCCTCTCGATAGCTCATGAAGCGGTGGAGAAAGAGCCAGTGGACCAGTGTTTCCTCCCCATGGTACATTAGGCCAATAGGCCTCATGATCATGTTCACACTCATGATCATGATCCCCCATTCTATTTCTATTTCTATCTTCTAACCTTGTTAAGGCTACGGCTTTTGTTGCTGCTATTTCATCTGCCTTGGCTTGAAGTCTCTCGATTTCTCCGAGTTGAGCTCTTATTTCCTCATCCGCTCTTACTTCTCTTTCTCTAGATTATTCTTCGGTCTCTACATCGGTGAAATATTCAAGGTTATCGTTGATGTATGGAAATTCACTATCCAAAGGATTGGTAAAACTCAGGTTCCCAACGTGACCGGTTGTTTGAGAAGGAGGCCTCTGGATTCTGAGTAGCTCTTATCTCCTTTGAAGTTCCTCAAAAATGGGATCAGTTTTTCCTCCTTATCTCTGTTGTCAGGAGTATATTCTATCCATTAGCTTGGAAATCTATGCTCTTATTTATGGTTTTGGAATTTGTCTTTTCCTCTCCAATTCAGCAGTGCGTTCTTCTTTAAGGTCCAGAATTCTCGTGGCAATGAAGTAGTGATTAGCACTTTGTCTATTATGTCATATAGCTTCCCTCAAATTTGAAGCAAAATATTCTTGGATATGGAAGAGAAATTCGGGTCTTTTAATAGGAGGGTTTCCCAAAATAGCCATGATTTGAATCCATGTGGCTCATATAGCCATTAAAATTCCAAAAAAAATCTCTTTTTCGAATTTTAAATTTTCTGAATTTTTGTGTATTTTTTTGACCTTCCTGTCATATTCGAGTGCAAATGCTGCTAAATTTGCCTCGTGGTGGGTTCCTAAAATTTTTGGCGAGGAAATTTGTCAAGTGGAAAAAATTTTGAATTCATTTTCAATGCTCTGGGAATCTAAGTCCCTCTACTTAACCGGTGTAATTGTCGTATATGCATGCGTGAAAAAATGTGGATTTCTATGGTGGCCTTTCAACCGGGGATCCAACAGGGGCACTTCACTGACCCTGCGGAAAATGCTTGCATTTATCTACAAGGGGGGAATTTGCTATGAAGGTGGGAAAGGGAGTGAGAAAAGAGGTAGGAGGACTAATGTTGTAGGTAGAAAATCAGATTCCTGCACACACTAGTTAGAAACTTCATCACATGCACTAAATTTAGAGGAAACAACCCTACAAATGGCAACAAGACCGAATAGAATTTGATGAACACAAATTACCATGAAACCCCTTAGTCAAAGAAATCTAGAAACTCCTTCTTCTTGTATTGAATCTTAAACATAAGTTGTACATAGTGGATAAATGGAGGGAATTGAGAAAGGGGGGGGAATGGAAGAAAATGGCTATCTCCTTTGTTCTCTCAAAGCACAATATACTCTTGAGCTTACAAGATCAATCACCAACCCCATACAATGGCATGAAGAAGCCATTAAATATCTTGCAAGAAACAATTAGCACTTCTTCTTTGTTAGCAAGAAACGGTTTACAATCTTTTCAATCATTCACGTACATTCAGATTCTCGATTCGCAAAGAAACACAAATGGCGGAAAAAACCAGACTTTTCATAATGCATCCATTACACTCATTCTGTAACTTTGAATTTGAACCATTCATCTTTCCTTTGAAACTTTAAACCAGAGCCATCCACGTGGGAGAAATTTACTGGAGCGGGCATGGAGGATGCCTTTTGCATTTTTTGCCTTTTGGAGAAATGGCATTTTGGAACATTTTGGCCCGCTCACCCGCTTTTGATATGGTATGACACGTGGCTTCATTTGATTAGTGGAGGAGTCATGGGTCACTTTTATAATTTTACCTTTTTTCAATGCGGGCTCAAAAACACAAATTGCTCCATAGGCCTGCCTCCCCACTTTGACCTTCAATGCGGGCTTAGTATTTGACTTTTTCCTTTAAGCATGATCAGGTTTACGGGTCACTTTATGGCTTTACACATTTTTTACAAAGAAGCTCAAAAATAGAAATTGCTTCGCCAACCCATTTCCCCACTTTGACTTTCCAACGGTGGGCACAAGATTTGACTTTTTCCTTTATGTTTGGCGGGGCTGCGAGTCACTTTTTAATTTTAAGCCCCTTTAATGAAAAAGGCTCAAATTCTCAAATCTCCCCAACAATCTTCCTCCCCGCTTTGACTCTTTTGATGCGGGCTCAACATTTGACTTTTTCCCTCTTAGCATGATCGGGGTTGCGGTCGCTTTATGACTTTATGCCTTTTTTACAAAGAGGCTCAAAAACACAAATTGCTCTATCGGCCTGCCTCCAATTAGATATGTCCACGTACCCATGGATAATGGAGCCAAAATTTAACAGGGAAGAAAACACCCGTCATTCATGACTGTGGAAAAATGCAGAGAAGAAGAAAGGTCCACCATCTTGCACCCGATTTTCAAATTTCTTTCACAAACCAAGGAATTGAAAAAAATACAAGGTTCAACAATCCATGGCCATAGAAAGATTGAAAATTTCATTCAGATGAGGATGCAATAAAATTTTCACATGTCTAGATAAGAAAACGGAAAATTTATCAAAACATACAGACTGGAGAGTTTAAACAACTTCAAAGCATGAATTTCTCTATCTTTTCAGACTTCTAACTTTACTTGAACACTCCTAGAGGGTGTGAGCTCAAAATTTTTGAATTTTACTTAAAAAATGAGGGGGGGATTTTGAGGGCGACAACACCTTGCTTATAAACTACCTAATACAAGTCTTATTAATAAGACAAAAATCTAAGTACTTGTAAACTTCATCCTATAAATGATGCTCACAAGCAAGTGAAGATGGTAATAGAGCTCTCCTTGATATGATTTTACAAATGGATGATCATCAAACTAAAGTTTTGATAGAAAGAAAAATCCAAGTCAAATATTTTTGTGGGGTCTCAAGAAACTGGTCACACAGTCAAACAAATGGTGATTGCATACAGTATGGCACATTGGTTTAAGTAAGTGAATCCTCAAAACATGATATTTTAATCTAAGACATATATCATCAAGTGTTTCCATTTCCCTTAAAGATTGAATTGTCTCTTTGTGACAGTCATGTCGAATTGTGACTGTAAGTATAAAATCATAAAGTTATTCCTTCAATCTATGTAAAGTAAGGTGTGAAACTTGTAGCAAGGACATGTATTGAAGGATCCATCAAGGCATAATGTGATAAAAGTAAAGGACAAGGTTGTTTAAGCTTCCAAGTAACTAGCTAGGGTTTGAAACATGAAACCATCATGATGCATAGTCTTGAAAGATCAATCTTATTTAATCTTGTAAGAATGTTCTCTTATAAAAATATTGATATGGGAACTTGTGCAGGGCCACTATCCTCCTGGGGAGATGACTTTGAAGTTAGTTTTGACTAAGAAGGTATGGATTTCAGTTAAAGAAATGATGGTGTAACCCTGTCATGCGTAAAACATTGCATATTGTGTTTCAATATGTGATTCAGAAGGAAGAGTTAAAGTGTCTTGATTACTTGTCAGTTATAGGTGGTCTAATAGATATTACAACTTTCTCTCAAAGTATGAAAATTATTGAAGACCTACTTTCTTCTACGTGACAAGTTAGGAGGATTGTTTTATTCTCTCTAGGAATTTATAGGAATGTATGTTGTGAATGTGAAGATGACTGTGCTAAATACTTCTTGCTCTATTTTGAAGACCTCCAAGCTCCAAATGGTGATGAAAACCCTTGTAAACCTTGTATTCGTGAAGATCAAACTTGTGTCAAAACTGATGTGACCTGGTATGAGTAGATAACTTCATCATTCTTAAAATACAAGACTACAAACTGCACTTGGGTGCTTGTATGGATTCAAAAGTGAAAGATAAAATGGAAAAGGAGTTCACCAAAGGTTACAAAGAAGTTGAGGAGTCATTGAAACAAGAGGGAATGTTGGTCATTTAACAGAAAGTGGGTGAGTTATAAGAAAAAATTTGCCCATTGGAAGAATATAAAATAGGTTTCCCATACGTTACAAATCAAGAAATAGGGGTTAGTTAAATGGCTTGTCAGACAGTTTGTGAAGGGAGTTTATAAGACTCAATATTCTATCTTTGACCTGTTGTATATATTTACCCTCGGGTAAATATAGACACAAGGAAAACATGTTGGAAAGGTTGGAAAACCTGACACAAGGAAAACATGTCGGAAGGGTTGGAAAACCCGACGCAAGGAAAACATGTCAGAAGGGTCGGAAAACCCGACACAAGGAAAACATGTCGGAAGGGTCAGAAAACCCGACGCAAGGAAAACATGGCGCAAAAACATGTCGGAAGGGTTGGAAAACCTGACATCAAAGGACATGTCGGAGGGGTTGGAAAACCCGACATCAAAGGAAATTGGGTCTCGGATTCGGGAAAACAAGGTGGGGAAGCACGGGGCGAAAACATGTCGAGCAACCTTCCGAACCCGATGCACATGCAAGTTCATCTTCCGCCCCGAAACAAAGGAAAGCTCAGAAATCTGGTGAAAGCGGGTTTCAGGAGAATGCAAACATCAAGCAGCATGTCGAGGCATCCTCCAAACCTGATGCAAATGCAGAGGAGAACCCCGAACCCGATAGGCGGAAGACCCCGACGCGGGAAATATTCAGATCACCATAACTTTTTACAGGGAGCTCAGATTCACACAAGGTTGGACTTTTCGAAAAGCTCTCGGCGTCATCTACGCAACTACGATTGGATATCTTTAATTAGGTGGGAAAAAGTTCTTAAAATGCAAAAATACAGTTTGCCATATTTTGAGGTTGTTGGGGATCTCACCTACTGCCATGATGAGATGAGTTAGGTGCAATCTTGGAGGTGGTTGGGGCAGATTTCGAATCATTATTTTCTCCCTCATTTTTCCTCATATAAATTGTAAGGAGAGGCTCTTGGAAAAGGGTTGGACATTTTTGTTTTGCATCCTCCCTTCTCTCCTGCTTGCAAGAGAATTTGTGGAGCTTTCAAGCCTCCCATATGGATTGTAATGCCATTTTTTGCCTCTTGGCCACTGCAATGTACTGTATCGACCCTTGAGCAATATATATATGTCTGTGATTGATTCTAAACCCTCTCATGTATTCATTGTTGTCATTCTTGATCTCTTATTGCAGTTTGGTTGCCTGTGCATGGTGTTCGTATTGCATCTATGTGGTCTGTGTTTAATTTGCAAAACGAGTGTTTAACATTCCTCGGTGCATCACCTTCATAGTTTAGGTTTTATTTTTATGCATTCTCTACCCTGTCTCCTTGGAAAGTTAGATTAGGTTTTTAGTAAACCCTCTGCATTTTATTGGTGCATCTGAACAGAGGAATAGGAGCCGGCCTTCATCCGGAGAGCTTTTCCGATTTCGCAAGGTCCCACACTTGGGAAAAGCTCCATGTTGTGCAATCGCACTGGGTGTCTCAACCCATCGTGTTGCAGAGTCCTAGGGGTGTTGTGTTTCGACACCAACAGTTTTGGCACGCCCGGTGGGACCAAGAGGTCATTCCATAAAAATTTGAAGGAGTTTTCACAAAATTCGGACTGAGAAACTTCAAGTTTTAAAAATTTTAGATTTTGCTCTGTCCAGGCCGAACTCCGAAATCATTTTTCAAGGGTTTATCTTGCTCAAAACAGGTCAAAATTTCAACAGTTGATAGATCTGAAGGTAATCTTCAAAAGGGTATCTTTATTTTTTTGATATTTTGATTTCCAAAATTTCAGGTTTTTCGGGTTTCGGGGTCCGAGAACATCAAAACAGCATTCATTTCAGGTTTTGGGAGATGTCGGACATGTTCCAAGTTCCGACACATAGCAATTCAGGTTTTGTGAGTTGCATCGCATGACCTGAGTTCCGCTTGTACTTTTTAGGGATCCGCAGCTACACAACAAGGCCCGAATTCCAGATTGAAGATTTTCTCCTCTAGGTCCTTCAAATTTTAAATTATATTTTCAATACTATCAAGTTTGGTGTGTAACTTGGCAAAATCCAGCCTTATTAGAGGCTTGTTCTCTAACACATCTGGCGACTCCAAAGGGATAGATTTCAGTGGTGTAGCAGCACAGGTTTCCCAGGCACATGAGAATAATTCGAACCAGGTCTAATACTCGAGAAGAGGAGCTATTTTTCCACTTGTAACTTTCACCAGGCAGAGGAAGGAGAGGAAGAAAACCACAAAAATCACCATCTCCGCCTAACAGGACTTTGTCTACACCTCCACCTGGTAGGCCTTTTCTCGCATCAACCAGGGTTCTTAGGCCAATCATAATGGCATATCTACCACCGAATCCCTTTATCAATTTCACGGGCAGTAGTCCACTTGCCCTAAATGCTCAGAATCAAATTCCAGTTGCAGCGCTAAAGAATATACCCTATTTCACAGGAGAAAATCATACTAATCCTATTGATCACATCCAGGATATTACTAATGCATGTGCAATCCACGAAATAAATGAAATGGATGTTGCAGTTAAGTTATTGGCTTCATCTTTCAAAGGTAAGGCCTTACAATGGTTTAGGAGCCTAACAGCAGGGTCTATTACGAATTGCAACCAACTTTGTTCAGCTCTTTGCAACTAGTTCGGGGAGAGGGCAGACAATTTGTCCTTATTGAAACAACTGACAACAATCAAAAGGGCTCCTAACGAACAAATGACAAATTTCAACTTTAGATTCCAACGGACATGGGACAGGATCCCAATAGTTGTTAGACCAACTGCCAATGGTGCATTCCTTTATTTCTTAAAGGCTATAAATTAAGACATAGCCATGATGATCCAATCAATGGGAGGAACAACGCTGCCAGGGGCCTACGACATAGCTATCAGAGCAGAGAACTGTTTGATCCAAGCTGGTAAGCTTGCACCAAGGCCACCAATGCCTCTCTATCCGGATATGGGAAATACTACAACTAGTCAAGTACCAGAGTTGAATCCCATTCCAACTCCTAGAAATCAAAGCAATAATGAGGCATCAACTTCTTCAAATACTTCAAAGGAATTGCAGGAGGTTATGAAATAGCTATAGAACCTTGGAAATGAGCTAGTGACTATCAAAAGACAACAATCTCAAAGTGCTAGACCGTATCAGCCTCAAGCACAGTACCAAGCTAGGCCCTCATACCAAAAAAATAGACCACTAGCTCAGGCTACAAATCAAAACCAAAACCAAGGACAACCTCAAGCTGCCAGGCCATTTTGACCGTATGATCCAAATACAACGACATCCTCAAGAGCCTTGGTTCCAGCACAAAACAACATGGCACAAGAGTACAATTGGTGTTACCCTTGCAATCTACCCCACAATCAGTCAGCATGTTTCAATGGTGCACTGAATCAGGCCTTGATGGTGCAAACCATTGGTGTTCCTCAAGAACCAAGCCAGGAAGAGAATCAGCAGCAAGAAACGCAACAAGAAGGACCTCCAACAGAAACCACGTTGGCCAATTGGCAAACGGAAGACTTCTGTGGAGTTAACCAATAGCCTTTTCAAGGCATGGTTGTCAACACACGGTCAAAGAAGAGAAGCATAGAAAAGGGACAACCATCTAATCCAGTTGTTTCTCAACCCACTCTTACACAACAAGGGGTCAGTAGACCAAACGCAGCTCTAAATGTGCAAAATCAGCCTAAGGTACATGTTGCAGTAACACATGCACCTGTTCAAGCTCCAGAAAAGGTTGTGCCAAACAAGGGACAACAAAAGGACAATTCATCCCCTTTCAACATCATCGATCAAATGAAGAAGACACATGTGAACATTTCCATGTGGGAATCACTTGCGATCCCAGGACAACGAGATTTATTACAAGCTGCAATGGCCAACTGGTCTGCCTCAAATGTATCAAACCAGGGACATGAGAAAGTTCTCACTAATGCAGTGCAACATGATGGGGGCCAGACAAGAAAAAATTTGAAGCCTCCACCATTCTATGTTTCATTGATTGTTGGAAACCACTTGGTACACAACTGCATGATAGACTCAGGGGCAAGTAGTTCAGTGATGCCAAAGCAAATAGCGGATCAACTAGGTTTGAAGTATGAAGCAATGTTGAAAGGAGTAGTGTAGCTAGATAGAACAGCAGTAGGAACTGTTGGAGTCATCAAGGGGTTAAGCCTAACACTACATTCATGTCCTAATGTTACAGTTCTGCAAGATGTGTCTGTGATTGACCTTCCGCCACTCTTTGCGTTGTGTCTATCAAGAGACTTCACTGCAAAGATCGGTGGATATTTATCTGTAGATTGGTCACACATGATTTTCAGGACAAGGTATGGGGCCAAAGCAACAATCAGGTCAGAACCAATTGCCAATTTCCATATTGAGCCTCATGTACCAAGTCCTATCAATGCAAATTGCTCAGCTTTTGATCAGGAGGAGTGTTCAAATGATCTAGAAGCAGGTACTAAGGTCGAGGGAATTCCTGATTTAACTTTGGATGAATGGGCAAACAAGAGTCATGAATTTGACCCATACAAGGAAATTGAAGAATCTGAATTGGGCGTGTATTGTGTACACGAAGAAAATTCACCCATTCCTGACATCATTCAGCCTGAACAAAGAGATGAAAGCAAAGTTTGGAAATTATTCTTCGATGGTTCGAGAAGCAAACAAGGTGCTGGAGGTGGTGCAATGTTAATTTCACCACAAGACATCAAATATTATTCAGCTTTTTGTTTCCAGTTTTCCTGTTCAAAAAACACAGCTGAATACGAGGCATTGATTCATGGACTTCATTGGGCCAGGAAAAGGGGCATAAAGAACTTATAGGTGTTTGGAGATAGCGAGCTAATCGTCAACCAAGTTAGGGGACAACATGCCACAAAGAATGACCTGCTAAAGAGCTATAAGAATAGGGTATGGGACCTCATTGAGGATTTCGAAGCTTTCAACATCGTGTCCATACCTAGGAAGAAAAATGAAGTTGCAGATAGGCTCGCAGCAATTGGTGTAACATTTGATGTGGTTGACAACATCAGAAGGGAAAAAACACAACCACATATCCATGTGATTGTGAGGCCAGCAGTTCCAGATAATAACATAAGTTGGCAGGTGTTTGAGAACAATCAGCAGATCGTCAATTTCTTACAAGAAGAGGTTGAATTCTTAGCTAGAAATCAAGACATATTAGAGCAGCAGTATGGGGATCAAGTAGTGCAGCTACAGACAAACAAGCTTCCCAAGGGTTTAGTAACATTGGAGTCTATCTTCAACCCTAACGACCAGTTCCGTAAGGAAAAAGCTAATATACAGGTCAAGAGAGAAGATTCAGGGCCAATTCTGGTTGGGGAAGGCAAAACACTTCAAATTGGTAAAGTGGCCACTGAGCAAGAGAAATCAGATTTCATACATCTTTGCCAAGAATTTCCAGATGTCTTCTCTTGGAGCTATGAAGACTTAAGAGGATTCGATCCAAATTTGGTACAACATACCATAGAATTGGATCCAGATGTTAAGCCCATCAGGCAGAAGCAGAGACCAGTCAACCCTCACATTGAGCCTCTCATGAAGAAAGAGTTAAACAAGCTAATAGAGGCGAGCATTATATTCCTGATCAAGCACTCAAGCTGGGTTGCAAACTTAGTTCCGGTCAGGAAGAAAGCGGAGAAATCAGGTTATGTGTGGACTTCCGAGACCTAAATAGACCATCTCTCAAAGACCATTACCCGCTTCCTTCAATGGAACAAATATTGCAAGTAGTATCCGGTTCAGAGAGATTCTCTCTCCTAGATGGCTACTCAGGGTATAATCAGGTGATGGTGAAAGAAGATGACCAACTCAAGACGGCTTTCACCACCAAATGGGGGACCTATGCCTACAAGAAGATGCCATTTGGGCTATCAAATGCTAGAGCCACCTTCCAAAGGGCAATGGATATGGCATTTAAGGGGTTGATCAATAAAATAGTTCTAATATATCTTGATGACATCACTATATTCTCAAAAAATGTAGCGGATCACCTCTTACATTTGAGGCAAGTATTTCAGAGATGTAGAAGATTTGGGGTATCATTGAATCCCAAAAAATGCATATTTTTGGCTCACGAGGGAAAACTTCTAGGCCATATTGTTTCAAAGGAAGGGTTAATGATTGACCCAGAAAGAGTTGAAGCAATTCGAGCATTGCCATTGCCAAGTCACAAGAAGGCTCTTCAAAGCTTCTTGGGAAGGATCAATTTTGTCCGCAGGTTTTTTCCAAACTTTGCAGCTCTCGTAAAGCCAATAACACTGATGTTGAAGAAGAGCATGGCATTTAAGCGGACATCTGAAGGCAAGGAAATTTTTGAGGCACTAAAAGAGGCTATATCTCAGGCTCCGACTCTCGTCAATCTAGAATTCTCCAAGGATTTCATGTTATATGCCTTTTGTGGTGGAGACACAATTTCTGCAATCCTGGTACAACCAAACAAAGAAGGATTAGAACAACCAGTTGCTTTCTTCAGTCAAGGCTTGGAGGATTATGAAACTAGGTACTCTTTCATTGAAAAGCATGTACTTGTAGTGATCAGGAGTTTAAAGAAATTCAAGCACCTAGTCTCAAACAACAAGATCCAATTATTGGTCTCTCATGTGGGAGTCAAGGACTTCCTTCTAAACAAGGATCTGAATGAGAAACGTGCAGGATGGATCACTCGTGTCATGGAATATGACATCGAGATCAAGGTCATCAAACTAGTACGTGGAAAGGGACTATGTGAACAGCTAGCCTTGAGTCAACAAGTTGAAGCAGGTGATGAAAAAGAGACTGTCTTGGTACTACAGGATGGTCAAGAACATGAAAATGATGATGTGCCTACTCCTTGTTGGACTCAGAATATGATACACTTCCTACAGACAGGACTATGCCCTCCAGAAATGAGCAAAGCAAAGAGGAGATACTTCAGATTACAAGCCATTCCATATGTGCTTGTTGATGGTGTTCTGTTCAAGAAAGACATCAATGGAGTTCTATTGAGGTGCATTGGGACAGGTCAAATTGAGAGGGTGTTACGAGATTTTCATGATGGAGATTCTGGAGGACATTTTTCCCCACAAGTAACAGCTCTCAAGATAATGAAGGCAGGGTATTATTGGCCCATAGTGTTTAGTGACTGTTATACATGGATAAGAAAGTGTAAGAAATGTGCACTCTTCACAGGAAAAGAAAAACTAGCAGCGCTTCCATTGCACCCAATCTTGGTTGACCAACCATTTCTGCAATGGGGATTGGACTTCATTGGGGTCATCAACCCAAACTCAAGCCAAGGCCACAAGTGGATTCTCACAACAATGGACTATTTCACCAAGTGGACTGAAGCAGTAGCACTCAAAGAGGCAAACGAGTCTAATATACTAGAATTTTATGAAGGAATAGTGACCAGGTTCAGTGTGCCGGCCACTATCATATCAGACAATGCATTGGCATTCGTAGGTTCCAAGATTACAGAATGGGCTGTCAAGAATGGAATCTACTTGAGCACCTCTTCCAATTATTACCCATAGGGTAATGGACAGGCAGAGTCCACGAACAAAAATTTTCTAAAGATCATCAGGAGGACTCTGGATGAAAATCAAAGAACATGGCATACCAAGCTAAAATCAGCATTGTGGGCTGACAGAATAACACCAAAGAGGTCTATAGGTAATTCCCCTTACAAGTTGGTCTATGGAAAAGAGGCAGTATTGCCTATATCATTAGAACTGCCTGCATTGGAGTTTATGAAGCAGTTGGAGTTAGCTGAGTTCGAACCAATGGAGAACGGGTATGCAGAGTTGATGGAATTGGAAGAAATTAGAGAACATGCAGTTCAAACAATTGAGAAAGATCAGGCCTTAGTGAAAAGATGGTTTGATAAGAAAGCAAGAGCAAGGACCTTCCAGGAAGGGGACTTAGTTCTGAAATGGGATGCAGATCGGGCAAAACCAGGAAGGCATTCCAAGTTTGATTCCATTTGGAGTGGTCCCTACATGGTCATGAAATGTAAGAATAGCAATGCCTTCCAATTGTCTACATTGGATGGAGAAGAACTCCCAATTCCAGTCAACAGAATCTATCTTAAACATTGCTACTGAAAAGGAAAAGTTTTACCCTTGTAAATATTAGCCTAGTTTTCAATTCCTCTAAGTGTGTATGCACATTGTCTTGTTGTAGTTAGGTTTCAGTTTCCCTAAGTGCTTTGGCACAGGTTTTTTTGCTCCTAGGTTGGTTTTCTACAGTTCAGCGTGTTCTCAGAGAAGGAGTTGCGGTATAGGGCTCAGGATCAGATATTAGGTCGGTTTCAGGTTATTGCTTATGACTCCATGCCCAATGGATCACTAAAAGGCCATTGATCTTCTACCTAGCAGGAAAGTAACCCTGTTGAGTCGCCAAATTGTTGTATATATTTACCCCTAGGTAAATATAGACACAAGGAAAACATGTCGGAAGGGTTGGAAAACCCGACGCAAGGAAAACATGTCGGAAGGGTCGGAAAACCCGACGCAAGGAAAACATGTTGGAAGGGTCAGAAAACCCGACGCAAGGAAAACATGGCGCAGAAACATGTCAGAAGGGTTGGAAAACCCGACATCAAAGGACATGTTGTAGGGGTTGGAAAACCCGACATCAAAGGAAATTGGGTCTCGGAGTCAGGAAAACAAGGCGGGGAAGCACGGGGCGAAAACATGTCGAGCAACCTTCCGAACCCGATGCACATGCAAGTTCATCTTCCACCCCGAAACAAAGGAAAGCTCAGAAATCTGGCGAAAGCAGGTTTCGGGAGAACGCAAACATCAAGCAGCATGTCGAGCCATCCTCCAAACCCGATGCAAATGCAGAGGAGAACCCCGAACCCGACAGGCGGAAGACCCCGACGCGGGAAATATTCAGATCGCCATAACTTTTTATAGGGAGCTCGGATTCACACAAGGTTGGACTTTTCAGAAAGCTCTCGGCATCCTCTACGCAACTACGATTGGATATCTTTAATTGGGTGGGAAAAAGTTCTTAAAATGCAAAAATACAGTTCGCCATATTTTGAGGTTGTTGGGGATCTCACCTACTGCCATGATGAGATGAGTTAGGTGCAGTCTTGGAGGTGGTTGGGGCAGATTTTGAATCATTATTTTCTCCCTCATTTTTCCTCATATAAATTGTAAGGAGAGGCTCTTGGAAAAGGGTTGGAAATTTTCGTTTTGCATCCTCCCTTCTCTCCTACTTGTAAGAGAATTTGTGGAGCTTTCAAGCCTCCCATATGGATTGTAATGCCAGTTTTTGCCTCTTGGCCACTGCAATGTACTGTATCGACCCTTGAGCAATATATATATGTCTGTGATTGATTCTAAACCCTCTCATGTATTCATTATTGTCATGCTTGATCTCTTATTGTAGTTTGGTTGCCTATGCATGGTGTTCGTATTGCATCTATGTGGTCTGTGTTTAATTTGCAAAACGAGTGTTTAACATTCCTCGGTGCATCACCTTCGTAGTTTAGGTTTTATTTTTATGCATCCTCTACCCTGTCTCCTTGGCAAGTTAGATTAGGTTTTTGGTAAACCCTCTGCATTTTATTCATGCATCTGAACAGAGGAATAGGATCCGGCCTTCATCCGGAGAGCTTTTCTGATTTCGCAAGGTCCCACACTTGGGAAAAGCTCCATGTTGTGTAATCACACTGGGAGTCTCAACCCATCATGTTGCAGAGTCCCAGGGGTGCTGCGTTTCAACACCAACATGACCTTCAAAGTATCTTATACATACCTACAAACTCTGAGATCTTGACAGACTTATGACAGATGTCATTATGAGATAGTGAGTCTGCTATGTCTAAAATATCTTCATCTTTTTATACGATATGCTAAGGGAGTAAGGTGAAAATTCCATGAAGTTGAAGAATACAAGTCATAGGTTGAAGCTGATTAGGTTCTTATAAAGCTCATCTTTGAATATAAAGTTGTTTGCCAATACACATTGAATCTTAACAGAGTTTGGAGATGTTTATAGAAGAAAGGTAAGCATATTGGACATATAGACATTGTTAGGGGGATCTTTGTGAGATGAAATAAGTAGAGAGAGTTAGAAGAAAGTGAATGTATAATCTTCATGGAGATGAGAACATAATTTTGAGTGCCAAACACATTTGAAGACTCAAAATTATGTTCAAGTTGTATGATCAAAAGAGCAGATTGATATGTTCAGAGAAGAGTGTAAATGAATTAAGGAGCTGAAACAATTATCACATCAGGTTGATGTATGCAACCAGGTGAAGAAGGTGATCAAAATTTTCTATGTTTAAAGTCTGAGTTGTAGCTCAAAAATTTAGGAGTGGGATTCATTACAAGTAGGTTCTTACAAAACAGTAGTCAAGTGGGTGTTTGACATTGAATCAAAGTGTGTGCTTCAAAACTGGAGTTTGAGCTTCAGGGTGAGTGGGTGCTCACCACTTGGTGAGATCATTGTAATTCTTGTTGGACAATAGTCCTTGATATTACTTTGATTTCTCCTTTCAGTGGGTTTTTCTCCCTTATGGGTTTCCCAACTTAAATTTGGTCTATGTGTTCATGTATGCTTGTCTCTCTTTCTCTCTCATAGTTGAATGTGCATGCTCATCATGTTTAATTGAATAAATGTAACTTGATTCAAAAGTTTTAAAAAGAACTAATTCACCCACTTTCAGTGCCTAGAATTTCTAACAACTCTTTCACACTCCTTTCTCACCTGTCATTTCCACATATGCACTCCCTCCAAATTTTGTCACTCCTAAGCTCCCTACCTTCAATGGCAATGGTGATCCTCAAGAGCATCTTCGATATTTTCATGTGGCGTGTCTATATTATGCGGATGATCATACTCTACTAGAAAAGCTCTTTCCTAGAAGTCTCCAAGACTAAGTTATGTGTTGGTTCTATGATCTACCTATTCATTTGGTAACATATTTTAGACATTTAGCTGATGATTTTCTTGCTCACTTTTCAATCAATATCAATTCAAAGAGATCATATGTTTAACTTGCACAAATCAACCAAGGATCTAATGATCATCTAACAACCTGTGTCTTACGATATAAGAACAACCTAGCTAGGATGACCAATGTACTCGCTAATTTGGAATTGCAAGATATTTTTGTGCAAATCCTTCTGTCTCCATTGCAAGAGAGTGTCATCTTTGATACATCTCCTTCATTTGATCACCTTTTTCATACTCTTAAGTTACACAAAAGCAAACTTATTACTATGGGAAAACTTAAGTATCATGATCAAACTTCATCATCTTCTACTCGATTTCAAAGAAAAGCTACTATTAAGCCATCTACCAAGACAAATGAAGCAAAATTTATTGTTAATGGTGTCTCTGCTCCTAAAAATCTTCAATAATAGCCTCCAAAGCGTACATTTATAAATTTTCCTTGTGCTTCGCACATTCTACTACCACAACTTATTGAGAGGGTAAGTGCAACAAGTTAGGGGACCAAAAGGGGTCATAAGTGGATGTCATGTTCCCAAAAAATAGAAAAATATCAACTTGTAGGGATTATTAACAATACGCGCACTCAAAATTAGAAAAAATTATAAAAATATGAATCATAGAATCTAGAATCTAGTTTCTAAAATACTAATTTTTTAAAAAACAGACAATTTTAGCTCTACTAAACACTCAAAATTCTATGACTTGCTTTTTTTTTTAAAAAAAAACCTATAAGATTGTAGTCCATTTACCCATGATTTGGATTACCAAAACTTGTTTTTTTTTCCTTTGGAAAAAATTTAGATGCCACTGTCTATCTTGGGAAGGATTTTATTTGGTATTTTATCGAGCAATTTTTTTTTAATGATTTTTTCTGTGAAAGTGGTCTGAAAATTTTTAGAAAACAGAGCACTTTCCATTTTCCCACCATAACTACATAAAAATTTATCAAAATCAAATACTTTTTTTGAACATGATGTAGACACCAAAATTGGGTCACACTCCCTTTGATCCCTCATCAAATAACCAGCTCAAACATACTCACCTAACCAGGGCCCCTTACACCCCACATCACTATTAATTTAATTAAATTAATATATATCCTCACAATATTTATTATCTAATTATATTAATTTCTACCCCACCACCTCACCTAGACACCTCATCCAGCCACCTCACCCAAGACCTATTCTTGGCATGTTTCCATAACTAACAATAACTAAGTCTTACTTGCCTTAATGAGCTAAGATTTGGTCCAACCCTAAAATAAATGCCTAAGATTTCTCTAACCACATCCCCACTCATTAGAAGGGAATCTTTTGTTCTAATCTGTGAAAATAAACCAATGTGGCCCAAGAAATAAGAGAGGTCTACCCATTTTAGTAAACCTAGGGAATCTGGCCTTAACCGACATCGGTCACCCCTAAACCGACTCTGGTCAACCCAGAACCATCGTCGATTACCATTTATTCACCTAAGAAACCTTTTTTTTTTGTTTAGCACATTCTGAGGGAAAGAAGGATGAGAAGAGAGTTGCATGCAAGAAAAACTAGAGTCTTTTCACGTACCCAAACATCCATGTCCAGCACCAAGACAGATCCAGAAGCATTGGCACTCATAATAACATTCAAGGAAGTGTCACTATTACACAAAGCTCCATTCCATCAACCGATCATCACCACCACCCAACCATTGGACCTACAACATTGGTAAGTGTTTTATCATTAATCATTTCCATTCCTATTCTATTCATAGAGTTGTTATCATTTATGTTACCATTCTTCTATTAACATCCCCATTCCTCCATAGCCTTCTTTCTAACAAATCCAAAAAACTCACCCACCCGTTTATCAGATCACCTATCCAGGCCCTTCCACCTCTCTAAGTGTTCTCAGTATTCCCACAGACCTCACCATCTCCTTCTTTAGCCCCATCTAGCCTCACCTAAACTCTATAATAAGGTTTTCATTGAATTACTGTCACCCTACGGTATCGACGACGGTTACCCATAACCATCGTCGGTCTCCCCTAACCGTCGTCGATTATACCCAACCAACATCAATCTCTGTGTTTCATGCCATGTGCCAATAACAAAACCAAACAACCTTTTACCAAATAACCTAAACAACCTTGAACCTGACCTTGACCAGTCCAGTACTCAGACACCTACCAAACCTTCAAATCTGACTATAGCCTAGCCTGTTATATTATATTTGCTTATTGTACTTGAATGAGATACCTAAATCATATCAACTACAATAGGACTTTATTTATTTCTCACATTAATTTATTTTAAACAGTGGATTGACAACCCTCTAGGAAGTATCACACTTCTCGGAACTAGCATGTGTTAGGCAGTCCACTGTCATATATCATTTAACTTCTCTTTTGTGGTCTTATTTTCTATTACAGGTAGTTCCTCCCAGTCAAAAGGAAGCTCTCACAATCGGCATTGGGTCAAGAATTCAGAATGTGTGCAACAACCATCAACTAACCAGCAATAACAAGTATTCCTCCTAGCCCATTACCCTTATATGTTTCATCATTCAAAACGTAAAGAAAACGGTGAAACATTTTGGCATGCCCGGTGGGACCCATCAAGGGTTCTATTGCATTTTATTCATTCCTAGGAAAAATTTGTGTGTTTGTTTCCCTTTAAAAGGCTTACACATTAATCTTCTTCCCTGGTAATCCTCTCTTCTTTCTTATTGCTCTAAAAGAAACATTTCTCTTGGTGCATTTAAAAGGAATCATTCTTCTTTCTTACTTTCTGCATTTAGTGAAAGAGCATACCCTCTCATATTCATTACTTGCTTCATCGAATGTAATCTTTTCAATTTGGGTTTAAAATTGGTTGCATTACATTCTGATTTGCTGCATTTAGCTCACATTAAAATGAAGGCAACCTATATGTTGGAAGTCATGCCCAGCTGATGGTTAACATAAAGAATCGTAGAAATCACATTCTCTCTCTCTGTTTCTTACCAAACTTACACAAAATTGAAATATACACATCTTTCTTAAACAACATCTTACTTGGGAACACATGCCCATGATCACATGATCAAATTGGTAGGTACTCCCCAACTCATTACCTCTGTCAATTTATTATCTCATAGGACGGCCCGCCCCCACCATAACATACCTGAAACCTCTCCTTTTAGATCTATTTCTTCGTAAGAAGCATTCCTCACCAAAAACTCTATTCTAAGATTCATGAGTCACCCTTCTAAATATCATAAGCTCAATACATTCAAAATCACTTGTTAGGAACCCTATGTAATTGGGGATAGATTTAATCCGTGTGTAACTGCATTCAAACAGTTGTATGAATTTTCCATGGAGAGTGACACTTTTTCACACATATAACATAAACTATAGGCGGTGGTGAGAACGCTTCAGAGCATTTCAGAACAGTCATTTTTTTCGAATTTTCATTCCTGCAACGCTCCCCTGGTCTCGCCACTCTGGGGTGCTGCAATGGTGCACCTGGCAGGCTAGGGCTTGTCAGAATCTATGCTCAAACGTCTGGGTCCCCGTGGGTCTGACGCTGATTCACTCCCCTTGGATAGTGACTCGCTTCCTCTGCTAGACGACATTCCCTCCATTTCCCTAATTGAGGATGCTACCTTTGCCGCGCATATGAATTGTCTTTCTACAAGGGCTATTTTTGCTAAGTTTATTGGGAGACAGCTCTCATTTCCGGGCATAAGAAACTGGTGCGAAACATAGTGGGGCAGCGGCCTTAGTATTCGCTCCCTGGAAAAGGGTTTTTTCCTTTTGCTTTTTCATAGTGCCGCTCAGAAAAATGACACTATGGAAAGAAAAAAAATTCTCCTTTCCAACTCTGGTCTTGCGATACGCAAATGGGAGCCTCACTTTGATTGTCACAAAGCGGCAGAGGATGGGTTTCAATTTTGGATTAGACTATACTCCCTACCTAGCGAATTTTGGTTGGCACCCATCCTTACTAAAATCTTCTCCAGTCTCGGGCAGGTCATTCGCATTGATCCTGTTACTTTGAATGGTACTCTCTCTTCCTTTGCCAGAGTTTGCATTTCTGCTTTTCCAGCTCTTAAACCAAAGGAAGTTATTCTTATCAACTCCCCTTCGGGCACCTGGAATCAGAAAGTTATATATGAAGCTATTTCCAATATCTGTTTCAAATGTTTGAAGCCCGGTCATTCCTGTAAGTCTTGTAATAATCCCACCCCAGGTGTCTCGTATTGGCGGCAAGTTTCCCTCACCTCCCCTGTTCCCTCCCCTCCTTCTTCCCCCCGTGTTCCTCTTTTGTCATCTCTACCCCTCGTCCCCCTCGCTCCCCCTCCTGTCCTTGAACCTCTTGCTTTGGCTCCTGAAACGCTCTCCCTCGTCAAAGAAATGGTGGCTGTTGTTAAGGATTCCTCCCGGATCCTATCTCTGTTCCACAAGGGTATATCCATTGGTTTGGGAGGTAGCTCGACTTCCCTTGAGAAATGGATCACGGAGAAAGAGGATTTGCTTTTGTCTAACGATGCAGAACCCCATGAGGAACCTAAAGCTTCTGCCAAGTCTCCCTCCCCTCCCACGCAGTCGTTGGGACCACTTCTACCTACTCCTCCCCTTCACAACATGGATTTCGGCCCAAGAAGCATTCTTGGCCGCCCTAATAAAAGCATGCTTTCTCTCAACGAAGTTGCCCACGGGAAGCAACTTCAACTTCGGTCTTTCTTCCCGTCTTCCAGTAGGAGAGGCAATTCCTCTCTGAAGTAATCATGATCCTCTTCTCCTGGAATGTTAGGGGCCTTAATGCCCCTAACAAACAGCGTCTGTTAACACGTTACGCCTTGGACGAGGGTGTGAGTATTTGTTTGATTCAGGAAACTAAAATGTCGGTTGAGGGTTGTAATAGAAGTTGGTTCAGAAAATGGAAAGGTTGGGAAGGTTGCTTCTCGAGTTCTGCTGGGGCCTCGGGTGGTTTAGGCATTCTTTGGAAATCTACCAGTTGCTTGATTGATCCCCTTGTTATCGATCCAAATTTCATCTGGTGCAAGGTCTCGATTAAGCACTCAGAGGATTTCTTTTTCCTCGGCAATATTTATGGTCCCTCTACTCCCATCAGTAAAAGGAATCTCTGGGGTAATCTTAGCCAGCTTCTAACCTCCGTGCCAGCCGAGAAAATCATCATTGCAGGTGACTTCAATGCCACCCTTTCTGATCGTGATAAGCATGGTGGTCTCAAGTGGCATCCTCACTCGCAGGTTGATTTCTCTTCCTTTGTTTCCTCTGCTCACCTAATTGATTTAGAGCCTTGCAAGGGTTGGTTCACTTGGAACAATAGGAGATCCGGGTTCAGTTCCCTTGCAGTGCGTCTCGACCACTTCCTGGTCTCTGAGCTTTGGTTGCAGCAAAATTTCCTTCTTAAAAGTTCGGTTCTCCCTCTTTCTGGATCCAACAATTTTCCCATTTCCGTGGCTCTCAACTTTGACCTCCCCCCATGTCGTGCCCCCTTCAAATTCGAGAACATGTTGCTTTAAGACCCCTCTCTCAGGTCGTTGATTAAGGGTTGGTGGGACTCCTTTACTATCAATGGGACTAAGATGTTTCAACTCTCCAAAAAGTTATCTTTGCTCAAGGCTAACTTACAAAGCTGGAACCACTCAAAATTTAAAAATATTTTTCATGAAAAACTTCGAGTAGAGATGAATCTTCATTCTCTCAATGAGAGTATTCTGTTGCATGGGATGTCACAGGAGGATTACCTGAAGGAAAAACTTCTCCTTAAGGAATTGGGGGATATCCTTCTAAAAGAGGAAACTTTTTGGCGTCAAAAATCCAGGGAAACTTGGCTGCTGGATGGAGATAAAAATACCAAATTCTTCTTTTCTTCGGTCCGAGCAAGAAGAAACTTTAATTACATTTCTTCTCTCAAACTCGAAGATTCCACCATTGCCACTTCGCAAGCTCAGATCAAATCAGAAACGGTGGATTTCTTTCGCAAGCTCCTGAATGATATGGCTTCCCCTCTTGGCCCTCAGTCTCTCCTTCATTCTCAGATTCCCCGCTGTATTTCGGATGTTGAAAATGAACTGCTTCTTTCACCCTTTTCCTTTGAGGAGGTCCAGAAAATTGTGTTCTCTATGAAGCGTGATAAAGCCCCAGGCCCAGACAGTTTTCCTGCCTCTTTCTTCCAGGATTTTTGGGAAATCGTGGGTTCCTCAGTTTGGCAGGCGGTTGAGGAATCCAGAGTTTCTGGGAGGATTCTTGGGAACCTTAACCACACTTTCATCTGTATGTTCCCCAAAAAATCCCCAGCTGAGAAGTTAGATGATTTCATGCCAATATCCCTGTGTAATACTACATATAAAATTATCTCCAAAGCTATTGCCAATAGGCTCTCCCCCTTGATGCATAAACTGGTTGCCCCGAAACAGAGTGGGTTCATTCCTGGAAGGTCTATTACAGAAGGTATTATCATTTCTCATGAACTTATTCACTCCCTTCATAATTCTTCCAGAGCAGGAATGCTACTAAAATTGGATTTCAGCAAAGCATATGATCAAGTTAACTGGCGGTTCCTTCTTAATGCTTTACTTTCTTTGGGTTTTGGTGCTCACTTCTGTAAGTGGATTTTTGACTGTATTGCCTCCCCGTGCTTCTCGGTTCTTGTCAATGGGTCTACAGAAGGTTTCTTTCAGAGTAGCAAGGGGTATTCGTCAAGGAGACCCACTTTCTTCCTTCCTCTTCACAATTGTGGCAGAAGCTCTTAGTCGTACAGCATCAAGGCCGAGATTCTTGAAGGTTCATTGAAAGGACTTCATATCTCCTCCAATCTCCCTCCTCTTTCTTATCAGCAATTCGCAGATGACACCTTTCTCTTCGGTCAAGGTACTGTTCCGGAGGCCAGGTGCATTTCCTCTATTCTAGATTCCTACTCTGTAGCTGCGGGTCAAGTCTTAAATTTTCATAAATCTGTGATCTTTTTCTTTAACGTGGCCCCCAGGCTACAGGGGAGAATTAAAGAGATTCTTGGATTCTCTCTAGGCAAACTTCCACACACCTACCTAGGAATTCCTTTCTTTCATGGGAAGGGCAAGGCCCTCCTCTGGAACGGGCTTCTAAATTCCATCTCTGCCAAACTCCTCTCCTGGAAAGGTAAATGGTTATCCCTTGCTGGCCGTGCGCTTCTCATCAACTTGGTGCTCCTCTCCATTCCTATATACATGCTCTCCATTTTTCTACAGATTCCAAAATTTGTTCTGCTCAAAATTGAAAAAGTGGCTGAGAACCTTCTTATGTCGTAAGGGCTAAGCAGTGATGAGCGCAAATTTCACCTTGCTAACTGGGATTTGGTCAAGCTTCCCAAGACATCTGGGTGGCATTGGGTATCTCTGGATCTTGGCTCATACAGAACACTGGCCCTTGGGGTAAAGCTTGGTTTGGAATTTCATTTCTAACGTAAAAAGGCAGACTCGCCTTCCAAGTTCCTCTCTCATAAGTATCTTGGATGGGTGTTGCCCCGAGATTTTTCTTATCCAGTTCCAAGCTCCCTAAGAGGCTCACACCTATCTGGAATTTTTTTTGTAAATCTAGATCCCTATCATTGCTGATCGCGGTCACCTAGAACATCAACAATGGTCGGTTAGCCCTCGTTTCTTTCTGGAATGAAATTTGGAATGGTTCCCCTCCCACTTAATATTTCTTCTGTCTCTCAATGGCATAATGAACTCTAGAAAAACTATCTATGGGGCTCTCTATGGTTTCTGACTTAAGGTTAGCCAGCATCCCTGATGGCTCGCCCATCTTGTGCTCTGGAAAGATATCTCTGTCCATTGGGGCTACCTCCGCTCAAGATGATGTCCATCCTCTTCAAGGATGTCTATTCAGGATACGAAATTCTACTTTATCTCAACAGTAGATGATTGTTTAATTTGGCTTGGGGATAGCTTCTGAGCCTCTTACACGGTGAAAGCTAGGGTATAACTTACTCTCATTTCACATTACTGGTCAAGGGATCTCTGATGTTCCTTTGGTTGTTGGCATCCTCAGCATCACTCCAAAGAGTCACCTTACTTCAGTTGGTTAGTTTTGAAAAGAGAAGGTTCTTACCCAAGATAGAAGCAGCAATGCTTGGGGATATCTAATGCCCCTCCAAGTGTTTACTTGTGTGGAGCCGCAGAGGAAGATTTGGATCACCTCTTTTTATTTTGCCCCTTTGTATCTCCATTAGTGCTGGGATTGGCTCTCCGAACAAATTAAATCTAGCCTAGGCTCCCATGTAATAGAGATTGTTGCGACTCTTTCCTCTTGGCCGTCATTCTCCCATTTCAACTATTTGCTTTCAGCTCTATTTGGTGCACGTCGGCCCATACTTCTTGCTCTAACATATTTAGTGGGAACTCAATCTTCGTATTTTCAGGGAGCAAGCGGTTAAGCTCCCTTCCTTCCTTTCCAAGCTTGAGGTGGCCATTTCAGAATGTATCAGTGGTAAGTGTTCTTCTTTTCCCTCCTTTTCCTCCAAGGACTTCGCTACTCTTCATCAGTGGTCACTCATCAAAATTCCCAATCCTGGGTCTATTATCTGCAAGGGGCTCTCACAAATTGAAAAGATGCTGCTCAGGAAGAACACTAGATGGCGTCCCCCTCCCAAGGGGCTTTGGAAACTTAACTTTGATGGGGCCTCCAGAGGTAATCCGGGTTCTTCTGGGGCTGGTTGCATCCTCAAGGATGATCGAGGTCTCCTCATCCATGTGGGCTCCTTCCCCTTACAAGATGGCACATGTAACACTGTCGATTCTCAGGCTCTTTTGGAAGGGGTTAAGATGGCGGTTCATCTTGGTTGTTCTGATTTATGTATTGAAGGGGATTCTCAAATCCTTATTTCCGTTGTTTCCAGGGGTGCTTCTCAATCATGGAAATTGAACCTCTTTCTTCCTTCTATTCATTTTTGGCTTGGTAAATTCCATTCCTGGAACATATCTCATAATTACCGGGAAGCAAATCGGGCAGCAGACTTCCTATCCAACTTTGCTATTGATAATCCATCTGCTATCATTTCCTCCAACAATGAACACATTTGGCTAGGACTTTCTTCTTTCCTCTCCCTCAATCAGAGAATCACTCGTGTCTAAGTCGTCGGCGCCTCCACTGCGTCTGGCAGTTCCCCCGTGCGTCGGTCTCTTCCTCCCCTCTTCTCAGCGGCGTCCTTCCCTTCCCCTTCCGCTCTCCCGCATGCTGCTCTGGACCCCCCGTCACTTCCGGGCGTTTCTTGCCAGGTTCCCCATGGGAATGTTTCCTCTTCACTCTCTTTTATACTGGTTTCACAGTCATCCTGGACTGTCTCTCTCAGCTCTTGCTTTGCTTCTTTCCAGCAACATGTCTTTTGTTGGTTTCCCATTTGTGGCCCTTCGTGGGCAGTTCTACGAACTGGCAGATGTTTCTGCCATTGATAGGCGGCGTCTGGCCATGATTTTCAAATACTCTTCCATAGCCGAGGCCAAAGCCATTAAAGCCATTCTTTGCGACTCTTACCGTTTCAATGCTCTTCATCCCCGAACCGATTCTGATGTCGCCTCCGCCTTCATGTATTTCTGTACGCTGCTGCATCCCAACATTTCGGAAGTGGAACTGGTCGCCTCGAACCTCATTTACGTTGTGCACTACATTAGCCTTCATGACCAGCTCGTGGATTTCTCACTTCCAGACCCTCTGTTGTGGGTGGAAGACATTGACGAGTTGGCCATCGACTCTGGGCGGGATATTCGCTGGCTCAGAGGGGCAGTACAGGGACCTTGTCACTTTTGCACAGAACTTCCATCCTTCTCTGGACCAGCATTTTCTACCGGTTGTAATATTGATGCGGCTCTGTTTCCTCTCCATACAGTTGTTGATCAGTTGAATGCCCTCAAGGACCATGCTCTCCATGCCTTCAACTTCCTGCTGCATGTGGCCTCCTCGTGGGCTGGTCACTCTTTAGGCTAATTGTTGTAGCCTTTTTACTTCGTTGCGTGTTAGATTCCACTGTCCCTGCATTCTCTTCCTCTCTCTGTTTTTTAGCTCTTCTTTTCATCTTCCTCTTTTGTCTTTCTCCTTCTCCTTCTTCTTCTTCTACTTCTTTGTAGGGTTGGGGTCCCTCTCCCCACCGGTTCATAGCTCCGGTCAAAAGCGTTTGCCAATAAAAAAAAAATCACTTGTTAGGAGCATGTTTTTAGTGTTTTATTGACATGCGTTTCGAGGTGTGAGGATACACTTCTCCATTTTTCCATTTTGTTGCCTTACACACTCCATAATCACAGTTAGAGTATTCTGACTTCTTTTGAGTGTGTTAGAACTTCATTACATCATCTCCAGACCTCTGGGTTAGTTTTTTATCTCATTAAAATTCATAACAATCCATTTTTCTACATATTTCCAATTTTCACAATAATCGGCATCGGTTACCCCTAACCAACATTGATTTTCTCTTAACCGACATCAGTTTGCTATTATTTTGGGTTAAACTACCTAAAAGAACCCTTATTTCATTTTCTTTGCTGTCAGAGTTTCTGTGAGTCTTTGTACTCTCTCTACTTTGATAAACAATCATCATTCATCTTGTTCTTCCAACCGTCAATAGTCTTTACTTCATTTGGTAAAATTGTTCTTGTTTCACAATAACCATCGTCGGTTACCCCTAAACTGATATCGGTCACCCTTAACCATTATCGGTTACCTTGTGTTGAATCTCAGCTGATACATTGCCCAAATTTCACCTATAAACACAAGTTTTCTTCATTCCTGCTACCTTCTATGTCATCTGCAGGATACAACATCACTTGATATACATTCATCCACATGGTGTTGACTCGCAATCAAGCTAACACTCTTATATTCCATGTGAGTTGTCAACCACTCCTGCCTAGTCCGTCACCACCCTCTGTCTTGTCACCCATGGATCCAACCCTACCTACCACCATTTCCGCAGGTCACAAAGAATTTGCATGACTCCTTGATCAGAATCCCGCGGCATTGCAATTCTACCTTTCCCACTCTTCCACTCGGGAATCCTTAAGACAATTGATATATGGCATGCATGTATCCATCTCTCCTGCCCTTATTCCCACTTCTACATCAACCCCTAATAATGCGGTGTTACCTTCACCTGCTTCACCCCCAATGGTTTCAAAGCTAGGACCCATACCCACCATGACTGCTGCATCTACAATATCACTTGCACATGTAGTATCTATTGTTCCCTCATCGACCACCCAGACCATAACCCCGTTTGCACCCATTGTCTCACAAATACCCATTCCAACACAACTACCCATGTGATGTCAGTGATCCCTATTCCATTCTATAATATTGTCCTCTCCATCCCACAAACACTTCCTTTAATCTCTATTAGAGTCACTACGACCATCCCACCTACATACACATACTATCAACAACCCCCTATATCATCTGTCACCCATTTTGGATACATACCCACTAGATCCATCCCCTGTATACTCAACCTCCCTATTTGGCATGACCATATAATGGAATGTCTACCCACATTCATAGGTTTAATACCAGCCCCCTTATGCCACAGGAGGTGCCCTTCCACCAAAACCGACCAATGACATCATCAATTTGATCATGGAAAGGATGCAGACACTAGAAGCATTGGTTTTGGGCTCGTGTAATTCTCTCACCTATGACAAAATCTATAATGATCCCATTCATTCCATCTATCCCCATTCATCCATACCATGTACATTGGAAAATGCCAAAATTTAACCGTTTTAAAAGTAAAAAAGAACTGCAGCAGCATTTGTGGTCTTTCAAACATGGCTATTACCTGATCACCCATGATGACGCTTTACTCCTACGAACCTTTCTGATGTCCCTGACAGGACCTAGTTTGGACTTGGTATAGTGGGCTACCAAGACATTCCATCTACTCGTTTAATCATGTAGCCCAAGCCTTCTTAGATCACTTCTCCATCAACATTTTTAAGAAAGTTACCATTAATGATCTTTATTCCACACGCTATTATGACGATGAGTCTATCGCTGACTTTGTCGCTGGCTTGGCACAACCTAATTAACCAGCTCACATTTCAATTACCTCAAATTGAACTGAAATATTTATTTACATCGGGCTTGTGCAAGACACATCTCACCAACTCTACAGGTACAGAACTTTTGCACTTTTAACAAGGCATTCTCCACGGCACGAAAATTAGAAGTTCGTGCTATCGAAGAGAAGAAAATTCAACTTTGTAACAAGAACATTACATGCAAATAAAATGATACTCCTTCATCTTCGAAAACCCAAAAAAAATTTTCAAAACCCAAAGGATATACCAATGCACCATAATTCTTAAGGCTATTCCCCCTCATCAATCACACCCAACCAAACCTCCTTCTAGTCTCTCTCCCATCCAAGCTTTCGATTTTAGACGAGAACAATGAAGGTACACTTCGATAGGAGAATCTTACTTTTCTATTTTCGAAAATCTTGTTAAGGCTGATGTCATTTCCCTTCCACCTATAAAAGCACATATTGGTTTTGACCCTGAGCGACCCATGCCAACATGGTATAAGGAACATGAATTTTACAACTATCCTCATGTCAAAGGTCATAGAGACAATAACTGCATCTCCTTCCAGAATATCATCCAAGAAATGTTAGACAACAGAGATCTAGTCTTGGATAGCTCGAAGGCACTTGCTAACCAAAACCTACACATCTTCAAGAAGTCATTCCCTAATCATGCCCCACCTTCCAACCAAGCTAGTGACACTTCAAATAATGATAGCAATGTCTTCAAGCTCCATGTTATTTTCGATGACCCAATTACTTCCCAATTTCCTCATGTTCCTTCCATAGATGAAATCTTAGCCCGAGCTCCACTACCTACATAAGAGGCCAATTTCATTTACTCTTCCAACCACATATTAACTCCCTTCATTTTCTCCATCACCTATGGAAGAGCCTATACTTAGCTCGCTACCTTTTCCCCCTTATATTTCTGAGCAGTTTTCAGTGGCACCTCTCCTACTCATAGGAGTTACATGTTCACAACCTGACACCATCACAAGAAGATTCAACCTTGTCTAGGACCATCCTATCCTCTACCCATAGAGGATCGTATAGGAATACCATTTCCTTTAGATGACCATTCACCATCGGAACCTTTAGGAGCCCACAAATTTTCTTTCGGATCTCTTACCCCACAGATTTTGAGGAGGCAAGCCATTTCCTCTGTGTCTCAAACACATTTTATAGGGAATTGCAAATCGATCCACATCGGCCCCGCTTATAACAACACCATTTTCACACTTGGCCAATTCACCTAGACTATGTTTGATGAGGGTCGGCAATCCTCACCATTGGATAATGTCAATCTACTTCCTGTTTCAAAACAAAGGTAATGTATGCATTAAGAACACCTCCACTATCTATGGAAAGAAAATCCTTTCAAACACAAACCAAACTTGCATAAAATAAATCACACATGTAGAATATTGCAAAGGCACACTTGCAAAAATGTACCACACACTTGCATAAAGGCCCAACTCACACATCTTCCCAAAACCAAACATAAAGGCATGCTATGCATAAAGGAAATCACACTTGCATAAAGGTAAAGTTTGCATAACATGCATCAAATTCTTTAATTCCATAAAGCAATTATTTTTGAATCCGGGAAAATAATTGATGTTTCTAGGGTCCCCTCAGATTTTTTCTACCTACAGGTATCACAACAAGAAGATTGTAGCTAAAGGATCACGAGGAACATGAAATCAGAAGTTTACAATAAAAGGAAAACTCGGGCCAGAAAAAATAATGAAAAATGGCTAAACATCCTAACACATTGATCCATAGTCCTTGGACATGAGTGGCCATCTGGACTCGATTCCTTGGAAGAGGCCGCTTAGTTCATAATTTCTGCATTCAGAACTTGTAGACATAACTTTGCTTCAAAAGGGATTGCGCGGGACGCGGAGAATCAGATATTTATTTCTTGAAAAATGAGAAAAGAATTGACTAACTGTTGAAACAGGCAGTGTGGGACATCTGGTGCATTTAGTACGCGGATTCATGCAAGTCGGCTGAACCAACTCCTTATTTTAGCCCGAAACACAATCTGGGCCGAAGGTATGCGAAGTACGCGAACCGGCCGGATCGGCTGAGATGAGAACTTAAAGTTGGGGACAGTTGGGACAAAAGGGCGCGAACTGGCTGGAGAGAGGCGAATCGGGATATATTATGTCCCAAACAGCCTGAAAGTCTCATCTCACTTATTTGGGCTGCGAGTACGCGATTTGGCCGGTTCAGATGAAATAGGGAACTTCAGCACTGGGACTTTTGGGATAAAGGGACAAGTGGGATCATGAATGAGCTGAAGCGGCCGATAGGCAGAGAAGAAAAGTCAGGAGTATTTGATCCTCAGAAACTATGAAACGTTAACCAAATACCTTTTGACTCCGAGCTCCGATTTTCACAAAATTTGACTTTGCTGTTTTTGAGCTCTACGACATCCTCTATGCCATGCTTGTCTGGATATGCTTTTTCCTTGGACTGTAGTTCACTAAAAGTTAGATTTATCTTCAATAAGTAGAAATATATTCTTGCTTACAGTTATCTGAATGCTTTTTCCCGTCAAATGACATTTCTACGCCTGCCAGACCCAAAATAGTTGCCCTCTCTCAGAATTTTCCATTTTACTTTTTCTGTTTCTCAACGAAATGGCACACTTTTAGTGCTCGTCTGATACACTTTGGTCCTTGGAGCCCAATGCTCACTAAAAATCAATACATCTCTCTTCATTGGATAAGAATTTGTAGCAAATCTGAATGAGGTTTTTGTTAAAAACACGTTGGCCGGGAATTCAGAAATCTCTCTCAGTGTTTTATGTTGGTAAAGCTGGGAAATTTCTGTTTAAGAGGCAGACTTCATTCTTTCACTGCTCCAGCACAGCTGACTGAAAGTATCAGAAGCCTTTCTCAAAGTATTGTAAATAGCCATTTAGCACTCAATTATAATGCAGGTGATTTTGTTACACATGGCAAATGAAATGCACAGATTTCTGAATGGTTTTCCAGTTTTGGATTCTCTTATTTCTTCATTTCAGATCAATAAATTCAAAATCTTGGGCTCATTCTAGAAGGAGAGAGTTTTATGTTAGCAAACTATGGTCAAAATTGTCTAGTTCTGCATGAAAAAATAATCCTGCAGTGTTTGTGGTGCCTACCATCTGCTAGTTCCGAAACTCCTTTTTGCAGTTCTAGATCCAGGTCTCCTTAGCTATAACTTTAGAATAGATTCAGAACTGTGATGATCTGTAGTTGTGCAAACTAAAGCATAATTTTTTAGTAGGATTTGTGGATATGAAATCAGCCCCTAATCTGTAGATTCCTCTCCATGATCAATTCTAACTTTTCCCAATACTAGCATTGGATTTTTCTATGGCTATTGTGCAATCACACTAGATGCTTTGCAGGGATTTACCCTAGAATTGCCTGTATCTTGGAATAGGGGTTGTGAATGCAACAACAGATTCAACACCCTTAGAATCTGTCATCAGCTCTCTTACTAAAGAGTGAGGCAAGTACATTTCCTATATTCTATCTCAAGCACATTTCACGGAGATTACTACTCAAATCCACTTTCAAAGTGTAACGCTCGCTTTACAACAATACCATTTTATTCATTCTTGGTCCCTGATCGCCTCAGGAAATTTCGATAGAGCCTTGCTTTGGGGACACCTTCTACTACTTGTTTCAACCTAAATGGAGTTGTCACTCACTGACACCTCCACTATCTATCTAAAAGTGTTTTGAGTGACCAAACCAAACATAACCACGACTATTGCAACACCTTCCATATCACTGACCGTAGCCCAACACTCACACATTTTCGGTGATAACCTAAACATATATCTACACCCAAACACCTATCCACTCCTATATCATCTCCCTTACCTAAACCCATCACTACCTTAGGGGTCATACCGACAGTCAAACCTTACACACCCCCTATCAAATTAAATTTAGCCACATCTCCCAAAACTAACACTGAACCTATTCCGGCCCCTAAAAAGAAGACCCAACCTCCTAGGTCTCATACACCGACCTTGCCCACCACACCATTATCACCTTCACCCCTATCATCCATCCTAGGACCTCACCCCTCGACCTTTGTCAAGAAACCCCCAACCACCGGTAAACAAAGAACGCAACAACACATTTCCCCATCACATACCTCTAATATACCCAAGCGACCCACATAACTTTTGCCCTCACCCATAACCTTCTTACCACCCATACCTCCACTACCTTCAATACCTCCTTCATTACCCATGACACTTTCTTCTCTTTCACTCACACCTCTTGCCCAACCTACACCACCTACCTCCACAGCACCTCGGTTACTCCCGTGGGTAACCCACCCTCTTCCACCATTGGCTTTTCCCTCCACATCTCATACACATGTGTCACCTTGTCCAAAAAATATGCAACCTAAAGCTAAAAACCCTCTACCCTCCACTAAGGTAGTTAAACAAACCAAACCTTCCGCCACTAGCTCTTCTACCATGCCCGTACCTAAGTAGATGCAACCAAGACCTAAGATCACTGCACATACCAAACTAGTAAGCCAACCCACCCACCCTCCTTTCAAGCCTCTTCCTCCACAATCATCCACACCTATACCCAAACCCACATTCACCTCCCATTGTGATCCACTAGTAGGATCCTATGCCAAAATCTTAACCAATCTCCTCAAAACTTCTGTCATCACATTACCACCTCTTAGACCTTACGACCCACTCAAACCCAAACCAAAAGGGTTTGACGAAACCAAAAATTGTGCCTACCATCATGTGCCTGGACATGATCTAGAGAATTCTAAGGCTTCAAAAAACCGCTCTTGTCCAATTGTGTCCTCCCAAAGAAAATTTTGATGATGACGATATTCTTGATGAGGACCCCATTTCACCTTCACCAATTTCCATAGACCTTCTCCCATTACCTACTCAATGACCAAAATCTCCACCCCCATAACTCTTTAATCCACCCTCGAGATTCAAGATCAACATGGTTTGTATAATAGAGTTGGCCAAACCACCATCAAAATGCCAATGCACCCTGCTCATTTCACAAGGATCATATCCCCCACTAGGGTTTTGTCCCTCATGCCACTATACCTTCCATGACACACCCTCTTCATCTGCCTCCCCTAATATTAACATGATTAACATTGCCACCCGTGCTCAGAAAGACAAGGGAAAGGAAAAAGTAACTGGCCCATCAACCAACCCTGTACCCAACATACCAGTTGTACCCATACCCAAAGCCACCATTCGAGGTCCTACATATCCTATTTCCAATGGGGTCACACATCACACAATGCTAAAACAACTACACCAATCCCCCCTCAAAATGTCTTCATATGACATCAGAGTTACATCACCCAAACCTCAGAGTTACATCACCCAAACCTCAGAGTTACATCACCAAGACCTCATGGAGGTCCTTCAATCTATTAAATTCTTACCAAATGACCCCACACCCGTAGCCTCCATCATTACCCCTCACCATGTAGCCTCTCTCACTAGATCATTACCTTCCTCTACGCCTCCACCTACTTGCCAAGTGGTTGCCCTCAAATTTTCAGATGAAGAGATCACTCCCTTCTAGTCTGATGACCCCGACCCCACTCTTTTCATCTTTGTCTTTATCGATAATATACGCATACGACAAATTATGATCGATGGCAGTGCTAGCATTAACATCATCTCCTCCCATGCATACGACCAAATGTGGATACCTGCCAATTACATGCATGGTAACCCGATTATGCTACGCTCCTTCAATGACGCCATGACCTCTACCCTGGGTACCATTGTTCTCCATGTCCACGTGGGTCCCCGCACTATCCTGGAAATTTTCTATGTCCTAGAAGGGGATTTCAAGTATAATTTACAGCTTGGCTGACCTTGGATCCGTGTCATGGGTTGTGTCCCTTTGACTTTACATCGATGCCTCAAATTTGAACATGAGGGACATAACTACATCATCTTTTTTGACCCATCACCTTTTAAGACCTGTAACATGTTACATCAGCCCAATGATGTGCTTGTACCAGTCAAGGTATCTGCCACTGTCACCACTTCACCTTCACCCATGAGCCCATCCACCAAAATGGCCACTACCTCTGCTACATCTAACCTTGCTATCCCCACTGCAATTGTAGCCTCTACTGCTGACGCACTTGTTTCCCCATCATCTAGCAAGCCATCTATCCCTGCTACCCACATACCGACTACTGATCCCTTAGAAGGTGTTTTTCAACGCCTCACTCTGGGGGAATACCACCTATACAATATCGACACCTTCCTCACCCCACAAGAGTTTGGGAATTTACGTCAACACCCCAACTACGACATCTGCATCGGTGATGTTTTTCCTTATGGCCCTCCCCACCTTCACACCAATCTAACATATGGGGGACTTGATATTGCCACCTATAAACCTGAACCTCCATCCCAAGCCCAACCATTTTCATCTGACCTACACTCCCTCACTAACCACCGCTTCGCTCACACTTTCCTCCACCAGTGCACATGGAAAGGATTTGGCTTCAGATTTTATGAACAAGGCTACCATACTGTCATTTCCTGTACCTCTCGTAAACACAATGACCATAGTGGCATTGGTTTTGACACTCCACCCTCCAAGAAGGTTCATGTTGACCTTATCCAGGACAAGAAATCTTCCCCATCTCATTCACCCACATTACCATCTTCACCCATGGAGTCCATAGATCCTGAATCTATTCCTCCTAACTTTTTTTTTTCATAAACACCATTTCCTTGGGACCACTGACCTATCAACATGATGGTGAAGCTCCCTCTTCTCTCCCATTCCTGTATCCTGACATGATCGATGATGATACACCTTCTATTAACATTGTTCAATGTCAGGACGATGAGTCCATCCTCACCTACCTTGGTGTGGAAGACTCTTATATTCATCGATCGTTACCCTCTGAGATGCAAACCATGTTGAACGAATCGACCATCAAAATCAACATTAACACTCAAGATGAACCACACATTCTAAAGATCAACCAATCCTTAGATGCTACTGAATAGGAAGCCCTCACCTCTTTCCTTTGGGACCATAGCAATGCGTTTTCCTATTCCTATGCTGACATGCACGGTATTGACCCAAAAATCATGGAATATTGTAACCATTCATGATGCCAAACCCATCAAACAAAAGCTGTGGAAAATGCATCCTCGCATTGCTCTTCTAGTAAAGGAAGAGCTTCAACGCCTTCTCTCAGTTTCCTTCATCCTACCCATTGACTATCCCTAATGGGTTTCTAACATCGTTCCTATCACAAAGGCGATAGAGGAACTTCACATTTGCATAGATTTCCATGACCTCAACCTCACCTATCCCAAAGATGATTTCCCACAACCAGGCATTGACCAACTAGTTGACCTCACCACTGGCCATGAAATTTTATCGCTCATGGACAGTTTTTCAAGCTACAATCAAATATTACTAGCTCCAGAGGATCAACACAAGACTGCCTTCATCACCCCTTGGGGGACCTTCTGCTATCGAGTCATGCCTTTTGGCCTTAAAAATGTTGGTGCTACATATCAGCGAGCCATGACTTACATCTTCCATGACATCATGCATCACATATTGGAAGATTATGTAGATGATTTGCTTTCCAAATCCAAACATCAAAATGAACACCTACCCATCCTTAAAGTCATCTTCGACTATCTCATCAAGTATTGTGTTCATCTTCAACCAATGAAGTGCGTCATTGTAGTACTTTCCGAAAAACTCCTAGGTTTCATCATTTCTTTGCATGGCATAGAAGTTGATCCTGCTAAAGTCAAGGCTATTCTAGAAATTCCTCCACCCACTAATCTTCGCCAACTTCGAAGCCTACAAGGTAAGCTGTAATCCATTCATCATTTTATCTCATAGCTTTCTGACCATTGTCAACCATTTCATCATCTTCTCAAGAAGACTTTTCATTCAAATGGGATGATGAATGCCATAAAGCATTTGAGGCCTTAAAACAATACCTTCTTCAACCACCAGTACTCATTCCTCCTAAAGATGACCAACCCTTTTACCTATATATTTCCGCCACTGACCATTCTTTAGGTGTCATTCTTTCTCATTGCAACAACCAACACCGAGAGCAAGTTATTTATTACATAATTCGTACCCTTCTGGACTATGAAACTAGATATACCCACGCCAAAAAATCTTCTTAGCCTTAGTTTTTGTCACCACCAAACTCCGCCATTACCTACTCAACCACAAAACCTTCGTCATTAATAATACTTACCCATTACACTATATGTATGCCAAACCCTATCAACATCAACATGCCACACGTTGGCGTATGCTTCTGGATGACCTTGACCTCAAATTCATTCATCAAGGGCCAGGATATTGCCGACCAATTGGCCGACGCACCTATTCTCGGGAATCAACCATCTAACTTCGACTTCCCAGATGAGTCTATAGCTACCCTTTCCCTGGATGAACCCACTTACCAAATGACACTCTTCTTTGATGGCTCCAAGTGTAAGCGTGGGGGTGGGGCTGGTGTTATCCTCATTTTGTTTGATGGTGAACCTATGCCTTTGTCTTTCAAACTCGATTTTAATTGTACAAACAATATTGTTGAATACGAAGCACTCGTATTGGGTCTCCAGGCTACTTATGCCTTAGATGTTAAGTCAATCAACATCTTTGGTGATTCTTAGTTGGTCATAAACCAATTCAATGGTATATATCAATGTCGTAATGAGATACTTCAAAAGTATAAGCATCACGTAGACATATGTTTAACCACCTTTGACCGTTACGCACTTCAAACCACCCCATGTTCTACCAATAAATTTGTGGACACCATGGCTTATTTGGCTTCTCAAATACCTTCTTTGCCCATTGACTCTAAAATATTTGTCACAATACAAAGGCTACAATCACCCTCTTACAACTCGTTACAAATGAGCCAAAATTGGGTTTTAACCATCGAGCAGAATGGAAGAAAGGAGAAAATGTGGGTAAATTGATTTGGGACTTCAAACACCAACAAGATTCATCAAAACGATAAGGGAACCTCTGTTAATCCACTTCCCAACACATTCGAGCCCATAGGACAAGAAATTGCCCATACCTCATTAAATCTGGTAGATGAAAATATGATTTTTTGTCTTTTCTAGTGCCAGATACATTTTTTAAATTTTCTCTCATAAATATTCATCAAAATTCAAAATTTAACCCTCCATCATGTAGAGAATTTCACCAGATTTCCAATGATATAAAGAACATGAAAATCTAAGCTCTGGATCATAAGATATGGCCCTCTGAAGATTTAGGGCAAAAATGGCGAAAACAAAGTCAAAATTTGGTCGACAAGGTCAAACTTTACAATTTTCCCTTTTGGAAAATTTTCCCAAAATCCTCCACACCCCACCACTCTGCTGCCACATGGCACCTTCCCATTCACTTATGGGAACGTGGGCTCAAACCTCGCCCTTTCTCCTTTGATTTTACATTGGGAAAATTTCCCAAGATCTCCCCATGCTCCACTCTCCCGGTGACACGTGTCAGCTTCTGGTTGCTTCGCGGGGATGCGCTTCAACATTCTCCTTTATGCATTTTTAAATTTTGGAAAATTTCACCAAAATCTTCTGTGCTTCTGACCCCCGCCACCGACTAGACACGTGTCGCTTCCACATTGGACGTGGGGCCTTCGCAACTTTTTCTCCATCCTCCTTCGTGGGCATGCGGATTGGTTTTCCCCTTTTTTCCCTTTGCCCACTTTGGCAAATTTTTAAACTTCACTCTGCTGCCCCGACTTCCACTGCCACGTGGCACCATTTCATTGCACATGGGCCTGTCAAAGGAAATTTTCCCCAAAAAACTCCATCGGGCCAAACTCGAAATTTACAAGGAGTTAGGAGGAAAATTTTACCTTTATGGAAAGGTGAGAAAATTCTCTATCTAATGGAGCCATTTCTAGAAATCCTTGAGTGCTTGAAATGTTTGAAAATTGAAATTGAAGCACAAGGAAGGAAATAATGAAGGCAAGTTAGCCAAAATAAGCAGGGGGCTCATTTTGGATAACAATTTGGCAACTCTCAGGGGTCATCTGCCTACTAGATGAATGATCAGTGGCCTTTGAAGCATCCATTGGGCATGGATTCAAGCTTGATAAGCAATTATGATTAGAACTATCAAAAATTGACCTCTGATCCACTTTAAAGCCCACTGAAACTAGAGTTGTTTTCACCAAAATGCCACTGAAATGGACTGTGCAAGAGAAAAACCAGCACCAAAAAAAACTATGTACAAACTAAAAATCATACATGCTCCAAATGGAACATGTAGAGTGTGCACAAGCACTTCATCTGCTAAAAGCAAACCTACCTACTCTACTCTAACTGGAAGCAAAGGTGGGCTAAACAAACCTTGCAACTAGTTGTGCAAAATAGCTTCCTTTCTTCAAAATTGGCAGCCATGCAAATGATTTGGAGCTGAGTATGGCTGCTTGGATGAGTGGAAAATCAACAAGACGTTGGTCTTATACCCAAATTAGCAAGGTGTCAGCTGAAAGCAAATTGAATACCTCTTTTAGTTGCTCTGCATTTGGATTAAAGAGGTATGGCAGGTGATCCTTGGTACTTTGTAGCTCATCATCATGCTTAGAAGCAAGCATGACTGGTTATGACTTCTCCTTTGGCTCCAATGAAACCAAATACCTTATTGGGAAAGGTCTTATCTATTTGATATGCCCATAGCTCTGATTTTCAAATCCAAAAATGGAGTCTTCTTGTAGACCTTCTTGAATGGATGGTGTGGAAGAAATGATGGCAATCTTTTGTTGTTTTCCTTCCTCTAATGAAGAACATGGAAGATTTAAATCTTCCAATCTTGATTCCAAAGAGTTGCTATAAGATGTAGGCTGCTGCAAATGAAATTTCACCTCCATGACAACAGGCTCAAGTGTTTGGAATGTGGATGATGAAGGAGAAAATGGTGTGATTTCAACCGGTTCCTCTTCATCAAAATAGTCTTCCAAATCTGACAAATAAACTACCTCATTGTTGTCCTACTGCAAATTCTCAATCTCCCCCATGGTGTTCTTTTGATTTGTAACTTGATCACCATGGTTTCTTTCATCCTCCAACATTGATTTTGAGAGATCAAACTCTTCTTCAGCACTAGAAGTTGAGAGAGATGAAGTAGAAATAAGAACTGAAGGTTCTTCTATAGCCTGCTTTGTGCTCAAAGCTTTTGGATTTGCACTTTTCTCCCCCACAACTAGAATGTGATCCTCTTCTTTTGGATTTGGAGTAGCTTCTCCTTCCTCTGTTGCATGAAGACAATCTTGCTCTTGATTGAATGCTTCCTCTAACATGAAGTTTTTCAAGTCAAACTCTTCAATCTGCTGCTCTAGAGGACGAGTTGGGGCTGCAAGATCTCTTTTACAGCTTTCCTCTTCCATGGTTAATTGTGCAACTTGAATTGGATCAGAATCTTCTTCAAGTAGAGTGCCAACATGGACACTACATTCTGAGCAAATTGATTGTTGATCTACCTCTTCTTTTTGCTCTTCTTCTGCTGTAACAAAATCAGTCCTAACCACCACTTATTCTTCAACCTTTACCTCCTCTGTAGGCTTCACCAGCAAAGGAATTTTCTCAATCCCATATCTAAGAGCCAAGCTTACTAAGCTCTTAATCATTCCTTCTTTGTTTGGTTCTTCCTCTTGTTGTCCTTCATGACTGATTTTTACAACTTCTTCTTCCCCGCATGGAATTGGGAATGCAAGAGGAGGGGTGGGTTGGAGTTCAATTGATTTTACAATCTTTTGTGGTGGTGGAGGAGGTAGAAAATCTTGTTCCCTTGGAGTGGAAGGTATTTCTTTTAGCTCTTGTAGAGGGGATGACTATTTGGAAGGGAAAAGGATAGAAGAATTGAGATGGGGTGGAAGACTAGGGGATGGAGAAATAGAATCAACACTTGGGGAAGCATGGTCTAGATTCGGAATTTGGCATTTAAAATGAGATGGTGTTGCTTGAGGAATGGAAGAAAAAAAATAAGATGATGGTGTAGAACTTACCCATTGACAAGGTTGCTCAACACCAATTTTATAGGCCTCTATCTCCACTGTCCATTGTGCAAGTTGGGGCAGCATCTCAATCATGAAGTCCAGCTTCTCTTGAGGGCTTAAGTGTCTTGGAAAAGGGCCAACCCATGGACAAGGTGCCCTACAACCAATTCTGAAAGCCTTCATTTGAGTTGTTGCTCTTGATTGCACCATCTTTGCCTCCATATTTTGGATCTTCTCCACAAAATCAGCATCTTCCATTTGATTGTATTCATTGTTTGCATACTCCTGCTCTTGGAAAGCTCCATAGCCAAACTGATTTTGGCACTACTACTCATATGGGTATGTATGCTGATTTTGAATTTGTTCAAAATGCTGATTTGAAGGATTTGAAAAAAATATTGGAGGTGGGAAACATTGTTGTCGTAAATGTGAATTCCATGATGGAAATGAAGTCATGAGTGCACAACTTCATGGAATGAAAGAAGATGGAAGAGATGGAAAGAAGAATGGATGAAAAATGAATGAAAAGAGGGTCTGTAACTCAGAGAATGAGTTATTTACCAGATGGAGTTGCCAAATTTGCTTTTGAATATGCCTCGAAAGGCTGAATCCTTAATAGGAACACACCAACCTATTAAAAATAAAGTGGAATACCTCTAAGGTCCCACCGGGCATGCCAAAACTGTTAGGGAAAATTCACAGTACCCCCAAAATGACCTATGGGTATGCTTTTCTAATGCAATGTCATTTGGTTTGAATGCACAACATTGAGCTTTCCCAAAGTGTGGGACCTTTGCAAATGGGGAAAGTTCTCCAGAGAAGGTTGGTTCCTCTTCCTAAACTACCTGCCATAAGCTATTCCAGTGCAGGCAAGCTAATCTAATCCTAATCTAACTATGTCAAGGAGACAGAGAGAGAAAAGAGGGAAAAACAGAGCTTATACTAAAACAGTGATACACCAGAGAAGGAAAATGTTGAACATCTATCAAAACTGTCATAGAACAAGAAGAGGTGAGCAATGGAAAGGATGGACAAGTGCATCACAAAACCAAGGATGGATTTCACACAAAAAAATTTCCAAAACTCCATGAACATAGCTCCAAAACCTACAATGAACATTCAAACATGCACAAATACCTGCAATGAAGAGAGGCAAGAAGAAAACAAGCAAAAATGTGCAAGGATGGACAAATGCATCACAAAACACGTTTTTATTGCTCCAAAAGTTTGCACAAAACATCATTTTGCTGGTAAGAGGCAAAAAATGCCGTTATAGAGCAAGGGAGGAGGTTCTAATTCCATTTTTGACCCTAGGGAAGAAAAGAAGGGAGGGTAGAGAAGAATGATGAACAACTCGTTACAAATAAGCCAAAATTGGCTTTTAACCATCGAGCAGAATGGAAGAAAGGAAAACATGGGAAAATTGATTTGGTACTTCAACCATTAACAAGATTCATCAAAACGGAAAGGGCACCTCTACAAATCCACTTCCCAATGCATTTGATCCCGTAGGACAAGAAATTGCCCATACCTCATTAAATCTGGTAGATGAAAATCTGATATTTTGTCTTTTCTAGTGCCAGAGACGTTTTTCCAATTTTCTCCCACAAATATTCATTAAAAATAAAAATTTAACCCTCCATCATGTAGATAATTTCACCATCTTTCCAATGATATAAAGAACATGAAAAACCGAGCTCTGGATCAAAAGATATGGCCCTCTGAAGATTTAGGGAAAAAATGGCGAAAACAGAGTCAAAATTTGGTCGGCAAGGTCAAACTTTAAAATTTTCCCTTTTGGAAAATTTTCCCAAAATCCTCCATGCCCCACTGCTCCTCTGTCATGTGGCACCATCCCATTCATTGACGGGAATGCGGGCTCAAACCTTGCCCTTTCTCCTTTGATTTTACATTGGGCAAAATTCCCAAGATTTCCCCGTGCTCCGCTCTCCCGGTGACACGTGTCAGCTTCTGGTTGCTCCGTGGGGATGTGCTTTAACATTCTCCTTTGTTCCTTTTTCAATTTTGGAAAATTTCACCAAAACCTTCCACGCTTCTTACCCCTGCCACCGACTGGACACGTGTCACTTCCACATTGGATGAAGGGCATTCACAACTTTTTCTCCATCCTCCTCTACGGGCCTGCGGGCCGGTTTTCCCCTTTTCACCCTTTGCCCACTTCGGTGAATTTTTCAACTTTGCTCCACTACCTTGACTTCTGCCTCCATGTGGCACTATTTCATTGGATGCATGCTTTTCAAGGGAAATTTTTCCCAAAAAAACTCTGTCGGGCCATAACTCAAAATTTACAAGGAGTTAGGAGGAAATTTTTACCTTTCTAGAAAGGTGAGAAAATTCTCTATCTGATGGAGCCATTTCTAGAAACCATTGAGTGCTTGAAATGTGTGAAAATTGAATTTGAAGCACAAGGAAGGAAAGAATGAAGGCAAGTTAGCCAAAATAAGTAGGGGGCTCATTTTGGATAACAGGCTCTACTCGTAGCATGATTCTCATGGATACTTTTCATCTTCTTCAAGATGGAATCCCATGGTCATTCATCACTCGAAACCACCTATCTTTTTTTAGTTAATTTTTGTGTACTATGGTCTTGTCTTCTAAACAAGAACCTAATCTTCCTCTATAGTCTTGTCCATGACTTAAACCTCCAAAAACAAAAAGGAATACAACTCCTTGAGTCAAACTTCCAGTAAAAGATGACTCCCTCAAAAGGGACATCTCTTCACTCTAATTCCACCACTATCAATAGACTGCTCCCTTGAAGGAAAACTATATAAATTCATTACAAAAATATAATAAATATTCATAAGCTTCCCGCATCGATCAGCTTCACGAAGACCTCAAGGAGATAATATATTCATCCCATATAGACTTCCCACATCGATCAATCTATTAAAAACAAACAAATGAAGAAGAAAGATTAAATTTGTGTCATGGAATTGCCTATTCTTGATCATGGGTTTCTTGTTCCGACAGACACACTGTTTTTACATTGAGTTATGCTCAACCGCCCATTCTCACCTCCTTGCCTGTTTCGCCTAATTTCCTTGTTACTCAAGGGACTTGCCGCAAACGCGACATTTCGTGATTATGTGAATTTCTTCACCCTTAGAACAGTCCATTATGTAATGCCTTTAGGGTCTTTTGTTCATGAGCCCCTCTTAGGTATGATCAACTCATTAAGGTTCTTATCAATTAAGTGGCTCTTTTTACCACCTCTTACCATTCACCTTCCTCATTACTCGTTGACTATCCTATACAAGGCTAGATCATCAACACCTCTATTTAAAAACCACTCAACCACACCTACGATCTAAACTCAATCATGCCTATGACCTACATTCACCCATGCCTAGCACCCATCAACCCATTCCATTATTTCACCCTAATATTCCCTAGCTTATAGGAGAACTACATCAGCCTGAGGTCCCTTTTCGCCGAGACTATGTAGGCAGCACTTCGAGGGCATGGTGCCCTTGGAGGTTAGTTCGACCACTCTCTACCCTAACCAATTCCCTCTTTCCCTTTCCTATTCACATTCTATCCTAGTTAGTTTACTTTATATATCAATAACTTGAAATTACACCCAACAAGCAACAATTGTTACATGTCTTTACCATCATAACTCATACATTCATTTCATCTTGTCTACAATTTATTTACCATAATCATACAAATCATCTTAACATGATCCACATCATCCTTAATTACACAAATTAATGAATTAGAAACTCAACCATGCCTAAACCAACCTGACTCCACCATGCCTAAATTAACCTAACTCAATCATGCCTAAGTCAACCTAACTTGATCCATGCCTAAGTCAACCTGAATCAATCCATGCCCAAACCAACCTAACTCCATCATGCATGAACTAACCTGAATCAATCCATGCCTATGACCTGACTCCATCCATGCCTAAACAAACTTGACTCTGCCATGCCTACACAACCTTCACTCTATCAGGCCTAATCCACTTGATTTCCACCTATCTATATATAGCAATGCAAATTAAAACATGTACACCATCCATACTATAAACACCATCATCTATAAATCAGATAGTCTGTATAAAAATACATGTGAGCATATATACCAATAATAATCACAATCTCTCAAAAGCTCTCATATACAGCCTCACCATCTTCGGCACGCAGGCCGATATATGATCAAAAATAACAAAAACTCTCATCTACATCCTCATCATCTTCGGCACGCAGGCCAGTATACATATCAAAAATATGTCAAAAACATGGATACACTTATCATCAATGATGACTAATCATCACCCCACCTGATATCCATCTAAGTCTCATCAATATCCTCCCTCTCCCCTCCAGTGGGGTGCCCTGTCAACCTCTCTCCACCATGCCTTCATCTATCCTCTGATGGCCCCTCACCTGGAGTTGGCCTCCATGCACTGGTAGTCTCGCCCTAACCCTGTCCTGGGGCTTGTTGGCCCCCTGTACTCTCTACATTATGGGTACGTGACCTAGTCCTCTCACTCAAGGCCTGTTGTGCTCTATACTCCCCATAGGATAGAAAATCTATCCCTGCAGCCATCAAAATATCCTAATAATACCTGACCTCTCCTAAGGCATCCCTCAACCTGCCTATCAGTACTGTTTGTGGTGGTGCCATCAGCCTTGACCACTATACCTATCTCTCATGACCCTATTCCATTGGTACCTGTAAAGAGGGACCCTGTCCTTATACCTGTGACTTTCCTGAGGGACCCTATCCCGCTTCTACCTGTATCTGGGCCTAAAGGGCCGCAACCTACGCCTATGTAGTGGCCAACAGGCCCTACAAACCTATAATTTGTGCTTATAGGGTGGCCACATATACCCCATCCCCATCTCTACCCTATATAGGTACTTGTCCCTGCGCTACCTGGGCTTGTAGAGTGGCCACATGTGTCTGCAACATAGCAACCTATGCCTCTGAAATTGTCATCTGCCCCTGTACTATCCCTAACTATGTAATCAGGGTAGCCACCTACCCATGTAGGGCATCCCTCTGAATAGTGATGGTGGCTAAATCTGGCTGCCCCGGCCTTGGCGGTACTACCTATAAATGTGTGGCCCACCACTGCCTATATCTATCAGTCACCCCGACATCATCAATCCGTCGGTCTCTCACCTGTTCCTCTTACCCTTTCGGCACTATCGGATGTGGTAGAGGCAGAGGCCTCTCTACGTCATCCCTCCTATAATGTGGGAAGGGTATAGGTATATCCTGAAGCAACCCAAACTGTCATCTCACCCTGTCAATCGGTACCATCTCATGCTCTCCGGCACATTGCCCCTCTATCCATCAGAGCAACTGTAGCTCCTATGGCTCCTCTACCATCCACCCATATGATGGAAAACCCACATAGGGCCTCCAAATAATGTCCACACCAGACAACCCCTCTAGCAATCACCTATAATAGGCTACATCGTGTGTAGCTCTAGCAGCTCAGTGCTCCCCAATCGTAGGAACCCATCACCTGAAGCCCACCCACACAAAACCCAGCTCAAATGCATCATCCTGAGGCATACCAATAGGCTGCACACACACAATGTGCTCATATGCCCAGCAATGGAGTAGGAAAGTACAGCACTGGCTAAATCTCCGTAACCGCCCATAAGCCCATAACTCTCTGTATAACTAAACCAGGAATGCAGACGCCCATGAAAAATGGGTCTTGTCCTCCACCATGTCATGCAGAACCCCCATCAAGGATCGTGGGAATCTCCCACCCTCTACATCTGGCAGTGCAAAGCAGTAGACTGCCTCCATCAGCAACACTATCAGCCTCATCTCCTCCGGATGGGCCAGATACATATCACCATATCTCATACTAGCACTATGGAACCTCATCTCCACCAGACCCTCACCAAATACAGTCAGCGTCAACTCCTCAGAGGCCTCTGAGGAGATAGAATACACCTGCGTCCCCATTATCGGTAGCTACAGGATCCTATACACATCCTCCAGGGTGAGTGTGATCTCACTCGTCAGCAAATGGAAGGTATTGATCGTTGAGTCCCATCTGTCGATGAGAGTGACCATCAAACTTGGCTCTCAAACTACGTGCTAGTAGCATCTAACCCTAATCAGGCCAACCTATGCAACATGGTGCCAATCATCGGTTGTCGCACCCCCTCCTACCTCCATAAGCAAGGGAGGTACCCTATCTCTCATCCGTAGCTGGTCCCTGGCCTACACTTAACTAATCACACACATTATTAAAACTTGATTTTACCCAACATTGACATTCAACCCATCCCTTCTTCCCTTCCCCCCACCCGCTATCTATTTTACCCACTTTACCTAACCTTTCCCCTTACCCTTCCTAGACCTCTAGCCCTTTTACCCTAACCGAAACCGATTACTCCTGACCGTCACTGGTCCATTATAACTGGCACTAGTTCCCCTCATCCCTGACCGATGTTGGTGTAACAAGACCGATGTCGGTCATTGTTACTGAACCCAAACCCAAACCCCCCATTTCTCTCCCATTTCTCATAGACACCTACCCAAACTTCACCCAAATCCCCCCAACCCTATTCAACCTACTTATGCCTTTTTCCCACCCCTTCTCTCACCTATTTTAACCAACAAAATTTCAAATTCTCTAACCTACCCAAACCCCCCTGACCCATATTCCCTTCTACATTTAACAATAATACATAGAAAAACTTAGATCTTACCTCATCTCGATGTCACCTCTGTGGTGGCATGCTTGGCCGATGTGTTAGTGGTCCACCTGAACCCTCTTCTGCCTCCACCATGTCTAAATCAACCTCCAACCTCTCTACCAATCACCTCGCTCTGCCAAATCACATGGACATGTCTACCTAGCTCTCCTCTCCAACCAGATCTCTCCACCTCACCTCAGTATGGTCCCGTGTACTTCTCTCATGAAAAATCACAGCTCGTTCAACGCTCTGTCATTTTCCAAAAGTCAAAAGCATACAAATGAATCTATATAGGTTGAATTTTTCCTTTTTATATACACACATCGACCTGACTGGCGTTGGTTATACCTAGACCGACATCGGTTGTGTGCCCTAGTACACCATGGTCAGTTGTACCTAAATTGACATCGGTCATGTGCCCTAGCAAACCATGGTCAGTTTACCTAGATCGTCACTGGTTGATTATGACCGACATCAGTTACCTGTCATTCTCCTGTCAAATACCCTTTCCCCATTTCTGACCCAACTTAACCAACCCAGCCATCATTTGACCTTACTTGCCCATATCGCAACCTACCTCCACACCTACCTTACCTATACCTATCCTTCATTGCATTTAGGGACATGTTATTTTACATGAACCTCAGCCCTACCCGTGTTGTGACCTTGCTACTTGGACCTGAAACATTGTTAATGACCTATGAACTCATGTGCTCGTTATACCTTGCGACACTGTTACCTGTGTTGTTTGACCTAATGACCTTACCTTGCCTATTGTCATGTTATTTATCCTGACCGGACCTTTGGTGTACCAGAACATACCTGCACATTCCTGCACCTGACCTGCGATGTTCTTCCGCACCATATCCTATACCTTGGATACTAGAATCACCTCACCATGTTTGGATAAGCCTATCGACCTTAGATGATGTAGAGTTTGCATGCTCTTCAACCTGGTACCGTGCCGTAGTTTATACATGTGTTTGAATTTTACTATCACTACCTTTGACCTTGGACCCATTACCTTGATTACCCGATTAGACCTTTCCCCATTACCCCCGTGTTGTCATGAAAATGTGCAATAGGGAAATTGGAAGTTTCCAAGCACGAAAACTATACCCCTATGGCAAATTTTTCATTCCTAGGCACCCCACATCAAATCCATTAGTCTGATCACCCCCTATTTGATGTCAAATTTTTCCCCTAGCTGATTTAGTAAAGTGCACTCATTCCACCTAGGTGATTTTAGGGAATTCTAAAAAGACACTATCTCATGGCAGTATAGGGAAGGGCTATTGTTGGCCTTCCCAGGATTGGATCCCCCCTAGAGTGAAACAAAAGAGAAAAATCAACATGGAGGCAAATGAAATACCTTGGAACATCATGGAAATGATTTTGGAAGTTCTGGGGAAGTTCTGCAAGACTTGGAGCAGTCCGAGTAAAAAACAAGGTTCACAAACCTAGGAAGTACACAGGCCTAAAACAACTGCTAAGATTCAAAAGAATATTCTGGGAGCTCCAGATGGATTTGGAAGTAAAACAAAACATCTTCTAAAATAGGATTCCAAGAAATACATTATGGTGAAATAATATTTTTCACAACACCTTGGCGCATATGATTGGCAGGCAGTTTCTCTCAGGCACAAATGGAGTCCCAGATCAAAAATATGATTTTTTAGGGATTATAAGGTCGAATTAATACATTATATCCACATAATTGGATTCAAAATGTCATTTCCAGTTAGGATCATATAAAATTTTACCAATAAATTCCACCGGGAGCTCAAGTTATCTTCATTCCAAGTTACCCTCTCAAAGGACGTTCAGGACTTAGTCATTTTTTCAAGAGGACACGTGTTAGCACCAGGAGCCTAGCGGGATTTCATGACCTCGATGTCCCTGAGGTCAGGTACATCATCCCTTGGAAAATTCACCCAGCCCTCATGTGACCTTTGGGACCCTCATGTGACCACTCGGACCTCCAGACTTGATAGTTCAGCCCTCGGGTGCTTATTTGGAGCATGCATTCCCTGTCGGCGGATCAGGCGCCACGTGTCAGCTCCAGGACCACCGTGGAATTTTATGTCCCTTATGCACCTAAGGTGGGGGACATCAGACCTTGATAAAGGCTCCCAGCCCCTATGGGGAGTCATTTAGACACCCATGTGACCAAGTTTCAGCCCCCATGTGCATTTTTGTAGAAAATCCCCTACCGTCGGATCGAGGACACATGGCATCACCTTGACCACCATGTAAATTGATGTACCTCATGTCCCTGAGTTCAGTGACATGAGGGACATAAAATTTCACCCAGCCCCTCCATGTGCATGTTTTTAAAGTTTAAATCCAGCACTTAGCCATTTTCTTCCTCTCATTTCTCCTTCACAACTTCATACCTGACACCCGGTCCACCATTGTTGCTCTGAACCAGCTCCGACATGGCCACATAAACTCTTAAAACCATGAATGAATAGAAATATTCAGGCCTTATAGAAAAATTGAGTGAAATGATGAAGAAGGAAGAGAAAAATGGAGATTTTTTGCCAGATAACCCTGAAGTCACCCGATCGAAAAATACTCATATCTTGCAAGATACAAGTCAGATTGAGATGCCATATTTTGTAGAATTCCCCATTTTTCAAGGTCAAATGGTGCTTAGAATCATTTTCTCCAACAAAACCCTCACTTCGTGCACCGACTCACATTCGTCGAATTTCCCATCATTTCGGCAATGGAAACGAGCTAAAAACTTGCGCATGAGTTCCAAATGAAAAACCTATCACAATGGAGTTGTTTTCATTGCAAACAGAGACAAAAACCATACTTGAAAATTTCGAGATCCATTAATGGCCGCTATGATAGCTCTGTGCCCGAAGCCACTGCAGGTCAAAATTTCAAAATTTATTTCCAGGCATTCTAGTGGGCAAAACTATGTGAAATTCGGAGGGTGTGATCATAACGACAAGAAGAGTCCAAAAAATTATGTTCCATCGTGAATCGAGCACTGGAAACACACTTTCTAAAAATAGTAAGTTTTCCTATACATGCTTGCTATTTTTGGCAAGTCTTCATCAAAAGCGGCTATGGAAAGAGCAGTGTGCACTGAAGCTTTCCAAAAGGCTAGAATGATTATCCGGAGCAGAAAATAGTGGAAATGACCCTTTACTAAAAATAGTAAGTCACACTTAAAGGGAAATTTTGGCACAATGGGACATTTAGAACTTTGATGCATTTGGAGCTTTCCATCAACGAGGATCAACGAACTTCATTAGGAGACATATCCTCTTCTTCTTCTCTCTCTCTTTCTCTCTCCTCTTCCCCCTAACTTTCTCTCACTTTCAAATTTTCTAATTCTTCGTTGGGGTTTGCACTTTTTGATATACCTTTAAGTCACTTAAAAGTGATTTTAGAAACATAATGTAAATTAAGTCACCTTGTTATTATAAAAGGGACTTAAATATTTAAAGCGGAATATGAACAGTCTTAAGTCATATTAAGGTATTCGAAAGGTCATGAGGAAGATGAAGATTCATATTCTATTCTATAAATTATAAAGCCATTCCCATTTCAAGGCGTTGGTAATTGATCCTGTAGACTCAAGAGTGCATTGTACCTAGAGAAAGCAAACGAGATAGCCATTTTCTTTTACTCTCTTCCCCTCTCAAATTTCTTCCATTCCCACATTATGTACAACTTTGATTTGAGCAATCAATACAAGAAGAAGGAGTTTCTAGCTTTCTTTGACTAAGGGGTTTCTTGATACTTGGTGATCGGTGAATTCTATTTGGTCTTGTTGTTATTCGTAGAGTTATTTCTTCCGATAAATGCATGTGTCGAAGTTTCTAACTAGTGTGTGTGTAGGAATCTGATTTTCTACCTGCAGCATTACTTCTCCTACCTCTTTTCTCGCTCCCCTTTCCTGCTCTACAGATGAAGACTTCCCTAGCAAGAGATTGCTAGCTTTGCCGCAGGGTCAGTGGAGTGCCCCTGTTGGATCCCCGGTCAAAATACCACCACAGAAATACACACTTTCTCGCGCATGCACATACGACAGTTATACCGGTTAAGTAGAGGGACTTAGATTCCCAGAGTGTTGGCAAGAAATCCACAAGTTTGTCCACACGACAAATTTTCTCACCAATAGTTTTTAGCGCCCACTGTGGGGCAGATTTAGTAGCATCTGCACCCAAAATACGACCGCAAGGTCCCAAAATTCAAAAAGAAAAATCATATAAAAAAATTAGAAAAGAGTTTTCATGAAAGTCCATTGTTGAAGGCTACACTGCTGATTTTTGCACGTGTCTTTTCATATTCCCACTTCAAGAATTTCAAAAACCTGGCTGAAGGAAGACACACCAGGTTGATCAAGTTGAGAGGTGTTGATGATTTCAATTTCAAGGTTTCACAAAATCAGCAAGAACGAATTAGAGATAACCCATACTTATTCTCTCAAGCCTCCTCTCCATCTGAATCTTCACAAAGTTCACCAGGTAATCCTATCAAAACTCTTGTGGATACTCCACCTTCAAATTCTCCCATTTTTCAACCACCATTGAGCATTGAGCTCCCAGAAGAAGAAGAATTTGAAGAAGAATTCGTAGAAGCAAGAGCAGAAGTAGAAACAACAATGGCAGATTAAGAAGAAATACCTCTCCATGATCTACCAATGGGTTCCCACAAGAACTTTCCAAAGTTCAAAGGTGACAACACACAACATCCTGAAGAACACATTGTTGCTTTCACAACATCATGTGGAATTCTTGGTGTCCAGCATGAAGATGTTGCTGTAAGATTTTTTGTGGAGTCCCTCCAAGAAAAAGTAGCAGAATGGTTCTACCTCCTACCTTCTCGATCCATCACTGGTTGGGATGACATCAAAGTTTCCTTTAAGGAAATATTTAAATCAACTGAAGATTTTCAAGACCTCTTGGTGCAGTTGGCTCAAATGAGGAAAGGAGAAAGTGAAACGATGAGAGACTTCGTGGCTTGTTTCGAATAGTTGCTTCGTAGGATACCGGAAGAAGATTTACCCTCTTAGAACAATATCAAAAGATTATTCATAAACGATCAATCACCAGAGGTAGGATTTCTCCTATGAAGAGTTCAACCAAGGAAAATTGTAGAAGCACAAAGGAGGGCCATTGAATTGGATGACGATCTCATCCTCTCTGGAAAGATCAAGAATCCATCAAAGGGAAAGGCCCAACATCCTAAAGATGACAGAACTAATCCATTGCTGCAGAAGTTGGTGAATGAGATGGCCTCTTTGAAGAGGGAATTATTTGAATGAGTTTCTTCTCAGAGAAGCAACAGAAATCAGATTGTAGGAGCATCCCAAAGACTTGCCTTGGAGGTCCCACTCGTGAATGCAAATTGCAGATTTCAAGAAAGTGAAGAAGATTTTGAACAAGAAAGTGAAGGTGGCGATTTCCTAGAAAGTGATGAGTTTGATAATGATACACAAATCAGATTTTTTGATTATTCTGGAGGTTATGAAGAAGATGAAGAAGATGCACCCAGTTTCTCATGCATGGTATTCACTCGTTCTTAGTCTGAGAAAAGAGCATCTCCCTCCACTGCTGCAAAAGAAAGAAGGTTGACGATCCCCCTATGGCGACTCTGAAAAATAAAATAATCAGTCAAGGATCCCCACTTCCATCTTCCATGAAGTCTGAATTATTAGATCTTGATCTCGTAGCAAGTAAGAAGAATCCATAAATCCCAAGTAAGTCTTTCAATGTCTCTTCCATTTCTAAACCCAAATATGCTCCTAAAAAATCTAATTCCTTGAAATCTCCTAGTGTGCCTTTCAAAATATTGTCCATTCCTCAAACATCAAATCCTACTCCTAAACCTATCTAGACTCCAAAATCAGTCCCTTCACCCACCTTGTCCACATCTTCTCCCTTTGACTTCATAGAATATGCAAACAAAGCCAAAGTACATATTATCGAAACCAAATATTTACGGACTCATCTTGAACAATTTGAGAGGTTCGTCCGATATATCAGGAGTGGTAGTCTAACACCCAATGATGTAGCTCATCATTCCAAAGGCATGCTACCAAACTCACCTACACCTCCCTCACAGAACATGCTTTCTCTGAGTGCATCAAAAACTGATAAAGTTGAACCTTTCTACGTCTCCCTTCTTGTTGGAGAATATGTACTAAACAATTGCATAATAGATTCTGGTGCCTCAGAAAACATGATGCCTTTGAAGGTTGTTAAGGATCTTAAACTTACAATGACTCCACCAAGTGGCTCTTATTACTCTTTGGAATAAAAAAATGTCTCACTTGTAGGGAATGTTAAAGATGCACATGTAGCTCTCACTATATTTCTAGAAAAGAAAGTTTCAATGATGATTTTGGTAGTAGACGTCCCAGCCTCATTTGGAATGTTGCTGAGTAGAAATTTATGATGAGAGTTGGGAGGGAAAATTTAGATGAATTGGTCTTTTTCAACCATACCAATGAAGGGAGAAATGGGGAAATTACTTCCCGAGAAGAAGACGAGGTACATAGTATGATATTCCAGAAACCCAGAAGCTAACATCTTGTATCAAGGTAGCAGGCAAATGAATCACTTTGTGGCAACCGAGGAATAAAAGGATATCCCCATCTTGATAGGCCCAGACATGCCTTCCCAAAGAGATTTGGATTTTGAAGAAGCATTGAGGAGATTCGAGTTATAAAAGGACAGCCCCAAATCACCAGATGATGTAGACCACGAGGAAGAGGAGATGGTTCTTGATGATTTTAAAGAAGAAAAATTATTTTATATTATTTTACAATATGAGGAGTTATTCTCATTCCCATTTGGGGATGAGGATGATCTCAATCAGGCCATCTATGGAGGTAAAAACTCAGCTTGTGATGAGCCTGTGAAAGTTTTGAAAAAAATGTCTATACAAGAAATGCTTGAAGCTGCAGAAGAAATTGATGATCCTAAGCTCAGTCTCGATATCTTGATACAAGCCACAAATCTGCAAGACAAGTGTGAAGCTAGTTTGGAAGCCTTAACTGGTGTGAAGTTTGGCCATATCGAGATAAAGAAATATGAAAAATACGATGCCACTCCAGAGCTAATGATTTACGGATGTAATAACGAAATGGAGATATTTTCATTCCCATCTGAAGATGAATCTCTTTTTGATGAAGGATCGTTAGAGTTCAGTGATTCCCAAGATGATGAGATCTTTGTGCAAGAACTATTACACACAGTAGAAGTGGCAGAAGACCTTGAGCTGATTCTCGATCTCTTCACTCATGCCATGGGTATACAAGACAAGTATGAGGCCGCGTCCAATCTTTCTGTCAATACTCAAGCACCTTGCAGTGGAGTGAAGGAAAATGATGAATCAAATGTTTCTCATGGAGAAGATGTCAATGAGCATAGGCCTGGGAAATAAAAGAATCAAGAATGTTCAAGTATTTTGAACAAAAAGCAGCCCTAGGGCAGCGATGAGATCCTCAATGGAAAATCAGCTATATGGATAAACATGGAAGGTAACTGGCACTATGAGACCGACTTTAAAGAACACGAAGGAAGTGGAATTTCCAAGCAAGGACCAAAGCATCAAGAAGCTCACATGGAATCACTCCTACAAAGTAAAAGGACAATCATGGAAGCACCTAGCTTCCATAAAAAATTAAGGAAAGGAGGCTACTTTCTGGAACCCATCAACGGCTTCGTAAAACATCATCATTCGGTGTTGCCTCTTCAAGGGTAACTTTTGAGAAATGAAAAGTACTTCAGTGAAAGCAGGTTGTCCCCCACCTTGTACCATAGGTGATTAATAGGTTTGTTTCCATTTTTGTTGCATGTGTTTCCCTTCCTGTTGTGTGTCGTGTGTTTCCTTTCCTTCATTTTGTGTGTGTGTGTGTAATCTTCCTTTCTAGAAGTTGTACATGACTCCGTAGGGCCCAATGGATAAGGCACTGGTCAACGAACTATATGGTCTAATATTGAGATTTTGGATTCCCATGTCATGTCTTCACTGCTCTCAGTCCATGTCATGTCCCCAAGATAGAGCTAGCTGTTGTCGTGAAAATGTGCAACAGGGAAATTGGAAGTTTTCAAGCACGACAACTATACCCAGATGTCAAAATGTTTTCATTCCCAGGCACCCCAAGCCAAATCCATTAGTCTGATCACCCTCTATTTGATGTCAAATTGGTCCCCCTAGGATGATTTAGTAAAGTGCATTCATTCCCCCTAGGTGATTTTAGGGAGTTTTTGAAAAGATGTTATCTTCATGGCAGTATTGGGAAGGGCTATCGCTGGCCTTCCCAGGACTAGATTCAACCCCCTGGAGTGGAAATGGAAGGGAAAAATTAAACATGGAGGCATGAATTAATTACCTTGGAACATCATGGAAATTATTTTGGAAGGATTTGGGGAAGTTCTGCAAGACTTGGAGCAGTCTGAGTAAAAAACAAGGTTCACAAGCCTAGGCGGTACACAGGCCTAAAACATCTGCTGAGATTCAGAAGAATATTTCGGGAGCTCTAGATGGATTTGGAAGTAAAAAAAAACATATTTGAAAATAGGATTCCAAGACCTACGTGATGGTTAAATAATATTTTTCACAACACCTTGGCGCATATGATTGACAGGTAGTTTTTCTCAGGAACAAATGGAGTCCCAGATTAAAAATACAATTTTTCAGGGATAATATGGTAGATTTAAGACATTATACCCACATAATTAGATTCAAAATTCCATTTAAAGTCAGGATCATATAAAATTTCACCAAGAAATTCCACCGGGAGCTCAAGTTATCTTCATTCCAAGTTACCCTCTCAAAGGCAGTTCAAGACTTAGTCATTTTTTCGAGAGGACACGCGTCAGCACCAGAAGCCTGGTGGGATTTCATGCCCCCTAAGTCCATGAGGTCAGGTAAATCATCCCTTGGAAAATTCAACTAGCCCTCATGTGACCTCTGGAACCTCCAGACTTGACAGTTCAGCCCCCGGGTGCTTATTTGGAGCATGCATTCCCTGCCGTCGGATCGGGCGCCACGTGTCAACTCCAGGACCACCGTGGAATTTTATGTCCCTTATGCACATAAGGAAAAATGGGGGAGTCTTCTGGACAACCACGTGACAAACCCTTTGCATTTTTTGGAGCATCAATTCCCTACCATCAGGCGCCACACCTCCAGGAACACCATGGAAACTGATGTCCATTAGTGGGAGACATTAGACATGGACCCACCCCTATGTGACTGAGTTTCAGCCCCCAGGTGCATTTTTAGAGCAAATCCCCTGTCGTCAGATCGAGGACACATGACATCACCTTGACCACCGTGGAAATTGATGTCCCTCACGTCCCTGAGGTCAGGGACATCAGGGACATAAAAATTCACCCAACGCCTCCATGTGCATGTTTTTAAAGTTTAAATCCAGCACTTAGCCATTTTCTTCCTCTCATTTCTCCTTCACAACTTCATACCTTGCCATGGCTCCGTGCATGATTGTCCAGACACCCGGTCCACCATTGTTGCTCCTAACCAGCTCCTCCATGGCCACATAAAATATTCAAACCATGAGTTCATAGAAATATTCAGGCCTCATAGAAAAATGGAGTGAAATGATGAAGAATGAAGAGAAAAATGGAGATTTTTTGCCAGATAATCGTGAAGTCACCCGATCGAAAAATCCTCATATCTTGCAAGATACAAGTCGGATTGAGATGCCGTATTTTGCAGAATACCTCATTTTTCAAGGTGATCAAGATCCAACAAACAAGAGGTCAAATGGTGCCAAGAATCATTTTCTCCAACAAAACCCTCACTTCGTGCACCGGCTCACATTCGTCGAATTTCCCATCATTTCGGCAATGGAAACGAGCTAAAAACTTGCACATGCATTCCAAATGAAAAACCTATCGCAATGGAGTTGTTTTCATTGAAAATGGAGACAAAAACAAGACCTATAAATTTCAAGCTCCATTAATGGCCGCTATGACAGCTCTATGCCCGAAGCCACTGCCAGGTCAAAATTTCAAAAATTATTTCCAGGCATTCTAGTGGGCAAAACTATGTGAAATTCGAAGGGTGTGATCGTAACGACAAGAAGAGTCCAAAAAATTATGTTCCATCGCAAATCGAGCACTGGAAACACACTTTCTAATAATAGTAAGTTTTCCTATACATGTTTGCTATATTTGGCAAGTCTTCATCAAAAGCGGCTATGGAAAGAGCAGTGTGCACTGAAGATCTCCAAAAGGCTAGAATGATTATCTGGAGCAGAAAATAGTGGAAATGACCCTTTACTAAAAATAGTAAGTCACACTCAAAGGGCAGTTTTGGCACAATGGAACATTTAGAACTTCGATGCATTTGGAGCTTTCCCTCAACGAGGATCAACGAACTTCATTAGGAGACATATCCTCTTCTTCTTCTCTCTCTCTTTCTCTCTCCTCTTCCCCCCAACTTTCTCTCACTTTCAAATTTTATAATTCTTCACTGGGGTTTGCACTTTTTGATATACCTTTAAGTCACTTAAAAGTGATTTTAGAAACATAATGTAAATTAAGTTGCCTTGCTATTATAAAAGGGACTTAAATATTTAAAGTGGAATATGAACAGTCTTAAGTCATATTAAGGTATTCGAAAGGTCATGAGGAAGATGAAGAGTCATATTCTATTCTATAAATTGTAAATCCATTCCCATTTCAAAGGGTTGGTAATTGATCTTGTAGACTCAAGAGTGCATTGTACCTAGAGAAAGCAAAGGAGATAGCCATTTTCTTCTACTCTCTTCCCCTCTCAAATTTCTTCCATTCCCACATTATGTACAACTTTGATTTGAGCAATCAATACAAGAAGGAGTTTCTAGCTTTCTTTGACTAAGGGGTTTCTTGATACTTGGTGATCGGTGAATTCTATTTGGTCTTGTTGTTATTCACAGAGTTTTTTCTTCTGATAAATGCATGTGTTGAAGTTTCTAACTAGTGTGTGTGCAGGAATCTGATTTTCTACCTGCAACATTAGTTCTCCTACCTCTTTTCTCACTCCCCTTTCCCACTCTACAGATGAAGACTTCCCTAGCAAGATATTGCTAGATTTTCCGCAGGGTCAGTGGAGTGCCCCTAGTGGATCCCCGGTAAAAATACCACCACAGAAATCCACACTTTCTCGCGTATGCACATACGACAGTTGTACCGGTTAAGTAGAGGGACTTAGATTCCCAGAGCGTTGGAAAGAAATCCAAAAGTTTTTCCACACGACAAATTTTCTCGCCAACAGTTTTTAGCGCCCACTGTGGGGCAGATTTAGCAGCATCTGCACCCAAAATACGACCGCAAGGTCCCAAAATTCAAAAACAAAAATCATATAAAAAAATCAGAAAAGAGTTTTCATGAAAGTCCATTGTTGAAGGCTACACTGTTGATTTTTTCACGTGTCTTTTCATATTCCCACTTCAAGAATTTCGAAAAGATGGCTAAAGGAAGACACACCATGTTGATCAGGTCAAGAGGTTTTGATGATTTCAATTTTGAGGCTTCACAAAATCAGCAAGAACGAATTAGAGATAACCCATACTTCTTCTCTCAAGCCTCCTCTCCATTTGAATCTTCACGAAGTTCACTGGGTAATCCTATCAAAACTTCTATGGATACTCCACCTTCAAATTCTCCCATTTTTCAACCACCATTGAGCATTGAGCTCCCAAAAGAAGAAGAATTTGAAGAAGAATTCGTAGAAGCAAGAGTAGAAGTAGAAACAACAATGGCAGATGAAGAAGAAATACCTCAACCCATTGTTCCATGGGGAAGGAATATGGGCCCGCTTGCTCTTGAGCCACCTCTCCATGATCTACCAATGGGTTCCCGCAAGAAATTTCCAAAGTTTAAAGGCGACAACACACAACATCCTGAAGAACACATTGCTGTTTTCATGACATCATGTGGAATTCTTGGTGTCCAACATGAAGATGTTGCTGTAAGATTGTTTGTGGAGTCCCTCCAAGAAAAAGCAGTAGAATGGTTCTACCTCCTACCTTCTCGATCCATCACTGGTTGGGATGACATCAAATCTGCCTTCGAGGAAAGATTTAAATCAACTGAAGATTGTCAAGACCTCTTGGTTCAGTTGGCTCAAATGAGGAAAGGAGGAAGTGAAACGATGAGAGACTTTGTGGCTCATTTCGAACGGTTTCTTCTTAGGATACCGGAAGAAGATTCACCCTCTCAGAACAATATCAAAAGATTCTTCATAAACGCTCAATCACCAGAGGTAGGATTTCTCCTACGAAGAGTTCAACCAAGGAACATTGTAGAAGCACAAAGGAGGGCCATTGAATTGGATGATGATCTCATCCTCTCTGGAAAGATCAAGATTAATTTAATTAATTTAATTTAATTAATATATATCCTCACAATATTTATTATCTAATTATCTTAATTTCTACCCCACCACCTCACCTAGACACCTCATCCAGCCACCTCACCCTAGACCTATTCTTGACATGTTTCCATAACTAACAATAACTAATTCTTACTAGCCTTAATGAGCTAAGATTTGGTCCAACCCTAAAATCAATGCCTAAGATTTCTCTAACCACATTCTCACTCATTAGAAGGGAAGCTTCTGTTCTAATCCATGAGAATAAACCAACTTGGCCCAAGAAATAAGAGAGATCTGCCCATTTTAGTAAACCTAGGGAATCCCGCCTTAGCCGACCCCGGTCACCCCTAAACCGACGTTAGTCAACCCAGAACCATCATCGGTTACCATTTATTCACCTAAGCAACCTTGTTTTTTGGGTTAGCACATTCTGAGAGCAAGAAGGATGAGAAGAGAGTTGCATGCAAGAAGAACCAGAGTCTTTTCACGCACCCAGACATCCATAGCCAGCACCAGGACAGATCCAGAAGCATTGGCACTCACGGTAACATTCTGAGAAGTGTCACTATTGCACCAAGCTCCATTCCATCAACCGATCATCACCACCACCCAACCATTGGACCTGCAACATTGGTAAGTGTTTTATCATTAATCATTTCCATTCTTATTCTGTTCATAGAGTTGTTATCATTTCTGTTACAATTCCTCTATTAACATTCACATTCCTCCATAGCCTTCTTTCTGACAAATCCAAAAACCTCACCCACCCGTTTATCAGATCACCTATCCAGGCCCTTCCACCTCTCTGAGTATTCTCAATATTCCCACAGACCTCGTCATCTCCTTCTTTAGCCCCATCTAACCTCACCTAAACTCTATAATAAGGTTTTCATTGAATTACTATCACCCTATTGTACCGACGCCAGCTACCCATAACCGTCGTCGGTCTCCCCTAACTGTCGTCAGTTATACCCAACCGACATCGGTCTCTGTGTTTCATGCCCTATGCCAATAACAGAACGAAACAACCTTTTACCAAATAACCTAAACAACCTAGAACCCGACCCTTACCAGTCTAGTACCCTGACACCTACAAACCCTTCAGATTTGACTATAGCCTAGCATGTTATATTAGATTTTCTTATTGTACTTGAATGAGATACCTAAATCATATCAACTACAGTAGGACTTTACTTATTTCTTGCATTAATTTGTTTTAAACAGTGGATTGACAACCCTCTAGGAAGTATCACACTTCCCGGAACTAGCATACACTAGGCAGTCCACTATTATATATCATTTAACTTCTCTTTTTGTGGTCTTGTTTTCTATTACAGGTAGTTCCTCCCAGCCAAAAGGAAGCTCTCACAATCAGCTTTGGGTCAAGAAGTAAGAACACGCGCAACAACCATCAATCGACCATCAATAACAGGTATTCCTCCTAGCCCATTACCCTTATCTGTTTCGTCATTCAAAACGTAAAGAAAACGGTGAAACACATGTATAGAATTTCGCCATGCTTAGGATGGTATAGGTTTTATCACATTCTAACAAGCGAAAAAAAAGTTGCAGTCTTAAACGTAGACATAAACATTCACGAGAAAAAGTGTCTTAAAGGCCTACTGTTAGTAAAAAATTATAAAATGATATTTTTCTTATTCTATTCACTTTAAAATCAATATTTCTACGAAGCTAACAGTCCCCCTACACGATGGTACCATTTTTGTGACATGTTTTTGATTTTTTTGGCATGGTTCAAGTTCAAGGAAGAGCAAATTTGAAGTTTTTAGCCTTTCACATGCCATAATGACCTCCTAAAGCTCTAGTTCAGGAAAAATAGAGATTTCCTGAGCCTCGAGGGTCAAATTTGATGATACACTTAAGACCGTGATCGTGGTTCTAAATTCACCTATCGATAAAATAACCGCGCCTGATTTTTTTATATCAGAGGACCATGATCACGGTTCATAAATTGCGATTGTAGTCTTGGGTTGGGACTTCCCAAACCTGCCAAAATAGACCATGATCACGGTTCGTAAAATTCAAGATTTGATGTCCAATTTTTGTTCCCCCAACTTGCTACACTTACCCAGGAGGAATCTTATCACGCTTCCTCCTCCACTCAATATAGACCCATCTAGTCCTAAAAGTCACTATTACAATGAAAATACAAGATACAATTATCATCAATGCATTAGACACTCTACTGATCGTTGCTTCAAACTAAGACATCTCATTTAAGATCTAACTGACAATAATGCAATTGAGCTCCCTGAGCCTTCAACATCTATGCCGGTCAATGAAAGTAAAAAGCTCAAGATCTTTAATAATCCTTTCCCTAATCATGAGAAACAAGCTGCAGATTCTTCAGCAAATCATGCATACCATGCAGTGCCCCCTCCTTCATTGGGGCCTATTGATTTTCTAGTTTTTAGTGCTGATGCATCATCCCCATTCATTGAATTTTTTGATCACTTACACATCATTGCTTCTATTGAATCTCATTCTATCAACAACACCACGATCGATCCATCATTTCACATAAGTGCATGCTCTATTGTACTTCTTTTCGCTCTCAACTATCCACTATCTCATATTTCATATCCAGTTCCCAAATCTTATGGTTATGTCAAGCTTTCAGTTATCATCAATCCTCTCACCATGTTTGTGCCTTTCTTTGTGGCACCTAGCATCAAATGTTGTGACATGCTCTTAGGTCTTCCTTGGCTCGACGTCACTTAGGTAATCATTTCCATGAATCACTTGTGTCTTAAGTTCATTCACAACAAACAAGTAATCATTGTCAAAGGTGTCCTCATCCTCCTCTTGAGGTGGCCATCGTACTAGCTAGTGCATCTAAGTCCCCTGGACCTCTCAAATATACAAAATAATTTACTCCTAGCTCACCTATTCTCACATGACCTTCTTGTCTTCATCGGTCCAATATTTCATCTCATTGGTCTAGGTATCTTGCTCAGGCATCTCCTCCACATAGCATGTCTCCACCTCATTCACCTCTTACTTCTCCTTCACATAGGTGTACATTGCCTCCTCGGTCTCCTTCACATAGGTGTTCACCACCTTGGATTCCATTTCATGTACATCGTCATTGTCATTCACCTCCGCCTTTAGATCTTGGTCACACACCTTTATCTCTTCCGACATCGGGTGGAGGACCCTTGCACTTAACTTTTATTAGATAGCTTACTCATACTCATACACTTGGAGGGCATCACGCTTCTTTCCCCCCTCTTCTAGCATTATCGGGTATCTCTCACTTCTCCTATTATGCTCAGTGCTTCACATCTAGTTTTTCTTATTCATCATACACAACTTGATACACAACTTGTGTCATCATTACCCTATGACGCAATCTAGTCTCACGGTTCATACTCGAATGCTGAGGGTCTAAATTAGAATTGAACCTCACCTTCTCCTACATCTCACACTCTACGCTTCATGATTAAGTCTTGCTAGCATATGCATCTCATTCAAACCATTTCCCGATGACGCACTCTTGTTCTATGGTTCATTCTTGACTATTGAGGGGTCTTTTATAAATGAACCTCATCTCACTCATACATACACATTCACTCAGGGGGCACACTGCCCCTATCACCTTCATCTTGCATATAATCCCATTTCACTTATACACAACATGTTGCATATCTTGGTTGTATATTACTTTTGCTTACTTATACTCACATGTACACTTTGCTTACTATGCTAGTTAGATATTTTGTATGTCATTATCTTTTCTATATACACATGTGTGTCCACTTGTTCTTGAGTTGTGAAGGTAGGCTTCCTACAAATCTTTACACGTAAGATTGATGTTTGGCACTGTACATCTTACCAATCCCACCGAGGCTCCTGGGGACATCTACATTTGTACACATCACACGTGTTATTATTCCATTACATGTTACTTGCTACTCTTACTAGCACACTACTTATTCCATGGATCTATACACACCTTTACATACTTTATATCTTTCTAACAGGCTAATAGGTGCTTCATGTGCAACATTTGCTTTATAGGATCTATATGCCACCATGGTTGTTTGATAATTTGTTTGATATTGTTTTTCATTATTTGCCATTGTTTGTGGGCTTTTCCATATGTCTTGTATGTTCATTACTTGTGCTTTTGGCTACTTCGTCCCTGATTGTCTTGTGACATTGTGAACGATGTCCCATGTTTTTAACCCGCTTTTTGCAGTCTACATTGTTTTCTTGCTTGTTAGATTACACATTGTCTTCTATATACATGTTTTTCTTATTTGCACTAACACATATTTCTAGCCACTTTGTTTGCATTTGCCTTGGTTTCTACCAAGCACATTCCCTCCCCACTATAGGGATACAATTTTAGATTAGCATTTGGTCTTCTCCTTTGGGCCGCATCCTCCTAGCGATGTCACATGCACCCCAATCAAGGGGGCATACATTGGGTGAATCAGTCACCCCATTCAACAGTACACATTCATAGTTCTGACCTGCACAACACATGAACAAAGCAGAGACACAGTCACAATAAAACCCAGATTCTGACTCGGGTCCTCCGTTCAGCAAATACACTAGTACCCAGATATAGACACGAGTGCTTGGGTGCTCCTGACCTTTCCTAAGCACCTATGACTAGGGGGCAGTTACACAATCTTTCTCATATCAACACAGTTTTCAGTAGTCTACAAAGCAATTTTCATAGTACAGGCACAATCCTCTAGCAATAAGAATGCATTCTATCTCCATTTTCTCCTTGGATCAAACTGGAACAAGCACATATTGAACATGGAACAAAGCAGGATCACACCATCTGCAATGGTGTATAAATTTTGGGAAGTAGTCATGGATCACACTATACCTTTCTCTCAACACTCTTCTGCCATGGTGTGAGATCGCTCAAAAAACTCGCACTTGGCATGAGATTGCTTGAAAAACTTGCTCTTCTACAATAGTTCAGGATATTTTCTATCATTTTCACTCGTCACGGATCAGGTCCATCCTTCATATGCAACAAGAAGCAACCCTTCATCAAGCATTAAAACAAATACAACATGACACCAACACATATGATTCACACCTAGGGTCACTTCCTCTTCCTTAGCTTCCACGCTTCATTTTATTCACTTCACACTTTAACTTGTCTCCTCGGCACGCTTTCACCATCGATCTACATGGTTATCAAGTACACATCTCCTATCTACTTTATATTATTGAGCATTCACTTAACAACATAAAGCGGGGGCAAATGTAGAGACAAAATCAAGCACTTGGGTACATTTATAGGTCCTAATCACATACTTGCATTCATACGATTCCTAAGCGAAAAAACTAGTAATTATATACCGTTTTTGGCTAGTTTTATTTGCTTCTTGTCTTCTTTATAGTCTTCTACACCCTACTGCCTAGTCTGACCTTCATTGCTTTATCTTTCTTGGCTCTGGACACCAGCGCCTAGCCAGGAAGCCAATGCCTAAGTGCCCTCGTCCCCTCTGGGCGCCCTCGACCTTTTTATATCTCATTCACCCCTTTTGGGCCTCTTTTATCTTTTGGGCATCTTGTTTTCTTATGGGTGCGCCTTTTAGTGGTTAACTATGAAATTCAAACAAGGGAATCATATAAATACAATACTATATGATCAAAGTAAAGGACCTTGAGCTCTAAGCATCTATTATCATCATCTAAGGTTGCATCCAAAGGCATTTAAGAGCATCAAAGGCATCCATCTAGCTTCATTCAAGGGATGGGAGACTACTAATTCTGCATAACACATAGGAGGGAAAGTTTCTTTTGTTTCACCCACACATCTATTTACATTGATACATATAGCTATTACTCATTATCAAGTGTATCTTGCACAAGAGCCTCCTAGGGCACGATTTTTGCACACACACACAAGAACTACATGGATTTTGAAATGTAGTGCAACGCTTGGTTGTAAGTTCACTCTGTCGGGTGACTGGTGGGGTCAGTTCGACTCCTCATTTGCATCTTTTTCTTTTTAGGATTTGATGTGTTTTGGGGTTTTGCAGGATATCTTTCTCTTTGCAGGTTACAGGTGAATTATGTAGATGCAGTGCGACATACAAGTAACCAACAATGAAGATTAACGATTACCCTATGACACAATAAAAAAATAGATTTCAAGCTTTTACGCAGTCACAGGTGCCCAACAAGGGTCTCTTGCACCTAGGCGTCCTAACACCATTCCAGGTGCCCTTGTCTCTTCATCCTATTAATCAGTTTTCCAATTTAGATCACCTTCGGGAAAATCGCTAATCAGCTAAGTCTCCTTTCCTCTCTCTTGCACTTAGGGTTTCTAATTTACTTTGCTTATTGCTTGCGTTAATTCTGTGCTTCAACATATATATACTACACATGACTTTGAAATATCCTAGGGTTTTAATAAATTTCAATATTTGTTAAATCAAGGGGTTTTCCCCCTAAAAGATGATCCACCGTCTCTCCCTATTACGAATATTGCATGTGCTTAATTCTCCCCTGGTTGTTTACTATTGGAACTGCCCTTTATATTAAATTAAAATCAAGAAAATTACATTAGCAGGGGTGACCAGAAAACTCACGGTCCCAAAAAACACCACGAGGGCAACAACAAAATAGAAAATGCCACGTGGGCTACATCAAAATGCCCAAAGGGTGAACATAAAGCACATAAAATAAATCACATCAGCAGAATCAAGCACATGCCATAACACTAGGAGGAGGAGGAGGGTTATCTCGAGGAGGGATAAACACTCCACCATTAGGCTCGCCCAAAGGAGGATCCACCTGCCAACCATCATGGTCCGACATCTGCATTTATAAAAGAACCATAATTCCCTCTCTAGGGGGAGGCGAACCAGCGATAGTTTGCATACCCGGTGACAAAGAGCCCCATCGCGGAGAATTAACAACACCCTTCCCCCTCGGAGGCGGGATCCAGCCAGGTCCAGACGAGGACAGAGCTGAAGGGAAACCCCGAGGAGAGGCATAATGGTGGTTGCATGAGCGACTTCTACGACGTGGTCCCACAAGTGGTGGTCGTCGCAGCGACGAAGGTTGAGGTGGCAGTGGCAGAGGATCCGGCGGGACCCGACTCATAGTGCAGGGCGTACTCCCCCAGTGATCTAGAAGCTCCTATAAATGAGTGAACTCTAGGGAAACTTTCATTGCTTGAGCTTGAATCTGTATGCGAACAATAGACAATATCATCACTTTGTCATTAGTGGAAAACAAAGTAACATATTGATCATATTGAAAGATTAAAGCATTGCGAGATTTCCAATTATGAAACAAAATACATGCACGAAACAATTGCCAAAGAGTATCAATATAATAAGGCCAATCACTAAAATCTCTAAATAAAGCAAGACACTAATGAAAGAATTTAGGATGGTAGGTCTAGGGATGAGAACATGACCAAAATATGTGTTTAAACGACTCAGGGCAGGAACAAAAGGTGCATTTAGGATTAGGGAAAACATTCGCCCATAAACATACCTTGATAGACCAGACACCAAAGAAATTGATTAACTCTGGGCTTAAGAAGAGGATTTTGAGTACGTAAAAGCCTACAAAGTCAAGTGGAATGCACAGATTGTAAACCCCATCAGGCATTGATCTTGTCAATGGTGGGCGAGAGCGGGCTCAACAGATGGTAGGTTGTTCTAACATTGTAGCGAAGAAAAGCAATTTCCCAGTTCCACCGAGAATCAAGCCACCAACCCTCCGGGGGTTGTTTAATATAATATGTATGAGTTTATTCACTTGTGGCATGTTTCTCTTGTATGTTTGGTCTTTGTGACTTGTATTTGGTTTTTTTTAGACCGTAATTTTCATGGTCGCCCTATCTTGTATTTCTAAACTCATATCTTACGGGTTCCAAAAACAAAAATTGAATCCCCAAATTTAAAAATATACTTGCTACTTAGTCCAATTATATTTTCCATTTCCGTCTATGAAATGAAATGAAATGAAATATTTTAATGACGTCCACGTGACTGAAGAGTCAAAGGGACCAAGAAAAGCAGAAACATTAAGCTGAAACCAAGTTCTTTTCCAAATCCTCTCGCCTACTGTGAATCTTGAGCACAAAACTAGCAATCCTTTGAAGCTTTGCTTCCTCAAATAACTCATCTAGGTTGTCCACTTGTAAGTCATTTTCGTACTGGAAGCGGATGTCATCATATGCTGAGCATTCCATGATGAAGTGCCATTCTGTTTCAACAACCCCTGTACTGCAGAAAAGACAAGTTCTCCTTTCCCACTCTACTTTGGGAATAGTCCATCTGCCCGTTTCACAGCGAAGATGATGTGACCCGGTCCTCAGCTGAGCCAAAATAATCCTAGCCTTACCTTTGATATCCACCCTTAAATAAGCTTTGTTATCATGAGCCCAAGTGGGGTTGAAATATTTGATATAGTGCACTTTCTTACGACCAATATTTTCTGTCCACATGATGTTCCTAAACTTCTCCGCCACATAATTTTTTATTTCCCTATTGTTGTTAGGGCACTCCTGGAAGTGGATGCCCCACTTCTCCATCCATTTGGTGTTCTGCTTCATCCAAGTTTTCTTTTTGCGCTCTAGGTTATCCTCTATAACCATTTTGGGCCAACGATGATTGTCCATGCTTTCCACTTTTTTCAAATAGCTTATTAGCCGAGTGATTGCCGAAGCTTCCATTGGTAACATACCTGCTTCAGCCAGTAAAATCTCATAAGGGACCGTTGATTTAACCTTGAGAGTGCTTGTGATTAAATGTTTTTGGATTCTTTCTACCTGTCTCCACCCATGCTTTGACATATTACTTCCCCAGACTTCACACCCATAAAGGGCCACCGGAGTGACCAACAGACCAAAGAGGGTTTTCTTAGTATTCCAGTCCCAAAGCTCAGCTTTCCTACATCTATTTTGGAGCGAGTATGATGCTTTCCAACCTCCTTGAATTCTTTTTGCTCTGCATGTTTCCCAGCTCAATTTGTGGTGAAAATCAATCCCCAGATATTTATATTCTGTAACAATTTCCAATGGCCTCCCTTCAAAAAGAAAGTTAGTATGCGTCCCTTTCCTTTTTAGAGAAAAAATCATGATTTTTGTTTTGTCAATGTTCACTTGCATCCCGACTTCCTGGCAAAAGAGTTCTACAGCTTTTAGATGCTCTCTCAAACCTTGAGCTGTTGTTGATATTAAGATAAGGTCATCAGCATATAAGAGCAGCTTCACCACATATTCTGCCAACTGAACACCCCCTCCCTCGGTATTGTGTAACCATTCTTCAAGCTTGTCGATGTATAGACCAAACAAAGTGGGAGAAAGAGGGCAGCCTTGCTTGACACCAATGTCACTACCAAAACATTCCGACATGCCTTCTCTAGTTCTGATTTTAGCTCTGACCTGCTCATAAAGCCTGTGCACTGCAGCTCTAAACTCGTCTGGAATCCCAAGTTCTTCCATCCTGTTCCAAAGTTTGTCACGAGGGACTGTGTCAAACGCTTTTTTAAAGTCAACAAAACAACAAAAAGCTTCCTCACCTTGAGAATCCCAAACCTTTTCAATCAAATGCCTGAGAGTTATGCAATGATCAATGGTTGAATGTTTAGAGGTCGGAAGCTTGCCTGTCCTTTTGTATCTTTTACCTTCTCTTTCTTCCCAATTGCTGATTCGGTGCTCTATCATGCCCTCTAAACAACTTACCAAACAGAGGATTGATCATAATGGTGCGGTAGTTAGAAGGGTTATTGGCATCCCCAATTTTAAATAGAGGAATAACCACACTGGTCGTCCATTCTATTGGGAACCCTACTTGATTTACATTATTGAAGATTGTTTTGATATGTGGAGCAAGCACCTTGACCCCCCCATTTTAAAAATTCATCTTGTAAACCCATCAACATCTTGTGCTTTTCCATTTGCTAGCTTTTGAATGCCGTATTTGATGTCGTCTGTCTGATAGTTAATTAGCTTGATTGATAGTCTGGATGATGGTTTGGCTATTTATGTTGAAGAGACCGTTGATTTAAAAGCTTAGCATGTTGCAACCAATGGTTGTTCTGTGATATGGTCTTCTATGTGTGGAAAAACCTTTACTGTAACACCCTCGATAAGGCGTTGTGATTGATAGTGGTCCGTGTAGAAATATAGATTCCGACCTCATTACTATTGACATAGGTTTCTATGTTGTACATTTAATCAGTCTCTTACAGATTCGTTTTATTTAAAGTTGTAAATCCCTCCACTATCACAACATCAGATCTCATGGTAGACCTATGTACAATCATAATCGAGACCATGTATACATTTGCAATATTTATATCATGAATGGTAGTCTTTTGTGGGCTTATTTTATTTGTGGTAAACACCTGAATAGCATTGTGATACCCCTTGAAATCGAAGCTTAGATCTAGACAATATAGATTGTATTTTGGAATGGTGTTGAAGCGGAGAGGGATGGATGTGAAAGTTTCGGTTGTCTGCAATGCAAAACGCTTCCTTTCCAACACATTGAAGACTCTTAAATTCTTCTTCCACTAGCTCTAAGCAAGACCTGGGTAGTCTGCATCGACCTCAAGCCCATTCCTTCCAAAAGAGGGGAATTGTGTTTCTATTTCACATCATATTAAAGCTAGAGCAGTTGTGAAAAGCAAGTAATCGAACTCATCGTCCAATGAAGGATTTCGCTCTTAGGTATGACAATCAACTTAAAAAGCCTTGTCAGATGATCCAGTTCTAACGTCCAACTTGGGACGCTTTGACAATAGTCTCATGTAGGGAGAGGGAGAGGACGTCCTCCTCACTTCCTGTAATGTTCTCGCATCTTTCGCTACGGATAATCTTCACCACAAAGGCTTCTGCGTCTCATTTCTGGTGCGGAAACATTACCTAGTCGATATTATGGCAGGATTTCTACAAATTTCATGTTCCCCACCTCTCAAATGCCAAGTTGAAGATGACCAGCGGAGGAATATTGCGATGGCTAAAATAGAGGAGGTGGTAGCAACTCTGGAGGTTGGAGATACGGTGGAAACGCTTCTAGCCTTGATAGGGCGAAAAGCCCACGCTCCTCCACCGTGGCTAACACGTGAAGCAGGCAAGATTCTTTCCCGACTTGTCATTAAAGATGGTGGAGTTTCCGCCGTAATGCACAGATTACTCGGTGCTGGGGTTCAGGTAACACTTTCGCTTCCAATCTGGGAAATCTTTAGTGGATGCATTGCCTTATGAACTTTCCACTTGTTATCAATATGGATATGGATAAAAACATAAACCCAAAACTTTTTTCACAAATTGTCCATATGAGGGACATAGGCTTGGTAAATCACTTTTCTAGCTGGTTACTCCATATTGCTACCCACCGATGCATTTGGAATCAAGAAAAACTTTGGTTTATTTATGTTATGATTGTTACCTTCATTGCTGCAAAAAATTCTTTTGTAATGAACATAGAATCATGTAGTGTTACACCCCATACAAATGTGTAAAATGCATTGTTAGTTGATTAAGAATGAGGGGCTCATCAGTTGTTTAAGAGGTCAAGTAGATACCTAAGGGTGTTTTCTCAACAAGGGAAAAGGTCCACCATGCAGATTTCCCTTTTATGCCATTGGAACTCAGAATGAAAGTCTAGCTCAAGCAAATATTTTCATTATAACAATAGAGAATGTTCGTCCCTCTAAGATCGTGCAAGTCATAATAGAAAGTTAGACACAACTCGTGCTAGTAATGATGCAGGTTTTGTTATTCGACAGAAGTAAAATTGTATATATTGGATCCCTTAATGTGTACATGCCACATATACACGATGCAGTGAAAGATATCAAAACTTGGCTTAGACGTTCATATATAACCAGAGCAAGTTTAATGGATTATGGGCAACCCAAAGTGCTTATTCATAGTAGAGGATTAGCCAATCATATACTTTTTTGCATTTCGTTCTGCAGGTACACATACAGAAAGTATTCAATAATGCATTACTTTACTATCTGCCTATTTGGCTATCCCAGCTTTAAATCACCCAATCAGCTGTATTATCCAAGGAGACACTCTGGCTTACATTTACGATTTATCAGTCATGCAATGTTAAATATCAAAACTGTCCTGCTAATGCCTTATTAACTATTATGTGATAATTTCTGTTGCTTGTGGTTTGGATTGTTGCAATCAGATGTTTGTGCCACTGTTGGAATTTTGGGCAACCTGCATGCAATAAACTAAACAGAGAAACAGAAACAAGTAGAGATCTGAAATAATAAAAGCATGCAAAGAGTATTGACACAATATATAACCCAGGAAAACCTTTTTGGGTATAAAACCCAGCCAGAACCTTGCTTCTTGTATAAACTTAAATCAGCTTACAAATGCAACATGAAACCATCAAGGCTCTGACTCAAGATTTACATACACACTCCATTGTGATCCAGTATGCAGCCTTCTAGCACAAATCTGTATTGACCCTTAACCTGTCATCCAGTTCTTCACCAGACAGTAACCTTGACAACAACCTTCTCCTTTCCAGACCTAGACCGTTCCTAGGATTCTACCAACTTGTCTCTTGCAAGTTCCAACTAATTGTCACTTTCTACCTCTCACAATGAGAGCATGCACTTTTATAACCAAAGCACATCCTAAAATTAACCTTGGCTTTTTCCACAAGACAAAAGCCTAAAACAAGACTTTTAATTTGAGCCCTTCCTTTTTCCACAAGATTCAAGTTGACCAACTAAAATGAGTTCCATCACTAAAAATAGTGATGCATGGAAAATAAGAGACACATTCCAACAAGCTCCCATTCGTCGAATACTTTCCATCAGGGAGACCACAATCCCATTCTTTAGTAGCCCTCGGCTACGAAGCCTATTTCTTCCCTGCACCAAGTACACTTATCAGCACATACTGCCTTTATCAATGAATCCTCTACACTTTTCTCTGTCTCCATTTTGTCTAACAGTACCCTCTTCTCCTTCACCATTTCCCTTACAAAATAATATTGCACATCAATGTGCTTTCTTCGAGAGTGATACTCCAGGTTCTTTCCCAGACAAGTTGTACTTTGGGAGTCACACATTATCCTTATGTTGGCTAGATTTTCTGCATAGTTGAAAACCTAGGCAGTCATGAGATAAATCTCCCTCATTTACCGGTGAGGCTCCCGTGTCAGATTTGTCAATTAAAATATGTTAGTATCTATATGGAGTTTTACTTTAACCATTCAGCTCATGAACCATAGCTTTATAGTTTTGCAGCAAGTAAGCAGCTGTTTAAAGAAAGAAAATATTTAAAGAAGAAATAATAAAACACAGGGAAGAAATAGGGAAGATGTGCAATCCAATTAATAGATAACAGAGTTGATTGCATGCACATAGACGGAACGAATAGATATCAACACACAAAAATATAAGCAAAGGTAGCTTCAGATCTAGATCTAAAATAACACAAAGTTTATAAGTAGATCTAAGACAAAAAGCTAGAAACAAAATGCACCGTGACACAAAGTTCTCCGGAAATCTGCTCCTTTGTATTCCTTTGCTTCAAATAGCTATCAGGGGTTTCAACACAAAGTCTGGAACACAAGAATGTTGCTTACAAATTCTGATCCTTTAACCCGTAGGTTCTTCCTCTACTTATAGCATGTAGAGGGGCAATTACAAGTCGGAAGCTTTTAGTTGAACTGACACATGTGGAAGTTGTAAAGGAAACAACTGACAATCTCCCTCCTGGAATTCCTCTTTGCAAGACATGCATGATTTGCAATTAAAGATAGAACTTTTTATTTTGCATGTCTGCCACCTATTTCCAAGTAGTTGACTTCTTTAAGTAATGGCTTTTAAACCAATCACTTAAGTTTTATAATTTAATTGATCGTTCAATTACTTTGTCGAAGAAAATAAGAGAAAGAAGAAAGCTGTAGTCTTGTTCTTTTTTCATATTCTGCATACAGTTGATTCTTTTGCCTTTGATTCTCACCAAACTGGATCTGGAAGCGGGAAGCTGGATGGATCTTCTTGGAATTTTGCTTATGGGTGTTGCCTTTGACTTGTCTTCCCTTCTTATCCTTGAAGCTTTTGTAGTTCTTCTCCAGTACATGCATCAATGCAATGTTTGCCGTAAATAACTCATCATTTTTATTTTTAATTGCATATGAACAATTAAAAATTCTGGAAAGCACTCCGGGTGAATGCAAATTCAATGAAGGCTTCAACTGGAAGATTGAGAGAACATGCACTAGGTGCTGAAAAGAATTCTCTATATACTGACTTCTACACGGGCTGCATCACAAACAAGATGATGAATTTTTGTCGGAAGCCTTTGCAATTATGAGATCTGATTCTGGATTTGGATCTGGATCTGGATCTGTGTCTCCGATGTCAGCAAATCTGGAAGTAATGCATGACTCTACTGAGCTTTCTTTTTCATCCTTCTTTGCCATGGCCGTAGCAATCTTTGTCTGAGCAATTCTTTTTCTTTTTATTCAGCCAAAATTCTTTACAATTGGTGCAGATCTGGAGATTTCTTCAGATTCAGAGGATATGTTCAATGTATTGGACATTGATTTAAGCTCCCTTTCTCTTATAAAAGCACCTGTAATGAATTCCTGCAATTAATTCAGACAAAGATGGCAACCGGAACATGAACACTGATTTTAATTATAAAAATCTGCATATATCAAGCCTGCTGCCCTAAAATTTGATGTTTTGTTTGCATGCAAAGCAAACATGAATTTTATCAACTTCACTTGAGCACCTGTATCACTTATGCAGACAATTATTCAGACACAAATCAGGCTCCTTCAAACCTAGGCGCCAAACTTTGAATCTTCCCAGCAGTGGAAAATAAACTTCAATGCAAAAATCCTCATTTGGGCGCCAAAATTGTCTGGGTTGCACTTCTTTGCTTTTGAATTAATTAATTCATCCTTATGACAGCCCCTGCTTATTAATCCTCATAATTCTATAATTAATATTGCCCCTCCTATTCTTGGCAATTAATTAATTATTTAATAAGCTTTACTCTTCAAATGAGACGTTTGTGCATGCTCATGACTGCCATTAAATAAATTAAATTTATTTAATTTTAGCCTTCTACTTCCAGTTAACTTAAGCCTCACAATATGCTTTGACCTTAGCCACTGAAAATATGAATTAATTAAATCAATTAATACTTAAAAAAATATTATTCCTCTCCCAAATGGGGCGCACTTTTTGACATGAAGGGGGCTGTATTAAATAAATTATATTTATTTAATTTTGGAATTCTATTTTTAAATTCCTTTGCCCTCTTCTTCTTTGTTGACTTTTCTCCATGCTTGGACACCAAAATTGGGTGAATAAATATTATTAAATGCATTATTATTCACCCAAGGTGGGTTGCACTTTTTGCCCAGGGTGAATTCTATTTTTAAAAGCCAATTAATAATGGGATTATTCACCCTGCACCGCAACTCCAAAAATCCCATGATCAACTTAAGCTGTTTGACTTTCATAATGGGATTATTTACCCTGCAAGGCAGGTAATAAAATCCCATTAATGCCTTAAGTGATTTTTCTTTTATTTCACAATGGAAATTTTTACCCTGCAAGGCAGGTAAGAAATTCTCGCTTGCCTGCTGCCTCTAATTTTCCCATTGTGACTTAAGTGGCGTTGCTTTCGTGGGAAAAAGTATCCTGCTAGGCAGGTACAAAATTCCCACCGACCTACTACTTCCAAAAATCCCATGATCCACTTCAAACCCCCTTTTTCAAAAAATGCGGGCTGCCCAGAAGAAGCTTTTTTGGTGCACGACTTCGTCTTTTCAGAGAGAACCAAACCTCCGGTGGCAAATTTCTTCTGACATAATGTGCATAGATGATCTCCAGATACTCTAGGCAAAGAAAACAGACCAAACTGACAAAGGAATTGATCCTAGAGAAATTTCACAGAAAACAAAACGGGAAAACACCAAAAACATAAAACGTTGCCAGAAGTCACAAATAAAGCCCAAGATTCATTCCTGGTTAAAACCCTACTGGTATATGGGAATATTGACATGTAAGACCACAACAGGGTTAAACCGGAGCACAATTTGCCTCAAATGGGGCTCTGAATAATTAAATACAAATTTTCCGCAGGCAAACCCCAACGACAAAATATAACAATTTTGGGCATCTCGGTATTTGGCAAAATTGGCTAATATGATTCTCTGGGATTATCCTGACACAGTACAGACACTTTCTGGCAATAAAAACACAAAACGACCCATTATTTTAAAAGTACAAATTTTTTTAACATGGGGTAGTCTCAGATTTCAGGGTGAAATCTGGGGACACCACCTTACCACCTTTTGTAACCAGGGTGGAAACCAAATGCATACCTACATTGCTAGTTTGATAACTAGAAATTTCTTGCAAGGCCTAATTTGGCCCATGTCGCAATTCAAACCTTAATTATGCACCTTATGGTTTTTGTCCTCCAATCTCTGAACTTTAGCTTAACTCCTCTTCCCACGATCCTGTAGGTTGTTGTTTCCTAAAAATACTTCGTCACCATCACGAGTCTCATACTCAGTGAGCCACTCCATGTGAGGAGTCATGAAATGATGCTCCTGAATCAATTATCCATGCATCATTGCATGCATGCGTACTCAAGGTTGCAAGGTATATATCTTCACCTTCATCCGTGCTTTCTCATTCATCTTCAAAACACACATTACTTTAGGGTTGTTGTCTTTTTTCATCTTGCAATCCTTCTTGAAGTGCCCTGTTTTGCCACAAATTCAGCACTTTTTCAGACTTCTTTCTGGAGTCTTGGATCTATTTTTAGACTTAAGAGTACTCCTCTCCTAACTTCCTCTTGCCTCTCTCTTTTTCACGCCTGGAGCAGCCAAAGCTTCATTTGAATGATAGTTATCCATTGACTTTCTCCTCATATCTTAAGACAATAAAGTCCCAACTATATCTTCAAGCTTTAATTTGGATGTATTGCTGGGGATGGCCATCACCAAATTATCCCAAGAGTTAGGCAAAGAGAAGAGAAGCGTAATACACTTCTCTTCATCATCCATCTTCATCTATGGACAATAGCTGACTTATGACAGAGTTGACATTATTTAGGTGCTCTGCAACTGGGTCACCATCATTCATCTTTAACGAATACAATTTCCTTAGAAAAAACTTGTTTACCAATGACTTCGCCTGACACACTACCGTCAACTTATCCCACAAATCCTTTGTAGTTTTCTTAGTAGAGACATTCAACAACATAGAGTCAAAAACACATAACATGACAGAGCTCGTGGCCTTCCTATCAACTCTGTCCCACTTTTCCTATGTGCAGCCCTGCGAGAGACCGGAAAAACACACCGATTTTTGTTAACTGGAATTCCGAATCACCCATACACAATCGGGGATGGAAATTGATGCCTCTCAATTTCCTAGTACTACGCTTAATTCCACAACACATGCAAGAAGCAATACATAAGTAATACAAGTAATCAGAGCTATCTATCATTATAGATTAATTTGTGTCATTCATTCAACTTGTACAGTTTGCTTCCATAATATATATATATATGAATTAATTGTGCCTAAAACAATAAGTAAAAGTACCTACTAGCTTCGGCATATAATTGTTCATCTAATTATCTAAGGCATTTCAGTTAATTCGTTAACATGTGCATTCCATTCTAATCCATTCCAATAATGTTTAATAAAAAATGACAAGTAAAAATTCCATCCATTGAATCATTTCATGACATAGTTCATAATGCATCCATGTTTGTCAATGTATAAATTCCTTTGTAGTTACAAGTCCACGATAAGTGATATGAATTTGATATTTCCATTCAATCATAATCTCACATATTTTCAATATAACTTAGGTTTACATCTCAAGTATCATGTTACAATTCATTACATAAACATGTGTGATTCAATTTACATAATTTACAATACATAATGATTTACATGCATTCAATATACATGCTTACATTTCTTTTGTCTCACTATACATAAGTCTCCATTTCTTAATCAATTATGTCATGATAATTGTTTCCACCTTAAAAAGATTACAAGTTTACAATAATTTACATTCATCTGTCTCAATACAATAATCCAATAAATATCAAGAATACCATACATCACAACTACGTTGTGACACGATCATATTCTGTCGTCAGAGAGTCATCCTAATGTCGAACTTATCGTCAAAGTATAGCGGATCGGATAGATCCAAGGCCCACCTTCATGAATATTCAGTTCAAGATTATTTCATGTCTTGGCATGTTGTCGGATTTCAGTAAAGGGGTACCTGTATGCCTAAGAATCAACATGTGACTCCTAGACGCACGCGACCTCCCGAGGTCGTGCCGGGACAGTCGGAATGAAATGGATGGGTAAATAGGATGTAGGCGGAATAAATGGAAACAACAAGAAGAAATCAAGGCAACCTTATGTTCTCAACTGGCAAAATGGGTATTTGTTTGTTGAGGGCAATAAACACCTGTCTTACTTGTTCAGGGGTGATGCTACGATCAAGAATGATCGCCGTACGCAAGTCGCGGTCAATATCGGTGGAATCAAATAAGACTCTACTTGGTTGTGGAACACGGGGAAACTGTCCTTAGTTGTCTGCGAATTCCTCTCCGAAGAGGGTCATGAAGATATGATGAGCGATGGGATAAAGACAAATCTAGTCTCTACCTAGCTGGTTTGCTTGGAACTCCTCGGCGGTATCTGCCTCGTCGTTCAAAGCAATCAGCTGTTGGATAATGTTAGGTGGGATTGGGGTAGTCTGTAAGATAAGCTGACGTAAACCTTGATCAATGTCTGTCAGACAAGTATCTATGTTTGGTTGTGGCACGGTTGGGTCACAAACTCTATGTCTTGGTTGTCGTAGACCCTGAATGGTCATGTGGGCACAAAACAAGCAGCTAAGGAAACAAACAATCACACACGAAACCCAAGGGGGCTAAAGCTAAGATTGGGTAGCCTAGCCCGCTATGGAAACGAGGGGGTTTTGTTCATTCTAAGTCTAATTAATCTAGATTCCTATCTTTAAATAAATAAAGCAAACAAATCTAAATCAAATAAAGTTGATTAATTCTCCTTTAATTTAATTAAACGTGATTGCATCTATTTAATTGAAGAAGCACAAAATAAACCAACTAATTACTTGTTTTTTGGTATTTTTGAAGAAGCTTTTGAATACAGACAAATGAAATAAATCTAAATTACTTCTAAACTATGTTTTTGGATTTTCTTGTTTACTGGAAATAAAATAACAAAAACCTACAGACAAATAAAATTACTTCTAAATTAAATTAAATCTACTACTTCTATGTTAAAATAAAATAAACAGGGAATAGCCGGATGTGGCTATTCCTCTGTTGCTGAAAGTGAAGCTTAATCTAATTAAACACCAAATCTTTTCCAATTTATAATTGTGGATTATCTATTTCCTTTAATGTCTCACCTCAGAATCACAAGAAGAAATGAAGCTTCTTAGAAGCAATTTCTTTCCCTGAAACTTCCCCGGTGAAACAATGGATTACACAAAAAACTAACTTGAGAAGAAAAGCAACAAAAGGCACAAACACAGATCCTTCTTCGAGCTTCTTTCCCTTGCAGATCCACAGGGATAAGAAGGGAGGAAGTTTTCAACCGAAGCTTTGTTCATGTGCACGTTTAAATATAATAAATAATAAAATGGAAGCTACAAATGCTTTTAAAGGAAGAAATGGAGAAACTGTGCACATGAACTTCTTCCAAATCCTTTCCCAGGCAAATCCACAGGGATAAGCTAAGAAGGAAATATCAACAGAAGCTACTTACATGCAATGAATACTTTGCAAATTCTACTTCCTTAAAACAACTATTGATTTAATAAGAAATATAAACTCTAAATTAGAAAGCTTCAAAGAATTTGAATAACACTCCCAACTTGGAAATGTAGAGCTGTGACAATATCTAGATGTAGTTGTGCATTTCTTTATCCCCTCAGCTTCTTCTCCAGAGATGAGTCCAACTGGTCCAGGGAGCTGTGCTGACTGTGGAAGAAAATTAAATAGCTAGAAGAGTGCTGGAGCAGACGGGTTGCAGGTTGATTGGTAGCAAATACAAGCAGAAGAGCAACAAAGCAAAGGCTGCGTTGTTTGTGTACTTTTTGGCTGGATTTCAATAGAGTAGCAGTGCAATCAAAATCAAGAATCTCCAACCAATGCTTCAGGAAAAAACTTGGTTTTTATAGAAAGATGGCAGGGAAGAAGTCCAGCACACTTGGCAATCAAGAAGTGCCAGATCATCCTAGGAAGGGGCAGTCAACTTACTAAGAATAGTAGGTAAAGAAGAAGAATTTCATATACATCTAACAAGCTTAGAATCAAGAGAAATGGTTGAGAAACATTCGAGAAAAGCACTGGGAAACTTGCAACACACGTACAAAACTGGGAGTTTTAAGTCTTGGATAAATGTGCATGGGACCGCCAATCTGCGCACATTGGTGGTTACGCAACCGCCGCGGCGGTTATGTAACTTAAAGTGAAAATACTAAGGAAAAGCAACGAAAAAGGTTTTCGCAAGCAAGTAAAGCTAAGGAAATGAGAAGTAAAGAAAATTAAGTCACATAGGCCTGCTGTAAACAAGGAAATAGATCCTGGACACCATCATTTGCTCTGGAAATGAAATTTATCATCATCGGGGAATTTTACTGTTTCGACAATGTAGCACCGTGGAATTTTTGGGTGCGTACATTACCTTCTGTTATCTTAAGTCTTTTGGCCAAAAGCATATTCATTACTTATGCAATTTTTAGGATGTTTCATATTCCTACCGTCCTAAGTCTACCATTTTTTGGGTGACTGTACTACACATGGTATTCTCTTTTACCTTATTGATTTCTCACATCTTCCTTCTCGTGAAGGGTAAGGCCACTCTCAGGTTATGAGAGGTGTGTGGGAATCCATAAGGCTTGTGGTTGTAGGTAAAATGCTCTAATGATACTCTTTCTCTCACAGTGCAGCTCGACATCAAGATGAATCTCTAATGATAGACGACAATTGTGTCGCAATGTAGTTGTGATGCACAATATTCTTGATATTTATTGTATTATTGTATTGAGACAGATGGATGTAAACTATTGTAAACTTGTAACCTTTTTAAGGTTAAAACGATTATCATGATGTTATTGATTATAAGTGATTGAGAAATGGAGACTTATGTATAATGAGACAAAGGAAATGTAAACATGTAAACCATTATGTATTGTAATTAATGTAAATTGAATCACACATGTTTGTGTAATGAATTATAACATGATACTTGAGATGTAAACCTAAGTAATATTGTAAATATGTGGAATTATGATTGAATGGAACTATCCAATTTCGTAGCACTTATCGTGGACTTGTAACTACGAAGGAATTTATACGTTAACAAGCATGGATGTATTATGAACTATGTTATGAAATGATTCAATGGATGGGATTTTTACTTGTCAAGTTTTTATTAAACATTATTAGAATAGATCAGAATGGAATGGACATGTTTTAACGAAGTAATTGCAATGCCTTAGATAATTAGATGAACAATCATATGTGGAAACTTGTAGGTATTTTTACTTATTGTTTTACGCATAGTTAATTCATATATATATATTATTATGGAAGCAAATTGTACAAGTTGAATGAATGACACAAATTAATCTATAATGATAGATAACTCTAATTACTTGTATTACTTATGTATCACTTCTTGTATGTGTTGTGTGATTAAGCGTAGGACTAGGAAATTGAGAGGCATCAATTTCCGTCCCTGGTTGTGTATGGGTAATTTGAAAATCCGATTTAAAAAATCTTGGTGTATTTTTTTGGTCTCCTGCCGGGGGGTCTCTACACCTTGGTATCAGAGCGAGGTTCAACGTTATGGCCTTTTGTGTTCGCTATGTTTCAAAAACTATGTTCTTATGTCATGTACTGTATGGATTAAACGGTGGAAGTGGAGAAAGTATTACCACTAGTTGAGTTGCATATGATAATTGACACCACTCAAATTAAGTATGGCCCTATTTGTAAGATTGTTTGGAAGAAAAATATCACTTACCTATTAGTTGAGGACCCATAAATGATATAAATTTTTGTTGGACTTAATATGCTTAAAGACACAAAAGGACAGTTAAAGTGTGAACAAGTAGTGCTTTTGAAGGCTGCAGATTTGCATAAGGATTATGCTAAATAGGAAGGGGGTTCCTAGGGAGTTTGAGGTAGGGGGTAATATTTTTGTTTTTTGAAAGTAAAACTTATGTTGTGAGCTTTATTAAATTTGGAAAGGAACCCAAACTAGCTCAGTAGTATTTTACAATCATTCGATGCATTCGAAATGGTTAATATAGTTGCAGATGGACTTGCACTAACCCCCTACTCTCTCAAGTGTATATTATGTTTTTGATGTTATGCATAGACATTGATTTATTGGTATATATATCATGTTTAAATAGGAAATATTTCCGGTTGTGGATCATATGGATACTCATGGTAGATTGGGTATTTTGGAGCCACGAGTTCTAATTGTGAGGGGCTTAGTTTCATCGATTGACCCTTTATTGTTGATTTCCATAAAGCAATTTGGAAGAACAAGATTAGTTGTGGAAATTTTCATTACGAAAAAAAAGGCAAAGCACCTAAGAATTATGAGGAAGAGAAAATGAATGGAAATCTTAAGAATAAGAGAACAAAGGTGAAAAGTTTCATGAGAAAGTAAGATTAGTGATAGGTTGTGCACATGAGATGGTGAGCACTATACTAACCATTGTCAAAGTACAACAAGAAACAACTTTCGAGGATCACCTTTGTAGTTTCAGAAGCAAAGTTTTCTGTAAATTGCTTCTGTTAAGTAGCAGATGACCACCAGGATTGAATTCTAAACTCCACTATGGAGGTTACAAGTGATGTATCCATGAGTGATTCTAGTAGAGCCCTTTGGATATTTAAGGCTCACAAGTTCCACTTGCAGAACATGAAGTCTCTCAGAGTAAGGTCTGGCGGGAACCATATATTTATAGGAAAGTGTTTACCTGTAAAGACCAGGAGGAAGTCTACGGGTCTTATATGTCTTATTTTAGTAGTTTGATTACTTAACTGATTTATAATAATCATTGGGACATGATTTCTTTTAGAGGGGAAGGATGTCACATCCCTATTTATCAAACTTATGTTTTAAAGACATTTAGATGACTAGATGGTTGCTACCATATTTGATACAACACTTTATATTGCTGTGATTTACTTTAGTTAGCATTATTATTTGTTGATTTTTTATTTTACTTCAGTAATTGATATTGTGGATTTACGTTATTGTTGTTTTTGTAGCAACCCCCTGGCGGATAACTGGAAAACACGCCATAATTTTTTTTCTACCAGAATTTACAATCACCCTTCAATTGGGAACGGAAATCGATGCCACAAGATTTCTTAGTCCTACTTAAACATACATTCACATGCAGGAGGCATAAAAATAATAATAACATACATTTATACAAAGTTCATTTTATCTCAAACAACTTTAATGTGCACATCATTAACTTACATAATTTGCCTCTAAATTAAATAGGTGAATTAATTGTGCAATCACTAAGTATTAACTTAACTGAGTTCACGTATTAGTAGTTCATCCATTACTATGTAATGCATTTCAGTTTACTCTAAAAGCATGTGTATCCATAATTCTATTTCGATACCATTCATACATAAGATCAAACATAATCCAAGTGATGATTTCATTTAAACTAGTTTATTTATTTAACCATTCAGATATCCATTTTTTCAATATTCCAAATAATAATAAATTCATCACACTAATTTAACCACCTAATTTACCTCAGTTTACTAGTGTTCCGCTGTGATCAATCCATCATCTATAATTATAAGTTCAATTCTCTCAATGATAAGTTTACATTACTATTAATGACTATCTCCTATGTCTTTACCTTTTTGACACAATGAGTTCAAAAGAAACCATCTTTCATTCATATAACAAACATAGGATCTTTTCATAGGTTTATATTTCATAAATATCAATTTTCAATTAACGAGTTTTACAAGTTACGATCACATGTAATATTTACATAAATCTCAATAAAATACAATGATATAATTTATCAAAGCGACACCATGTCACTAGTGGTAAGAGATCCATTATGCCGTCGAATTGCTGAGAGAGAAAGAGCATCATTAGAGCGCTTTACCTCCAACCACGAGCCTTACAGATCCCTGAACACCTCTTTAACACTTGAGAGTGGCCCTACCCTTCATGAGAAGGTAGATGTGGTAATCAATGATAAAAGACAGAGTCTCATATGTAATACAATAACTTGATCAACCAATAGACATAAAAATGGGATAGGAAAAATATACATCATAAAATCATAAGATAATGATTTTGCTTTTGGCCAAAAGTCTTAGGATAATAGTAGGTACCCACCTAATCCCTGAAATCCGACAAGATGCTAGAGCATGAAATAATCTTTAAAAATGACTAATCAAGAGGGTAGTCTATGTGTCAATCCGTAGTCTACCGGTATCCCCTTATAGCATATGTTATGTGTGATCCAATGTACTAGGCTGTCTATCCCTATCTGTACAGATCACCACCTAAACTTACACATCTCTCAAGTCATACCTCTTTGTCCCATCCGGCAATTAACAAAAAAATATATCTCTATTGCCAAGGTATCATTTGGGCAAACAAGAATAATATCACTAACAACACTAACCCTTCCAATTGTCCCATACCACCTAGTCCAAGTTAATGTTAGAAGAGTTATATTCTAGTTTGTTTATTCCCAAAAAATAAAACATAACCATGAGCAGGACACACACAATCACAAACTTCTTAGGTGTCCCATACCACCTAAGCAGATCATTATTGCAAGATCTTGAACCTAGTCTGCTGTCCAACCCTGGGACTATAAGTGTCTGTAAAAGTATTAGTTACATAATTCTTTTGTTATACAGGTTTCCAGTTTCCACAACGATTTATACACGCTCACTAATGATATATATATAAAATAATTCCTTTAATATTTTACTAAATCACAATGCAAAAAGACAATCATTATGATGTCAATATCGTTTAAGCTCCCTAGGTTTCATCTGTGATATATACCACTATCAACATTCGTGATCTTGGGTTCATGCATACGTATATACTACATATATTATCGTCTTTCCCAAATTTTGGTTTCATATATATGTATATATATTATTCTACCAGCAAATAAAGGGACCAAAATGTCAAAAACAACCATTAACATAGCGTGAGATAAAAGATAATAAACAATTGTCTAGCAGAACAACAACAAAACAACCTGCCCGCAACACAAAAACAACAAAAATACAGCCATACAACAATAAACATTTAATAGACATATCCGATAGATCCACCTTCATTCTGGTCACCGTGGTTTCGTAATCCCACATAAGACTAGGAAAACCTACTCCCATATGTTTTTAATGACATTAATGGTGTACATAATTTCTTTTTATCATAAAAACTTTCATGCGTTCTTACAACCGTCTATACAAATTTGGGTATTTTAAATGTTATTTTTCAGATCTATAGATATTATATCCATGTTGGTAATATTTTATACAACATAATAATATTATTAACATGGGCCTAGTTAGTATCTTTTGTCTACATAACTAATCAAACCAGAAACTTCTACCTTTATAAACCCAGTTTACTATACTATGAGATCAGAGGACGATTTCACTACCTCTTCAGAGGGATTTTGATTCTTCCGGTCTTCTTCAGATATATTGACCAATGGTGTCTTGCCCTCTACATCTGCGAGTCTTTGCTGCTCCGGGACTAGATTCTTCATCCCCCTTTGAGAGTCATCCCCACAAGATGAATTACAACCTTCTTTCCAGTTCTACCCATAGGTGGAGGAACAAACGACAGAGCCTTATCTATACAAACATTCGTGGGTTGGATACATTAAATGCTATTTTTGACCCAGATATAATGCATAGATCAGTTCGTCGCCGGTTGGATCTTCACATTTCCCTCGATCACCACCTGCAGAATTGGATGCACACATGTACCAGAGGGCGGCCCAGCTCCATTCGTGCCCCTGAGCGTCACTTCAGTCTCAGATCTCAGCAGGGGAGGAGGTTTTCACCCCCCTCTTTGAGTTGCCAGTCCATCAAGAGCTTCTTTTCGTCAGCCTCTAATGTTAGGAGGGGTGTGGCTACTATTCTTGAGTAGACCATTGGTCCTCGTTTGCCCCCTCCTTCATTCCCTTCTTTGCTTCTCCCATCTTTCTCCCCCGCTTGCTCCATTTCCCCCTCCTGTGGGAGTATTGGCTTCGGGTTTCCTTTCTGCTTTGCTTTTTGTCCTTTCTTCTGTTTTTGGGAACTTGTTTTGAGTTGTCTCTGCCCGCACTTTGTATATTGTTTGGGCTGCAGTCCCATTGAGCTACTTTTGTGGTCATTCGTTGGACATTAATATATTTATCTTATCTTATCTTATATCTCCTTTTCAAGCTGAGTATCCTATATTTTTATATTCAAATACAATAATTTTCTCCCTCTTTATTATGTTTCGTTCATTGATAGGTTTATATTTGCAGGTGGAGAAGTATGGTTTGTATGTTATGAATACTCATTCCTGGCATTGAAAGTCTAATGTCTGGTTCCAATTTTTTTAAAAATTTATTTTATATAAAATCCATATTTAACTTTCAGGTATGGTTTAAAAACAATATTATCAGAACCTGAATTAAACTCAAACATTCAAATCTTAATGCTTAATGATTTGGAAAACAACTAATATAATATTTTTATTTAGACAGGAAAAGAATGAACCTCGAATGACTTGTAAAATTTTTTGGTTTTTAATTCCTTTTGGTTGTAGTTGTCTGCTCTTGCTTGCAATGGTGGCGCTCTGCTTAATCTTCCCTTGCCGAATCTGTATCCTTCTTATTTCCTTGAGCCTTGTATCCTTTTGCTCTCACACATTACTCAACACATTTTTTTTTCTATTTACCCAACATTCCCTTGAATATATATATTTTTCCCTCCTTTTCTTCTTTCTCCTCTCCTTGTGCGTTCCAAAAACAATTATCCTTTTTTTTCAGCTGCTCCTCTACTGCCCCCAATAAACTCTCCTTTCCTAGTTTTAGCATCTCCCAATGTCCAATTCACTATTGTGTTTTGTTTTAAAATCTGGAAATGCATTATAACTAATTCATGAGTTTCCTTACTCTCTAGTGCAAGTTTTGGAATTTAAACAATAGATTAATTACTAATTAATTTGTTAACTTCACTCATATTCCGTTTAATCTTCTCCAAAACTCACGTCCCAAAATAGTGCATAATTTAGCCAAGATTTTATATTTATTTAAAACTCCTCTATTTCTTTCCCACATAGCCATGGAATGCGTTAATTAATTTATTGACTGTTCCTCTCGTTTTTTAATCATTAAATCTCTTTTTACTTTTGTTCTCCCACGTAGGTTTCATTTATTTTATTTTATTTATTATTTCAAATTTGTTAATTTATTAATTACTTACCTTATGTTCTCGGCTCTTTTATTTTATTTTATTTTATTTATTATTTCAAATTCATTAATTTATTAATTACTTACCTTATCTTCCCTGTTTATATATATATAAATTTGTTAATTGCCTACCTTATGTTTAACCTAATAATGTACTTGTTAATTTGAGTTTTTTAAATTACGTAGGTGATACGAATAATTATCTCAAAATCGTAAGCGTACTATTGTCGCATATCGGTAATAGTTCGACCAACATAAACCACAAGCAACACTACACTTCTTAATTACGAAAGTGTAAAACATGGTTAATTGTCATAACGCATCTACCAAGCCCTTGTCGCAAAAAGCGACACATTCAAAGAAACTAGACTAAATCATATGAAGGGGTTTTTAAGACCAGAGTCACGGTTTAACCAAATTTTTCGAGCACTGTCTTACACATATCAATTCTCTCTTGCAAAACTCATTACCGCATACTATCTTCTCTCCCCGATGATACCCTTTCTTGCATTCTGAGAACACCTGCACACACACAACCAACAATATCCTGGTGCATTATGTTCAATATAATTAATCAACTTTAAAGAGATCATAAACAACATATTAACATTGACAATAATCAATATCTGTAATTTCCATATCCAATATCCATCTAGTGTAAATTCAATTACTGAAAATAAATGTTTTAAATCCAAAACACATCATAATGCAAATCGAACAAATCTAATCAATAATAATATGTTGTATCTACAGTGGCCACTTTGCATATTTAGAAGAATGACTCATTGTCACTTTACGACAATGGCACGGTTGTCTTTATCTTGTTGTCGTATGTGTTACTTTATATATTTGTAGCATGATATAATAGGAACGTTGTTAAACAAAAAATAAATTAATTAAGGTTGATTAAAAAGGGATGTGGGATTAGATCCCTAATGTTATTGTTTGAACTCTTTCAACTAACTCTTATTGCATGGTGATAACCAAGCTGCATTGGATTGAAGCCAACTTGTCTATAATGTCCCCTTTTTAGAATTAATTAATTTTGAATATCTGAAGCATATTTTTATTATTTTTTGTAGGTTAAGGGGAAATTAAAAGAGGAAAATAAATTTATTTTTATGGTCCAAGGATATTTTATATTTTAATTGGAAAAGGACACTTAAATTATATTTTAACCCAAAAAGCATTAATAGAATAAAATAATAATCGAAGGTTTACTTCGATTATTGGGCACCTGAGTTAGAATTAATAAATAAATAAATAAAGGGGGCGCCAAAGTTAAAGAGAGTTTTTATTGGAATTAGGGTAAACCGAGGGTGTTGAAAGGACCCACATCCTTGTACAATTGAGGATTTTTTTGAGAGGATCCACAACCCAGGTTATAATGAAGGGGACCACCATTAGGAACCCAATTGAAGCAACCATGAAACCATAGTGAAGATGTAGTGACCAACGACAACGACTGCAACAAGTGGGACAACTATCAGTGACGGAAGCGAGAGGAGCAGCCACCAGCGAGAGGAGCAGCCACCAGAGTCAGCAGCAAGTGGAGCAACCACCAGTGTCAGCAGCGAGAGGAGCAACCACGTCAGCAGCAAGAGGAGAAGCCACCAGAGACAATAGCGAGAGGAGCATCAGCAGTGAGCGGAGCAGCCACCAGCGTCAGCAACGAGAGAAGCGAGAGGAGGAGCCACCAGCGTCATCAGCGAGAGGAGCCACTAGCGTCATCAGCGAGAGGAGAAGCCACCAACGTCAGCAGTGAGAGGAAGAGTCACTAGCGTTAGTAGCGAGAGGAGAAGCCACCAACGTCAATAGCGAGAGGAGCAACCACCAACGTCAACACGAGTAGAGATGCCGCATCTAGCGGCGAACCACCTCCGAGGAGGATCGTGCTTCGGGGGGATTTGAACATGGGTGGGCAAGCACACAACCATGTGACTTGACCGCACCACTCCCACTCCATCGGCCAAAGTTAAAGAGAGTTGCATGAATACCAAAATCCTAATTTTAGGATAAGAGGTGGATAAAATATTTTTTAATGTGTTTAATCCTATTCTTAGGATGAGGCATCAACATGGAGGAGGGATTTATTATTTTTTAATTATTCAAAGATTATGCATGTAAGTCTAAAAGGGGGGTGCCCACTTTGGAGAGTGTTTGGAAGTTATAAAGTCAGATTTGGGGTTCATTGTGGGACATCTTGGAAATTTATCACTTATTTTCTTTGTGTGCAAGTAGCTTCTGCTTTAGCAACAACAATAGAGGATGAAATACCTCATTTGCATATGGATTTGAGGACGGAATCCCTCATGTCTCAGTTGGGCAATTCATTTTAGGGGTTGCAGTGATAATATAGGGCACTTGTGTTCCGCCAGTTCAGCTCCAAACAATTGTATTTAGACATTGGTATTTTAATTGTAGCAGATTCATATTCAATAAATAAAAGATTATTTTTTCCGCATTATGGTTTGCTGTTTTTATATTAAAAAAATCAGATTATCGCTGCTGTTATAAAAGTCATATTTTTAATACTGCTGCCCTAGGTTTTAACAAAAATATTTAGATTTGCTATAAATTATTTTAAGGGATATATTACATTGCCAAGCTCGAGCTGATTGCTAACTCAGTCATGCTCACATACAAACTGAGCTGAGCTCGTGTAACAAACCGAGCTGCATCGTAACTCGTTGAGATTTTCTTGCATTATGAAACTGAGCTAGGGATAACTGTTTTATGTTGAGTTGAGATTAGTTGAGCTTGTACTACAATTGATTAAGCTCAAGAGATAGACCTTGCATTATTCCAACTCGCCGAGCTAAGTCAAACCGAGCTTGCATTGCTTTGTTAACTCGAGCTGGCTACCAACTCACCGAGTTAGAGACAACTCGCGTAGGTAGCAAAATGCCTTATAGGCAAGTCTTAAGGTTAACACAAATTGTTTTAAACCCATAGACCTTCCTACCAATGAAAAATGTGCGACTAATCACTTAGCAGGGTGACCATGCAAAGCAAGTGTCGATGGGCACCACGTGGCGCACATCAACGAAGACTAACCTGAGCACCTTGTGTAAACACTCAAATTTGGCAATCTATCCTTTGACACTGATGATCTTGACATTGCATGCTTGCACGTACAAACACACTCTTCGCACTCTTTCTTAGCTCACCTTGACAACTCTTCGGTTGCTTTCTCATCTTTGCATACATCTTTGTCATTAGTTCCTAACGGTTTAGAGCATAAAATGCATCTAAAGATAGTTATCCTCCGACCCAGAAAGCTGCCAAACTGTGATTTTTCTCTTCGGGTCAAAACCGCTAGTTTGAGTCGGTTTGTACAAATCTACAAGCTGACCCTACTGTATGGTTTTAGATCGACACTTTGTTCCCCAAAACTTTCAGTTGCGTCGTCTTCATATAGTCTAATATTCCCTCTTGGTTGGAATTTCATAACATAACAATCATTAGAATCTATATAAGCAAGTCAATCATACCTCATTTAGGGTCCTGACACTTTCAAGAGCTCCTCATGTAAAAAGGAAGCACAAAAGGCACTCCAAGTTCCCAAAACTGCAAAACAACCCATGCACATCCATTAGGGCAGTATTCTCTACAGGTCTGAAGTCACCTACCAGGTCCAAGACTCTCCATCTTCTCTCCACAAGCAAGCAAAGTGACCCTTCCCAAGTGTGAAACTCAAGCAAGGTATTGTCAAATAATGTTGTGTCAAATTTTGATTGCACTATTGTAGATATCACATGCTAGGAGAATGACTTGCGGTTTGAGCCCTCGTTGGAGTAGTGGCGATGTCGGCGGTGCCCACAACCCACCTAAATTTGTTTTGCAGAAACTCTATCTTGCGCTATGAGGGTTTGATCATAGTTGCAAAGCCATTTTGAAGGGAGCGAAGAAGACTGACACTCATTTCTAGGCAGGCAAAGCACATAGAAAGTTGCAGAGTCAGAATCCAAGCAGTTCCAATACCGTACAAAAGGGTCAGGATTGTACAGATGGTTTTGACCTAGTTGTATGGGTTTGACCAACTACAATCTCAATTGCTAGTTCCAGAAACGAAGCAAGTTCAGTTCCAGATTAGCCTATTCCTACATTCAGATCACTTAGAACCTTCTAGATCCACATAGAATCAACTAAGTGCAATCTCTCCTTTTTGTTTTGATAGTTTCTAAATCAATTGTCACTTTGTAAAGCGTTATTCTGATTAGGGCAATTAATGTTGGAAATTAAATCAGAGTAGCCTCCTGTTGCATTATTTCATCCTTTTTATGTATGATAGTTAGAGACACATCTAAAATCTTAAATGGGAATGAAATATGATTAAATCACTATAAAAAGTGAAATCACGTTGTGGCAAGGAGTGTGGGATGCGGGAGCACCGATTGGTGTGATGTGGCACCAACGGGCCCCCCCTCGGTGCACACGAGTTTTAGTTGTTAGAAAGGCTGAATAGCGGTTGCACTAATTGGTGTGATGTGGTACCAATCGGGAGTCCCTTACCTAAAAGCTTGGACAATAAGAAATGCTGCGCACAAGAACTCTGATGGCCCTCACGTGGCGCCTATCAGAAGACTTTCCTCCAAGCCAAATATGCCGCTATAATTTTCATAAAGATAGCCTGGCTAAGTTTAGCTATGAATAAACAATTAAACCAAAGCTAAAATTAGCTTAGGTTAAAATTAAACGAATGTGATAGAAGACTTAAGTGTCTGGAGAGTTAATAATTGCATGAAATCTTAACAGTTAATAGGAGTTGCTTAAAGGTACCGGTTAAACGGGAAATAGAAAAGACCAAAGTCAAAAATAGACTTGCAAAGGCGGTAGATAAACAAAAGGAGTTAGTGAACAAGTTAAATTGAGTTTGACTCCAAATATAGAAAATATCTAGTTAAAATTGAGCTACATTAAGAGATAATAGGAGGTGGTAGAGCTATTATTAGCTCAGGGAAAGCTTCAAAAAGAAGAAAGAAGCAAACCAAATGGGGATACAGGTTTTAGATTATAATGTCTCTTAAGCGCATAAATTAATGAAATTTGTAATTCTTAGGAAACCCTTATGACAAAATAATAACAATATGATTTTTTTAGTAAACCCTTGTAATAAAAAGATAACAGTATGATTTCTTGATTTATTAATGCAAACCCTCAAAATTAAATTACCCTTATATTGAAAAACATTGATAACACCTCCAAAAATACAGATTTGATTGAAAAGATCAGATTTACATCAACTAAATATTTTCTTTTTATTTTAGATTGAAAATAAAGAAAAGTATAGTTGACTGCTATTGAAAAAATATTGCAAATGAATGGCTCCAGCTGACTGAAAATGGTACTCTAGGGCATAATCTGGCTATGTGCAAACCCTAGCACCCAACTCACTTTGAATCACACAACTGCAACAACCCTAGAAGGGGCTCGTCCAACCCTAAAATATGCCCAAAATAAGGGTAAAAACCCCAAAAATCGCTGTTCCAATTGGTGTCTTTATGCCCTAGTTGCATAATCATGAAATCTAACCTGGAATGTGATGCCTTAGCTGCAAAATCTTCGAAATTGATTTGAAATATGCCCTAGCTGCTGAATCAGATCCGGGATTGCAAAACTTTGAATGGGTGCCCAAATGCAACTCCTATATGGAGTCACCCTTGAAGATTAGAGGGTTTTCGTCCTCAGAAGTAGATTGCAAAGGAGGGTTTATGTCCTTAAATGCAGAAGTTGAAGCACAAAGCTCAAAATCATAAAAATGAAAGAGAGATGTAGTCAAAAGTGAGCTCCAAATGCCCCTCATGTTCTTTTATAACTTTTCATGGTATGTTTCACGAGGAAAGGTCCCCAAATGGGATGTCCCACTTCTATTTAGATGTTTGACTTTGCTTTATTAAAAAGTCACATTTTAACAAGAAAGCATTAGTTGCCTTTTTATAACTATAGCTTAAAGTTACTTTTTCAACAACTTAAGTCACTTTATGAATATAACATGAAGTTACTTTTTCGACAACTTAAGTTAAACTGTTCAATTATTTCCCTTACCCACACCCTTTATGCCTACGAGAAATAAAAAGTAGGCTAATGGTCTTCTTTGGACTAATTTTGGCAGGGGACATTACATATACCAAACACAGAGACAAGAAGGAATTTAAATATAGAAGATGGATCATATATAGGTTTTAACCAAAAATGGAGTTAAAGACATATAATTGAGCTAAGAGAAAAGTAAGAATGATGCATAAAGGAAACATAGTAAATGGAATTCATTATCCAGGTTTTATCTTTTACCTCTTTATATCTTTATGCTTTTGTACTCTCTCTTACGTATCAGTTAATGGCTCAATGGTTAGACTCTTACTTGTAATGTGGATGGTTCAGGGGTCGAAACCCTCATAGTTTTGTGTTTTAAATTAAGAACTAGATCAAACCAAATATATAACACTAGAGACACAGTTCTACCACACTACGAGGCTCGACACCTTGACTAAGAGAAAGGTGTTGGGAGTGAGGGGTCACAGGCTCTACTCCCTCCCTATATCCTTTTTGGAAACTTAAAAGATTTAAAAGAAGATTGTTGTTTTATAAACATAAAAGTGAATATAAATGATATTGAACCAAGGGTTGATTTAGGTTTAACTTGATAAGTAAAACAAGAGATTAATTGGTTGGATTAGGACCACCATGATGTATAGATTATAAAGGACTTATTTGCAAGAGTTATATATTGAATCATAATAGATAAATTACCCTTCGTGAAACATTGAAAACCACCATGACATCTAGAGACATGAAACTAGGTTATGGGGTTTGATATTATAAAGTATTAACCATGAGATTTCAACTATACTTGATGATAAGTACAAAAACAAGAGATAAGGACATTTGGCTAAATGTAACAAATGGCTATGAATTATACACCTAGAGTGAAAGGTAAATGATGAAAACTCTTATTGAGTATTACGATTAAGTTGTAATATTAAACTCAAAACAAGTTATGACATGATAAACGTAACTACGTGGATTACAAAGTAATATGCTTTTATGCTTATATTAATATCGGAAGTAAGATAATGATCGTATATGTACTTACAACATTTGGGAAACTACAAGAAGTATTGTTAACCTAGAAAGTGTAACACATTCACACTGTATCTTGAAAGTATGTTAAACCAATAGCTAGGGAACAATGGTTATGAACTCATAATGATGATCATGAGTGTTAAACAAGGGTAATGTAAACCTATTGACATAGGAACGAAAAATGTATGTTTTGAACTTGTACGAAACTTTGACGAGATCAATGAAAGAGATTATGCTTGTATGTTCAATTAACTTTTGAGAAGTATTATCAAAATTGGGAAACCATGTAAAGAGGATTAGTACGATGGATAAACCAAGAAACAAGATTTGAAACATGTCAACACTACAAGGCTTGACCATGATTGAAAAGAGAGATGAAAAACATATAAACATAGCCGATAACAAAAGGAGAACCATACATTTTAATTAAGGAGTTATATAAGCCTCCCTAACTCAACGATAAATGATATGGAACCATATAATTGTTATGTTTTGCGACGATATAGACGACACGCTCTACACATAGAACATGTATGGGAAATGAAATGTACTTGTTGAGCAACATGAATTGATTAAGTAGAGCTGCTTAATATAGATACTATATGAATGAGTTTATTATTCATGATTTGGTTTGACATAATGGAAACAAAGTGTAAACCAACGAAGGATAATCAAGAGGAAAGTGCACCGAGTTAAACAATACGAGAATATGACATTATTTGGATTAAAATATATGGAATGAATTAAATGACTAATTCTTGTGAACAATGTATGAAGATATTTCTACCTTGCAGAGATGATACTGTAACTTAAATTGTTGATTGTGGTCTAGGAATATGTCGCAACTGAGCAACTGGGAAATTGGAAGATGATAATTACAACGCTCAATATATCTTGAATATCTCAACGGGAATTTAGATAATTGTGAAATGAAATTCCATATGACTTACCTATGAATTGGTGGAATTGATAATCCACAGGTCCCAAGATCGGAACCTAGCTCTAAAGGGCAAGTAATATATATTCTGAATTATGGTTCCGTAGAGTCATTGACTATGGAAAAGTAATCCATTTATCTTGATTATGTTTTTGGTAGAAATTGAAATCTAGTTTTTGATATGACCGTGTATATGGCATACTTTTCTAGATCTTGTGGGGAGCAAATCTAGTGATTATATTTTATGGATAAGACAATATTTTGGATTATGAATATGTTGAATTGTTGGACATATCAACGAATATCTTATAGAATGGAGATAACTATGGAAAATTGGGTTTAGGGTTCATATAATTGTGATTCTCGTAATTGGTATGGGACAATTACTAGAGTTGTTATTGCTTGAGTGCTACTATTAGTTTGGAATGATGTGATCATTGTTAAACGGGTGAAAGAAAAATTAACGCAATGATGAGGATTACAAGATACTATGCTTTCATGCATTAGATATTGATTGTGTATTGGTTATCTTCTATAAAACAGTTGTCTTCTTTTAAATCTTTAAGTTTCTAAAAAGGATATAGGGAGGGAGTCGAGCCTATGACTCCTCACTCCCAACACATTTCTCTTAGCCAAGGTGCTGAGCCTCGCAATTTGGTAGAACTGTGTCAATAGTGTTATATATTTGGCTTGATCTAGTTCTTAATTTAAAACAAAAAACTATGAGGGTTTCAAACTCTGAACCATCCATATTACAATCAAGAGTCTAACCATTGAGCCACCGACTGATACGTAAGAGAGAGAACAAACACATAAAGATATAAAGAGGTCAAAGACAAAACTTGGATAATGAATTCCATTTACTCCGTTTCCTCTGCGTGTCATTCTTACTTTTCTCTTAGCTCAATTCTCCGCCTTTGACTCCATCTTTGGCTAAAACCTGTATATGATCCATCTTCTGTATTTAAACTCCTTTTTGTCTCTGTGTTTGGTCTAAAACTTGTGTCCCCATTTGGTTTGCTTCTTTCTTCTATTATAAGCTTTCCCTGAGCTAATAATAGCTCTGTTGCGTCCTATCATCTCTTCATGCAACTCAATTTTGACTAGATCTTTTCTATATTTCATGTCAAACTCCTGTTAACTTATTCACCGAATCCTTTTGTTTATCTTGCACTTTGCAAGTCTATTTTTGACTTTAGTCTTTTCTATTTCCCGTTTAGTAGGTGCCTTCAAGCAACTCGTATTAACTGTTAAGATTTCCATGCAATTATTAACTCTCCAGTTGCTTAAGTCTTCCGTCATAGTCATTTAATTTTAACGTAAGCTAAGTTTATCTTTGGTTTAACTATTTGTTCGTAGCTTAACTTAGCCAAACTATCTTTATGCAAATTATAGCGGCAAATTTGGCTTGGAGGGAAGTCCTTAGATTGGTGCTATGTGGGGGGCATTTGAGTTGTAGTGCGCTGCGTCTCAATTGGTGCCGCATTGCACCAATCGGTGCTCCCGCGTCCCGCCCTCGTCTTTGCCTTGATGCGTCTAGATCAGTCTTTGCCGATGTGTGCCACATGGCACCCATCGACACTTGCTTTGTAGGGTTAGACTGCTAAGTGATTAGTTAGACATTCTTCGTTGGTAACCATCGACTCTTGCTTTGCACGGCCAACTTGCCAGGCGATTAGTCCCACATTCTTCGTGGGTAGGAAGGTTTATGGGTTTAAAACAATTCACGTTAACCTTAAGACTTTCCTATAATGCATTTTGCTACCTGTGCAAGCTGTCTCTAGCTCAATGAGTTGGTAGCTAGCTTGGGTTAACAAAGCAGTGCAAACTTGGTTTGACTTAGCTCAACGAGTTGGAATAATGCAAGGTCTATCTCTCAAGCTCAGTCGATTGTAATATGAGCTCAACTCAGCTCAAATCGAATGCGAGTTCAACATAAAATGGTTATTCCTAGCTCGGTTTCATAATGCAAGGTAATCTCAACAAGTTACGATGTAGCTCAATTTGTTATACGAGCTTGGCTCGGTCTATATTTGAGCTCAATTGAGTTGGCAATCAGCTCGAGCTTGGTGAGTTGGCTTTAATCCAATGCAATTCGGTTATCACCATGCAATAAGAGTTAGTTGAAAGAGCTCAAACAATAATATTAGGGATCTTATCCCTCCTCTTTTTAATCATTTCCTTTTTGCTTAGCAACATTCCTATTATATCATGCTATAAATATATAAAGCAACATACAAGGAGACAACATAAAAGCAAGTGTGCCATTGTCATAAAGCAATAATGTGTGACACTTTTAAACACGCAAAGCGATGTTGCGCTCCTCGCCGCATTGTGAGCGCGCAACATTAACTTGTTGTCGAATGTGACCTAATCCATCCCTTCGCACAAAGGGACACATACAAAAACAAAGGCTGAATCACAAAAGGGAATCTATGACCTCAACTTATATTTTTTGACACTATTTCTCGTGCACTGAATCACACATGAAAAATCTCTCTATCCGTACCCATTTGCTACATATTTCCATCTCTCCCCGATGATACCCTTTCTTGCTTTGGAGATCACCTGCACACATGTAGACAAGAATACCTAGTGCATTATCCGTTTCATACAATCAAATCAACTGAAACAATTGTAATCCAAAACTGTAATGTAAATCCATAATATCAGTTATTGAAATAAAATCAACTGATAATAATGTTTTACTCCTAAAACTTGTCAGTAAATCAAAGCAAAATTAAATGTCGTATCAGATGTGGCAGCAACCATCTAGTCATTTGAATGTCTCTAAAACATAGGTATGATAAATAGGGATGTGACACCATGTCAACCCTGTAGGTGCTTTTTGTGTCATGACAATCCATAGATCTTTCTCAGTTTGTTGGAAATGTGTTGTATATTTTCCATGAGTTACACTCTTCTAGACTATACAGCCCGGCGTGGACGTGGGGATTTGGAGCATCACCTCGGTTTGGGGTTTGCAGGGGGGGGGGGGGGGGGGGGGGGGCGGCGGGGGGGCAGCACCCCCCCAATCGAGGGTTCAAGAATTTTTTAGGGTCCCTTTTATAGGATTTCGGCCCCGTATAGGTTATTTTAACCTATGTTAATTATGGGTGGTTATATCACTCATGTTCATGATAGAACTTATGTGCTTCTAAAGCTTATGTTTTTGATAGATCTAATAAATTTTTTTTGGGTAAAAATTGTGTGCTTCTTTCTTATAATAGGAATTGCAGATTGGGGTTTCAAGCAGCCACGCTGCCTTGGCACTCTTAAACTTGACCCATTTATTTCAGTCCATTTAGTGAATCTGTTTGGAAGTAGCATATATGTCATATGGGGCATGGGAAATTTCCCCATAACTTGCTGACATACTCAATAAGTCAGGGATGGCTACCTGTGTCTTAATTTGTTCTTGGGGTTCTCATCCCACCTTAGAAAACCAAAAAAAAAAAAAAAAAACCATGTAAAGGTGTCATTTGCATGTGTATTGTTCATAATCCTACTATAAATCTGCTGCTGTAAATGCTCTCCTCCTTAAGTGTTGGATATGTGTTTTATGAATTTTTGCATACATGTCTCTTAAAGCAACCACAGGATTTGTTTGGAACTTCTGAGTTGTGATTTTTTTGGAAGGTTATCTGTGTATTGAGTTGAAATGAGCTTGTGAGTACACCATCAATTTAGAAGCAGTCACCATTTTTGAAATAGGGTATGGCATTATGTGAAATAGGGTGCATTTAAATATGGGTGTGGGCACGAGGACAAGACTCTTTCTCTGAACCCGAGTTTCTTGATGACTACATGCTTAAAGTTGAAGTAGTCTTGACAGTTACGGTGTGATGGTACAAGGGAAATCAATAGAAGAAAACAGCTTTCTAATTAAAAAAAAGGACCTCATACTATTACAAAACAAATATGCTATTGAAAATCTGTAAAACATCTTTCCTGTTTGATTTTCTCATACTTCTAAAATTTCTATAAATCCCCCCCCGCTCCAAATTCCAGGGAAATTCTTTTCTGACATGGAAATGCTTCCCCTTGTTCTGGAAACTTGGAGAAATGTAGGTGTGAACTATCAACTAGCTTCCAAATTTGTTGTTTTCTAGAGTGTTAAAATTCGTAGTAGTGAAATCTTATTTTCAACCACCCCTTCCTATCTAGACCTGAAAGTAGTTCTTTAACTAATCGAGATTCAATTACAAATGTGTATTGTGGACAGCATTTACTGTTAGCTTTTAAAATCCATCTCAATTGGTTAGATTGCTTTAACTTGTATTGGCTGCTCCAGAACTACAAAACGAGTATTGTGGACGACAATTATTGTTAGGTTTTCAAATCTGTCTTACTTTGAGGCAGGATATATACTTAGAGTTTCTTAAGTATGTTTGACGTACACCTAATTCAACACAATTTACATTGTAAATGCTTTGTCTACTTTGAGAAGGGCTTTATATTTAAGTTAATGTTCATGTATATTCATATATATGTGTGTATGCATATATGCTTTTGAGTTTCTTGGGTGTGTTTTATATAAAAGTTAAAACCTAATTCAATACATTTGAAATTAAGAGATATAGTCTTTCTACAGTCCATACAATACAGGAAGAATCTTATATGTGTATGTTGTTTTTGACTGATGTTTTGAATCACACTTCATTATCCATCATTTAAAATTGTAAATGCATTGTCTATTTTCAGAAGGCACTTTAGATGTAAATTGTAATTTATCCCTCATATATATATACATGTAATTATACGCACCCTCTTTTTCCTAGGTATGCATTTCCCTATATCCAATATGGATATTGATTGGGCAGCTGTACATGTGGCCCGGATACATCTTGTAAACATATTTGTGGACAAATATCATATACAGTCAAGAAATGCTTTGGACATGACTTTTATGGATATGAGACATATCCCACAAAAAATGAAAAAGAAGGAACTTGAAAAAAACCGAAATGAAAATAACAATAACTAATTACAAAGCGTTAAAATGCCACTCTTCTCATGTATACCACTCATATTTAGACGTTTTCACTGTCTGAGAAATTTATTGAGTTTTCTACATTTTTTAGTGCACTTATATTTATTTATTTTTTTATGTTTTTATATGCCATATCCCAGACACTAAGCTACTGGAAATGCCTACAACGGACGACCTGTTGTGTTTTTGGTGATTTTGAATCGTCTTGGAATGGAAATGGTGTCCCCAGATTTCACCCTGCAATCTGAGACTACCCCATGTAAATTTTTTCTTACTTTTAAAATAATGGGTCGTTTTGTGTCTGTATTGTGTCGAGATATTCCCATGGAGTCATTTCGCCAATTTCGCCAAATACACAGATGCCCTAAATCGTTATATTCTGTCGCTGGGGTTTGCCTGAGGGAAATTTGTATTTAATTATTCTGAGCCCCATTTGAGGCAAATTGTGCTCCGGTTTAACCCTGTTGTGGTCTTACATGTCAATATTCCCATATACCAGTAGGGTTTTAACCAGGAATGAATCCTGGGCTTTATTTGTGACTTCTGGCAACGTTTTGCATTTTTGGTGTTTTCCCGTTTTGTTTTCTGTGAAATTTCTCTAGGTCAATTCCTTTGCCGGTTTAATTTAATTTCTTGCCTGGAGTATCTGGAGATCACCTATGGACGTTATGCCAGAAGGAATTTGTCGTAGGAGGTTTGGTTCTCTCGAAAAAGATGAAGTCATGCACGAAAAAGTTTTTTTTGGGCAGGTCGCATTTTTGGGAAAAGAAGATTTTAAGCTACAACGAGAATTTTGGTAGCAGCAGGCAGGTGGGAATTTTGTACCTGCCTAACAGGGTACTTTTTCCCATGGAAGCAACGCCACTTAAGTCACAATGGGAAAATTAAAGGCAGCAGACAGGTGGGAATTTCTTACCTGCCTTGTAGGGTGAAAATTCCCATTGTGAAATAAAAGAAAATCACTTAAGGCATTGATGGGCTTTTCTTACCTACCTTGCAGGGTAAATAATCCCATTATGAAAGTCAAACAACTTAAGTGGATCATGGGATTTTTGGAGCTGCGGTGCAGGGTAAATAATCCCATTGAAAATTAGCTTTTAAAAATAGAAATGGGCTAAGCCAAAAAGTGCGACCCCTTTTGGAATAGAAGGGCAACTTTAATGGTATTAATTAATTAAATTCTTTTCCAAATTTGGTGCCCAAGCATGGAGAAAAGTCAACAAAGAAGAAGAAGGTAAAGAAATTTAGAAATAGAATTATAAAATTAAATAAATATAATTTATTGAATGCAGCCCCCTTCATGTCAAAAAGTGCGACCCATAATGAAGAGGAATAATACTTTTTAAAGTATTAATTGATGTAATTAATTCCTATTTTAAGTGGATGAGGTCAAAACACACTGTGAAACTTAAGTGAACTGGAAGTAGAGAGCTAAAATTAAATAAATTTAATTTATTTAATGGCAGCCATGAGCATGCACAAAATAGGCGCCCAAATTGAAGAGAAAAACATGTTAATTAATTAATTAATTGCCAGGAATAGGAGAGACAATTATTAATTATAGAATGGTGAATGTTATATAAGAAAGGACTGCCATAAGGATGAATTAATTAATTCTTTAGCAAGAAAGTGCAGCCCAAGCAAATTTGGCGCCCATTTAAGGAGGAATTTTGCATAGGTGTTTTTACTGTTGGAAGTCTTCAAAGTTTGGCGCCTAGGTTTGAAGGAGCTTGATTTGTGTCTGATTAATTGTCTGCATAGTGGTACAAGTGCTCAGGTGAAGTTGGTAAAATTCATGCTTGCTTTGCATGCAAACAAAACATCAAACTTTGGGGTAGCAGACTTGATATATGCAGATTTTTATAATTAAAATCAAGTTTTCATGTTCCGGTTGCCATCTTTGTCTGAATTAATCGCAGGAATTCATTACAGGTGCTTTTATAAGAGAAAGGGAGCTTAAATCAATGTCCAATACATTGAACATATCCTCCAAATTTGAAGAAATCTCCAGATCTGCACCAGTTGTAAAGAATTCCGGACGAATAAAGAGAAAAAGAATTGCTCAGACAAAGACAGATTCGGCCATGGCAAAGCAGGATGAAAAAGAAAGCACAACAGAGTCATGCATCACTTCTACGTTTGTTGACATTGGAGATACAAATCTAGGTCCAGAACTTCTTTCCGAATTGATTGACAGATCCAGAGCTGGAAAGACTTCCCTCATGCATGCAGTCAAAAGCAGTGAAATCATTCGAGCTGCAGCACTTCCATTCACAACCCAGTTGCCAGAATTCGTCATGGAGTGTGCTAGGTCTTACCATCCATTATCTAGATCAGTCTGAGATGCTGCGGGGAAGACAATAATTCGGCTGGACGCACAGTTCATCAATTATTGTCTGAAGATTCCAGCACGACAGGTGGTGACTACTATTAGCATACAAGATTGCGGAAACAGGTGGAACAAGCGTGTTGTCAAAGTACTGTTGGGAATAAGAACAAAGATACATGAAGAAGCCCAGATCTCCATTCTCAAGTTCCGAGGAAATTTCCATGACTAATTGGATACAAGAGGTGGATGAATTGCCAAATTGTTATGCAGGATAAATGGCGAAGAAGCGACAAACGCTCACAACTTCCATGAATGGATGTCATGCTTTCATCAGGAACATTGAATCAATAAAGCATATTCAATAAATTAATTGCGGAATCATTAGTGAAAACATGGTGAGTAGGCCTCCGAAATGTGAGCGTACTTACACTTCAAAATGGACTTCATTATTTGGTTTATTGTAGACTTCTAGAGTGTATCTCCAGCGCAAATAGCAATGTTGTGGTCTTTCCAAGGACCCTAATTTTCGAGTGACTACCCACACTTTTACTGTACACGCATGCCCACTAAAGATTACAAGTGGTCAACGATGCTTCTTATAAGATTCATTTGCAGGCTGGACGGACGATCTAAAAGGCCAGTAGGGTGGAGCAGGAAGCGTGTTCGAGCTGTTGTCAGGATTGGCAGTATATTCATCTATTTGGCGATTTTACATACCTCAAGGCACCGGCTTTTCGAGAGAGAGGAGAACCAGTTAGTGACCAGATACACGAGTGATAGATGGTCATCATGGATTTGAGAAGACAACTCGGGAGATGCATATGACTTACAGTCGAAACGACACAAGTACAGGCTTCTCCCGATCACTGTGGGCCATTACAGCTGCCAGAGTATTCATAAAGCTCGAGGAATTGAAGCGGAAATGTTCTCTGAGTATGGAGCAAGAGTTCTTTCCAGCACGGCGGAACTCGATCATGGTTGAGTGGCAAGGAAGACAATCCAAGGAATCCGAGCATGTGCCTTCATTGGAAGATTTCTGGATAAAGTGCAGAGAAGAAACGATTACGAGGTTAGAAAGAAAGATTAATTGTTTAAATGTTGTATGTTTCCTTGCATGTAATCGAGCTTAGAATTGTGAAATGGGAGTACAAAGTGCTCCAAGAAGCAAGAATTTTGATTGGGCTTCGAATATGGAACCTATTGATTTTTTCTATTTTTTATTTTGGCACCTTTAAGCACAAATTACAGTCACGATTTTATAAAGTGTAACACAGATAACGATTTTATTTCGGTCTTACAGTTTAAGCCATAGAAAAGGTACGAAATGTGCAGGTATTTAATTCTCACTCTGCTGTTGGTTCTCAAACATGGAACATTTTGGGTTTTCCCCATTTTTTGGTTTGTCCCTTTTGGTTGTAATTCACACTCATGTGAACTAGCACTCAAGATATAGACAATATAGTGGAACACGCTGCCCTTCCCCTCCCTCGAACCCCTTTTCAATCGCCCCTCATCCTCTCCCTCTTTTTCGCTTCCTCAATTTTCAATTCTTCGCTCCATCCCCTTTGGCGTTCCCATCGTACACTTCACGTACGATTGCTAGTTAGTATCCAACATTGTATTGGTTAATATTTGTATTTTCGGTGTTAGGTATTTTGTAATGACTCTTGTTGATTATGTTCAGTTGTTGATGGTGTTGTGTTTAATCGACAACCCATTTTTTCTTCTTTTACTATTACATATTTTGGTCAAAATATTAATTATTACATATTTAGTAGTAAACATTGTATTGTGGCTAATATTTGTATTTTCGGTGTTAGGTAGTTTATAATGACTCTTGTTGGTTATGTTCAGTTGTTAATGGTTGTGTTTAACCAACAACCCATTTTTTCTTGTCATATAAATAAAATGATTTATGTTGAGGAAAGGCCACTTAGTACCAAGTCCTCCATGTACCAAACTTATCACAGTGAGCACTGCCTATGAATAAAGCATCAAATACACTCATATTTTTTCTATGGTATTATGTGGTATGGATTTACTATTTTATAAATGATATTTAATGGTTTTATAGTTTTCTCTATAAACATTCTTATTAATACAACCTATTTTTGAAGTATGGTTGGATACAATGGATATGCTAGACCTCGATGAAGAAAGAGTCATGGCACGTGTTATCATGCCAAATTTTATGCCTATTTTAAAAAAAAATTCTTGACATGCATTTTGTTCTTGTGATTTCCTCCATGGAAAATTTTTACATTCTCATATTATCTTTATGTTGGCCTTTAATGTATACATTTTTCAACTTTCTCACCTTGGTTTGTGCCTTATGGATTGTTTTTAACTTGTGTGGAGTTCTACCTTGCATACATAAGGGCATCTCGCTCTTTGTCAGTACCCGCGGTGCAACGGAAGCCCGTCTCATGTGCTTTTTGAGTTCTTGCACTTTTCATGGACACTCAAGGCACTTTTGTTCTACACCTTCATTGAGAGTGCCTATGCACTTAAGTGGTTCTCAAAACACCACCCAAGGGCGCCCATCCACTTAAGTGGTTCCCAAAAGGCATCCCAAGTGTGCCTATGCACTTTTTGGTTCTAAAAATGCATTGAGGATGCACTTTTATTATTAAAATAGTTCCCAAAAGGCCTCCCAAGTGCTCATGTGCACTTTTTAGTTTTAAAAATGCATTGAGGCTGTGATCTTATTATTAAACTAGTTCCAAGAAGTGTTTCCAAGTGTGCGTAAGTCATTAAGTGGTTCCAAAAGTGCACCAAAAGTGCGTCTGGGGAAACAAATTTCCCAAAACCTCTCCAAAGTCTGCCCATGAGATGAAACTCTGGGGCCAATCTTGTTTTGAACATAACTTTTGCATCCGAACTCCGATTTGAGTGCCATTTGAAGCGTTGGAAATATCTTGAAGCAAGGATCGATCTTGTGCAGCTTTAAAAACATAAAGCATTGTATACAGGTTTCTTGAGTATCATTTCTCATGTGTTTTTTTTACCTTCATTTGAAGAGCTTGTTTTGCTCATAGTTTGAGTTTTACCCATTGAATCTTGCCTAAACTTTGTTCATGGACTATTTATCACGGAACCACCATTTTGAAGTGTATTTATGATGATTTTACCATTGGTTATGGAAAATGTTATCATATGAACTTCAGCATATCAAGGCAAGGATGACTAGTGGAAAGCGGGCTCCTATTAGAGGAAGACTCCACCGTAATGGCTTGTATCGAGCGAAGGGATTATTCATTTCAATTAAACACATAAGCTTGATCCTCATGTGTGTTGATGATTCAAATGCTTCATAATCATGGATAGAGTTTTTGGGAAACACTCTCATCCCGAAGGAGAAGGATGTATTCGAGACTGTTCTGAAATGTAAGGTTGCAAGTGTTGAAGGTGAAAGCACTTGAGTGAATCATGCAAAGAGACCTTCATGGCTGAAAAGAATCATTTCTTATTCTCCTCTTCACTTGAGTTAATTTCTATTTCTTTTTTGGGTAAAGCATTTGTTATCACTTAAGTGACATTTCTATTTTTTTTGCGTTGGCAAAAAGTGTTTTTTTGTAATACTTAAGTGACTCAATATAAAGCCACTTTAAGTTGTAACTTAAGTGAATAAAATTTATATTCTTACCATGAAGGTGGTTACGGGATAAAAGTATAAATAGGGGTGACATTTCTATTCTACGGGTTCCATTTGGTTCTTTCTTTTCTCTCTGAACTCTAAAGAGAGTTTGTTGTAACTTTGTGTACACACATTCTTCAGTTTTCATGAATATATAATACAATGCTGATGTGTACATTTCTCCCTATGGTGTATATGCACTTCAATCATAAAACTATGCATTTCTATTTTATAATTGAATGATGTTATAAACACTGCTTTTCTCCCTTGTTATACGTGATGCTTTGATACTCAATCTGCATTGAATGTTTGTGTACGTGAACTTTGTGTCATATTTGTATGGTTCGGGGGTTCTGAAGACTGTGCTTCTAGTTATTATTCACTTTTGTTATTGTATTGTATTATTTCATGTGTAAGAGTGAGAGGGTTCTAGCTTTTTATTTATCTGGAGTTATCTAGACAGATCTTTGTTTCTAGTTTGTCGCAACGTTTCACCCTTCCCTCTCTTTTCTCTCCTTTCCCCTCTCTTTCTCCTTCTCAGTTTTATCTCCTTTTTGCTTTCCAATTAAAAGCACCAAAAACCCACATACCCCCATCGTACGAGTGAACTGCCCCCCTCAAAAGCAGAGGAACTTGACCTTGTCGATAGGTGATTTTCCCTAATTGTTGTAGATTTTACAATATCCATTGGGCCTTTTCTGAAAATATGAAGTGACATAAAATTCTGCCAACAGTTTTTGGTGACTCTACTAGGGAAAGAACTGTTTTTCATATTCATTTTCCCACATCAAGGAACCTCACTTGGAATGGAGGCTGGTAACTTTGTGTGAAGTTGGTACCCAAAATCAAAATATTACTAGAAAATGAAATTTACAAGTTGGCACCTTGTGCCAATGAGTGAGAGTGATAGCGATGATGAAAAATAATAAAATAGTCTTCCCTCTCGAGGAATTCAAGTTACAGATGATCTGAAAGAGGCATAGTTTCTGAAGGATTTCTATGGTGGGTTTGAATTTGCAAATGACGATAAATGCCTCTTTCTTTGGCTCAAACTCCCAAAGGTTGAACAAGAAGGAAAAGGTGTTTTCTCATTTTCTTATCATCATGATGAAACTTGCTGCAGCGAAGGGAATGGGTCACCTCTTGTGATTTTTGATGCTCTATGGAGACGAAATAAGGTTGCTGATACATCCCTACAAGCTGCAAAAGAGAACATAAAAATGAAGGCAAAGAAAACTAGTGTGGACAAACCTGCTGCATCCAACGATCGTATAATCAAATCCTTGTGGCTGAAATTCAAAAGAGTGTTGCTGAAGGAAGATGAAAGAGATTGAACTGCTAATGATCAGAAGTCCAGTACCTAATGAGAGAAATGACGAAATCTATAAAATGTTGTCAGACACACGAAACATCAAAACAACTTGAAGATGATGTAATGTCCAATTTTCGAACTAATTCATTTCGAAGACTTCTAGCCTATTCCACTTCGCATGGGCAGGAAGAAGGTGAACAAGGGAAGTATTTGTTTATATTTTAGTCCTTTTCCGTGAGCATTTACATTTTCTTTTAGTGTTTTCCTTTATGAGGCAGGTCGGCTGGGTTGGAGGAGTTAAAAAAAGCAAATTAGAAGATAAAGCAAGTTACTTAAGAGGTCGGCTGGGTTGGAGAGCTCCCAACATGAAAATAGAAGATAAAACAAACTCTTAAGAGGTTGGTATAGGGGTAATTCACCCCTTAGACCTTTGGTGCCACCAAGGGGGTATAAGAGGAGTCACATAGGCTCATTTGGATCATCAATTTTGGCATAGACACTTTTATACTTGGTTCTAGGGCTGATTGCTCTAATTCCATTCCACTAAGGGGCGACAATCCATTAGTGTGGCATCCAAGGGGGACGAAACCCTTCCTTGTGGCATATTGGAGAACAAAAACTCTTCAAGTTGGTGGTGGTGAAGGAATTATTGAATACCATCTTGTTGGTTTCACTCTAGGGCATCTGTCATGCCCACATTTTACACACCCAAATACAACAGTGAAAATACTGGATATTTTTTTTGTTTCAAACACATGATACAACTATACGACACCACTTAGGTTCAGAAAAAAACACATGGGCTTACTCCAGAAAAAAATCCACATCATAAATGACGCTTATACAACATGGACCCACACAACAATAGGATATCACAAGATGCAATTCAATGCCATACTTCTATAATGAACTAGTCTGTTGCAACAACCCAACCAAAAATGAACATAATGAATATACAATTTCATGGATACATTTTAATCATAGTCATATTCCATTATTAACCTATAAGGTTTGAAAATCACTTAACATGGGAACACATTACCCTTTTATTTTCTAGACTACATTTCCTCACTTCTGTTTACCACTTAGCTTATAAGGGTTCCATTAGGTTTGGTTCGTTTATCTGACTGCAAATAAAATTATATCACTTGATTGTTAATTTGAATTAAACTAACATTTACACATTACAAGTTTTGATTCTCAAATGAGAAACTATGTTTACTCAATCACTTGTTCTCACGTGGATCAATTCACATCCACTTTCACATCATAAAAAAAATTGATTAAGTTATGAACAATCTCCACGGTACTTAAAATTCTTAGACTGACATCACAAGGGTATGTTCTCAAACAAGGGCAAGTTGCAAATTTCCTTTACAATTAAAAAACTTAAAGTGCATTAATGCATAACCCAGTTGTCCTTGTGGTCCCAACCCACTGTTCATTATATTCCACTTCTAATGTTGTTTAATCTCTAAAACAACCATAAGATTTCAAGCTCAACATGTCATCTTGTATACCACTAAAGTGACGTTATGTCTCACACCAAGGCATCTTACACACTTTCATACCCACTTGAATGCTCTCAACTAGGTTCCTAAGGAGGAACACACAAACACATATGGTGCCTCTAAGTGTCTAGGACTACGAAAGATGTTTGGAGCCAACATAACACAAGGCTTACCAGAGAGGATCATTCCATTCAACAAAGGTAAATATTTCAAGCTATATGGTTGTTTGTCGCTTTCCCGCCCAAAATCAAAACACACAAACGTAAGTTATTTTTTTTCTTTGAAGACTAAGTGATTTCCTAGGTAAATGCAACACTAGTAGATAGGTAAAAGCACGCCATTTTTAAATTATACCAAAATTTTTTATGACACAATCATATCCAAAATTACTATGGCACTAAAAAATTTTAAATGACAAGGTTCCAGTTTCATCCTCCTATGCTGATTTTGACACTAAAAGAAAAGATTCTTTGACATCGTTTTCCAAAGCAACATGATACAATCAACTTCATTTACTTAAGAGAATATACACAATTACGACTAAGTGTAACATTCGTCAAACAGGAAAAACTACAACTACGTATGAAATAGTACATTTTCCCAATACGTAACACTATCATATACATCATGGAAATAATGAAAATAATACATTCTATTCATAACAATATCACTGAAATATTCTATACAATTACATTGCTTTTAGATAGCGTGCTAAAAAAAGACACATAAATGTCGTTGTACTTCTCCTATTGTCCGGGTACCTACAAACACCGCAGGGTCAGTCCTATAACTGGTATGAAATCCCTTACACTCAAGCATAAATCCACACATTCATCATTTCGAGCAATTTCAAATAAAGAGAAGAGAGGGTAGAGATGGGGAGAGAGAAGAAGAGAGAGTTCGTTTTCTCACGCATTCACACTTTCACATTCATTTGCACTTTACAGTTTTGGGTTCTAGTGAGAGTAAGGATGAGAGAGAAGGTACATTGAAACCTTTCTCCAAGTGTGGGACTTGCAAAAATGAGAAAGGAATCTCCAGAGAAGGCTGGTTCCTGCTCCTAAACTACCTGCCACAAGCTATTCCAGTGCAGGCAAGCTAATCTAATCCTAATCTAACCATGCCAAGGAGACAGAGAGAGAGAGAAAGGAAAAAAAAACAAAAGCCTACACTAAAACGGTGATACACCAGAGAAGGAGAATGTTGAACATCTATTAAAACTGCCATGGAACAAAGAGAGGTGAGCAATGGGAAGATGGACAGATGCATCACAGGCCCAAGGATAGATTTCACACAGAAAATGTCCCAAAACTCCATGAACACAGCTCCAAACCTGCAATGAACATTCAAACATGCACAAATACCTGCAATGAAGAGAGGCAAGAAGAAAACAAGCAAAAAACGAGCAAGGATGGACAGATGCATCACAAAACACGTTTTTTTGTTGCTCAGAAGTTTGCACAGAACATCATTTCAATAGTAAAAGCAAAAAAAATGCCATTACAGAGCAAGGGAGGAGGTTCGAACTCCATTTTCAACCCTAGAGAAGAAAAGAAGGGAGGGCAGAGCTGAAAAGATGAACAACTTGTAAATTCTAAAAAGCCAAATCTGGCTTTTTTATTGCATGGGTCGAGCCCAGGAGAGAACGTAGGAAAACGTGCAAGCAGCCCATTCCCATTGACCAAAATGCATTCATTAAAATGGTGGTTGAAAACATCACTTCTGGCCATGCTGAAGAAGAATGCGACCCATGTGCATTAAATCTTGTCATTTTTTGAAACGTCACTTTCTGGCCATGCTGAAGAAGAATGCGACCCATTGCATTAAAACTGGTTGTTGAAATGTCACTTCTGGCCATTAACACGCGCCAGAGACGTTTCTTGATTTTTTTCTCTCTCCAAACTGAACCAAAATGCAAGATTGACCCCGGAATCATGTAGAGAATTTCATCACCAGCTTTCCATTGATATAAAGAACGTGCAAATCCGAGCTCTGGATCGAAAGTTATGGCGATCTGAAGATTTAGGGCACAAAACAGGCCAAAAAAACGGATTTTGAATTTTTTCCCGCGCTCTGCCACCTGGATGACACGTGTCAGGCTCTGATTGGATGAGCAATTCTCTCTCCTCCCCTGTCCCGGGTTTTCCTTTGAATTTTGACTTTTTTTTGTGACTTTGGAACTTTTTTCCTTTTTTTTTTCCCCCGCGCCCCCGCCACTTGGGACACGTGGCATGATTGGTTGGAGGACAGGGGCGCGGGGCTTCCTTTACCTTTTAGCCTTTTTTTGGCCAAAACTTTTCGGCCAAATTCTCTAACTCCTCCCCGAGCTCCGCACTTCCCCTGCTCCATTAGGACACGTGTCCTCCTATTGGCTCGGGCGACCCTTCAAACTCGCCCTTTGAAACTTTTTTTTCCAAAAACCTTGTGACATTTTTTTATTCTCTCCTTGTGGTCACGTCTCTCATGATTCTGATTTTCTCCGGGGCCTGCCGGTTTTTCGCGTCTATCGCGTCCATTTTTGCCTCGATGTCCCAGTGCTGTTTGGGACAAAAACTTCCGATCCGCCGAAATGGGCTTCCTGTCCCTCTTTCGGCCGGTGACACGTGGTCATGATCTGATTGGCTTCGGCTTTTTTTCGGCTTTCGCGTCCCCGCGTACTTTCCCCAAATGTTAGTGCGGACTGGAAAATTCTCTCTTTTTGGCCGAACCGGCCGGTTCGCGTCCTCCGTACTTTGTCCCAACTTTGTCCCGGACTGCCTGGGACAAATGTTCCGGGCTGCCCGAAATGGTCTGACTTCGGCCAAACCGGTCGATCGCGTCTTCGTACTTTTGCCCAGACTTTGTCCCAGATGTCCCTATTGAAACAAAGTTAGGCAATTTTTTTTCCCATTTTTTCGGCCGATTTCGGCTTTTCCGCGTCCCGCGCGTCCCCATGGCCCGGATGCCCCTTTGCTGCTGCCTGGACTGCCTGGCGGCCTTTCGGGCCGATTCGCCCCGATGTCCCAACTGTCCCGACTGCTTGGGCCTGGACTAGGACTACTTGGCCATTTTTCATGATTTTTTTTCTGGCCCCAAGCTTGTTTTTTGCATTTTTTTTTTCACCTTTTCTCAGAACTTGCTCTTTTTCTTCTTGGACAGGAGAGTTAGAAAAAATATGAGGGGACCCCAAAAACATGATTTTTGGGCCTTGAATTCACATATATCAATAGGGTTTTTTCATCAGGAATGAATCCTGAGCTTTGTCTGTGCAACTTCTGGCAACGTTTTTTTTTTTTTATTTATTTCTTTTTTTTTTTTTTCTCGTTTTTTCTCCTCGGTTTCTCTATGAAATTCCCCTAGGTCAATTCTTTCGCCAGTATAGTCTGTTTAATTGCCTGAAGCATCTGGAGATCATCTACCAACACACAGCGCAGAAGGAATCAGCCTCAAAATGCAAGCTTCTAACCAAAAAATGAAAAAGTGCGACCCATTTGGTGATTAAACAATGATATTAATGGTATTTATTAATTTTTTTTTGCCTAATTTTGGCGCCATGATGAATAGAAAGTCAATGCATGAAGGAAAGTCAAAGAGTGAACTGAAGGTAGCATGCTAAAAAAATAAATAAATTTATTTAATGGCAGCCAAGCATGCAAAAATAGGCGCCCAATTTGGGTGAATAAACATGTTTGTTTATTAATTAATTGCCAGAATAGATGGACAATTATTAGAAATAGAATGTTGAGGGTTATATAAGCATGGGTTGCCATAGTAAAGATGTAATTAATTCTGTTTGCAAAGGATTGCAGCCCGAACAGTTTTGGCGCCCAAGGAAGGAGGATTTTTTGCATCAGAAGTGTTTTTCATTGCCGGAAAGCTTCAAAGTTTGGTGCCTAGGGTTGGAGGAGCTTGATTTAAGCCTTGTTAATTTTCTGCATGTTGGTATAAGTGCCCAGGTGAAGTTAAAAATATTTATGCTTGCTTTGCATGCAAGCAAAGCCTCAAATTTTAGGGCAGCGGGCTTTATATGCAGATTTTTTGTGATAAAAATCAAGTGTTCATGCTCTGGATTCCGTCTTTGTCTGAATTAATTGCAGGTATTCATTACAGGTGCTTATATAAGTGAAAGGAAGTTCAAATCAATGTCAGGTACATTGAATATATCTTCCGAGTCTGAAGAAATTACTAGATCTGCACCAATTGCAAAGAATTCCGACAAGATTAAAAGAAAAAGAGTTCAGACAAAGGTTTCTCAGGTAAAGATTGCTTTGGCCATGATGAAGCAGGATGAAAGAGAAGGATCAGCGGAATCAAACATTACTTCCAGATTTGCTGATATCAATGTCACGGATTTAGGCCCCGAACCTCTCTTTGAATTGATTGACAGATCCAGGGCTGGAAAGACGTCTCTTATGCGGGCAATAAAAAGCAGTGGAATTATTCGAGCTTCAGCATTCCCAGTCACAGCTCAGTTGCCTGAATTTGTCATGGAGTGTGCACAGTCATACCATCTTATATCCAGAACAATTCGAGACGCTGCGGGAAAGATGATAATCAAGCTTAATGCACAATTTATCAATTATTGTCTAAAGAATCCAACGCGACTAGTGGTGACTACAATTAGCATGTTGGACGCTGACAACCGATGGGAGAAGCACAAAGCAAACCGTGTGGGCATAATGAATAGCAGATATATGAAGAAGCCCAGGTCTCCATCAAAGTTTCTGAGGAGTTTTCCACGATCCAATCTAGTGCAGGAAGTGGATGATATTACTAAATTGCTATGCAGGATAAATGGAGAAGCCAACACTCACAACTTCCGCTCATAGATGTATGCCTTCATTAGAACCATTGAGATCAACAAAGCTGATTCAATAATCAATTGGGCAAAAATCATCAGTGATAACATGACTTCATACCTAGTATACGCAACAGCTTCGCAGGGTATATTTTCCAAGCTGGATAAACGGGGCATACTCTCGAAGGATCCCATTTTTGAGTGTTACCCGCAATTGACAGTTCCTAAATGCCATAAAAATTACAAGGTGGTCAACGATGGATTCTTCTACGGATTCATTTGCAAATTGAACAGTGATATGAAGACCAACAGGGTGAGCACAGAAGCTTGGGAAGTTGTATTCCAGCATGGCTGTAATTTCATCCAATTTGTAGACTTCACATACCTCAGGGTAACCGGCTTTTCGGGAGAACCAGTCAAGTTGCCAAGATATCCAAGTGACAAGTGGGTTATCATAGAGTTGTGCAGGCAACTCGTGGAGATGCATGACTTACAATCAAAACAACACAAGTCTACAGGTTCCTTTCTGATCACAGTAGGCTATTACAATTGTCAGAGCATCCACAAGGCGAGAGGAATCGAAGCTGAAATGTTTTCTGAGTATGAGCATGAGTTCTTCCCACCACAGTTGAACTTCGATCCATATGGGATAGCAAAGAAGACAATCTCCCAAGAATACTCGCGTGTGCCTTCATTAGAAGACTTCTGGATGAAGTGCAGAAACGAGTACGAAGTCAGAAAGAAAGACTTTAGCAGGTTATCGGCGCAACAAGTTTTTGATTATGGATTATCTCGGATACCTGCAGATCTCACAAATGATGGGCCTGTGTTACTTGACACTTATCATCAGATGGGAGGGGATATAGCTGCTCTTCAGGAAAACATTGGTGGTTGCCACACGATCGAGGAAAGATCTGTCGCGGTTCTGGTCAACACCTCGAACTGGTTGCTGACAAAGGGGTATTGCCTTGATGAAGCTTTGATGAATCAGATCACAGGCAACCTTAGCTCAAGAGACTCCATCAAAAGAAAGCACAAAGGTGAAAGCAATAGAAGGCCTGAAAATCTTAAAGTGCACAAGACGTCTCAGACACAGGAAAAGGTCATTTCTACGACTATGGTGCTAGTTCCAACTTCTCCAAGGTCAACTCACAGCACTTCACCTGCCTTTGAACCTCAGAGAGACCTTGTCGTTCCTCTGTTGAACCCAACAACGTTTGCGTTTTCTCCTCAGCCACTCTGATCTTCACCTCTTCATGAAGAAAAGCTAAAGTTACAGATGGTAGAGTTTGAAAGGGCATTATCTTTGGACAATTCAGAAGATGGTAGTCACGACACTGTAGCAAACTCGGATGGAGAGGAACCAAAGCACGAGATGGTGGTGCATTCAATGACTTCTCATTCTTCGAAAAACAATTTCTCAAAGTGGTTGGCTTCGCAGTCAATCCCAAAAGCTAGAGAGGAGATCAACCTGGAGGAATATGACTTGCAGCTGCTCCTGAGTTTGGGCGGAAAAAATAGAAAATCTAAAGTTACTAAGGTGACTTATAGGTAAATTATTGAAGAATCGGGGCAAAAGTTCGTTGAGGTATCAGTTCCAGCAGAGGGAAAGTAGAACGGAAAGCTTACAGCGACAAATATATCAGTAACCAAGGTGCCAATAGGTCAAACTACTACCGAAGAATTAAAGCAAGACACACAGACACTAATAAATGCTTTATTCCTTAAGCTTGACAAAGAGAAGGCATAAAAAGTTGAACTTCAAAAGCAAGTTTCCCAGTTGTGCGAGATCATTGCTAAGGTTGCCAAATCTTCCTCTCAACCAATTTTAGCACATGAGCAGGTGAGTGATCATCTGATGCAGGAAGTGGAAAATGCAGGCAACCAAGTTAAAGCTATCGAAGAATGGAAGAGCCTAATCATTCGCCAAGCTTCTGTACAGCTCAGGGAGGTGCCAGCTCATCTAAAGGTTATGAAGGATGCATTAGTTCAGCTGAAGCAACTAGTGATAAGCACGGTAGATATGAATACAATGGCTGAAAATAACCTGGGCATTTTAGTCGAGATAAATAAACTCGGTTTAGGAGAGTTTGATTGCAGAATGAATTGTGCCTGATGGATCGATTGAAAAGGGGAAGCAACTTGAATTCACAGTCTCCTTCTGCTTGGAGATCTTCAGAATTATGCTGAAAAGAATGTGGGTGCTCAAGGGTATGGCATCGTCACTGTCAAGCAATGTAATTGCTTTCACCAATGAGGAAGTGGTTGGGAACGTTTCTTCATACAAAAGGACCATTCCCAACAAAGTGCTTGATTCCCTGGAAGGATCTCTTTTGATGATTCAAGAGAGGATTGATGAAGCTGTTAGGCCTTTCACGATGAATTCAATCAGTAAGCTAGTAACGTTGCAATCAGACATTAAGAAGTCTGGGCCTAGTTTGAAGGAGGTGGAAGCGAGCATCGAAGTTTTGAACGAAGGATTGCTGCAATTCAAGACAAAGAAAATTGTGGCTAAAATGGATGGGAAATTGTTGAACTATATGTTCGGAAAGTATATTCAGTATTAAAACAAAAAGAAAGTGTAGGACTTACAGCTGGCAAATCTTCCTTCTTCTTTTCTTTCTTCTCTTATTTCTTATGTCCCCGGATGTAATTGTAAACTTAAAAGTTATTGGTTTAAAAACCATTACTTTAACTTATTTGGAATGACTCTTTGAGTTAAGTGACAGATGTGCACAATTTTGGCTTGAACTCCTGATGCATGTCACTAAGAGAGAAATTAAAGGAAGATGATTGCCAGATGTTCTCTTTACTACTTCCTCATGTTCTAGTTCAGTTGTAGTTTCCCATTTGTAATTTCCCCTCTACGCAACTATAAGTAGAGGAAAAACCTACGGGTTAGAAAAAGCGGAATTTGTAATCAACATTATTGTGTTCCAAACTTTGAGCTGAAACCCCTGATTTCTACAAGCAGATGAATATAGAAGAGATTTTCAGAGAACTTTGTGTCAACGGTGCATTTTGTTTTTTATTTTCTTCTAGATCTGTTAATAAACTTTGTGTTATTTTAGATCTAGATCTGAAAGTTTTTGTTGCTTTGAATTATGTGCTTAATGATCTATTTGTTTTAATCTATGTGCATGCAATCAACTCTGTAAACTATTGCTTGGGTTGCACATCCTCTCTACTTTCTTTCGTTTCCTATTATTTTCCTTTTCTACAGATTTTTCCTTTCTTTTACAACTGCTTACTTGTTGCAAAACCGTATAGCTATGGTTCATGAGCTACACGGTTAAAGTAATACCCACAAATAGATATTAGGATATATAACTGAAAAAATCTTACACGGGAGCCTCACCGGTAAATGAGGAAGATTTATTTCATGACTACCTAGGTTTTCAGCTATGCAGAAAATCTAGCTAACAATAAATAATGCCCTGTTTGAAGTAAATTGTGCTCCGGTTGAATCTTGTTGAAGTTTTGCATGCTAGTATTCACTCATCTCAATAGGGTTTTCACAAGGAATGAATTCAGGGCATTGTCTGCAACTTCTGGCAACGTTTTTTGCTTTTATTTATTTCTTTTGCGTTTTTCTCTGGTTTCTCTATTGTTTCTCTGTGAAATTCCCCTAGGTCAATTCTTTCGCCAGTATAGTCTGTTTAAATGCCTGAAGCATCTAGAGATCATCTACCGACACAGCACCAGAAGGAATCAGCCTCAAAATGCAAACTTTTGACCAAAAAAGATGAAGTCATGGTCAAAATTGAATGATAGGGAAGTCGCATTGCAATTATGAATGAAGTGTAAGCATGGCCAATGAGATTTTTGGTAGGTGGCAGGCAGAGCGGGAAGTCATGCACAACCTCTCCCAGGGAAGTCGCATTTTTTTTGGAATTAGAGTAAGCTTGAGATTTTTGGTAGTGGCAAGTCAATAGTCCTGCCTTGTAGAGTACTTTTTCCCATGAAGTCAAAGTCACTTAAGCTGTGATGGAAAAATTAGAGGCGGCAGGCAAGCGGGAATTTCTTACCTTCGTTGCAGGATGAAAATTCCCATTATAAAATAAAGAAAAATCACTTAAAGCACCGATAGGAATTTTTTGTCTGCCTGGCAGGCTAACTTTTCCCACCAAAGAGATTTATTCACCCATGCAAGTTGCACTTTATCAAAGGAGGCCAGTTTTAATGCAAGTCACACTTTTTGGAAGGAAGACTTTCAGCTGCCAATGAGAATTTTGGCAGTGGTAGGAAGGCGGGAATTTCTTACCTGCTTTGCAGGGTAATTTTTCCCATGAAGTCAAAGTCACTTAAGTTGCAATGGGAATATTAAAGTGGTAGGCAGGCGGTAATTTATTACCTACCTTATAGGTTAAAAATTCGCATTATAAAATAAAAATCACTTAAAGCACCGGCGGGAATTTCTTACCTGCCTTGCAAGGTAAAAAATTTCATGATAAAAGTCAGATCACTTAAGTGGAAGAGGGGATTTTTGGAGCTGCAGTGCAGGGTGGAAATTCCCATCAAGCTGACTTCTTAAATTCCTTTTGCCAAAAAGTGTGACCCACCTTGGGTGAATACAATGCATTTAATAATATTTAATAAAGGTTTATTCACCCAATTTTGGCGCCATAAATAGAAGAAAATTCAATGCAAGTGGAAGAGCTAAGGAAAAGTCAAGGCTGCATGCTAAAAATAAATAAAATTTATTTATTTAAAAGCAACCAGCAGCATGCATAATTGGACGCCCAATTTGGATGAATAAACATGATTGTTTATTAATTAAATTGTCAAAAATAGGAAGGGCAATTATTAAAAATAGTATGATGAGGATTATATAAGCATGGGCTGCCATAATAAAGAAGCAATTAATTCTTTTCGCAAAGGATTGCAGGCCGGACAGGTTTTGGCACCAAAAGAAGGAGATTTTTGCATTAAATAGTGTTTTTCATTGCAAGGAGCTTCAAGGTTTGGCGGAAAAATATGGTTGGAATGGTTTGATTCTTGCTCTGATAATTATCTGCATGTTGGTATAAGTGTTCTGGTGAATTAAATAATATTTTTGCTTGCTTTGCATGCAAGCAAAACCTCAAATTTTAGGGCAGCAGGCTTTATATGCAGATTTTGGTGATAAAAATAAAATATTCGTGCCATGGACTCCATCTTTGTCTAAAAAAAAATGGAAGTATTCATCACAGGTACTCAAATCAATGTCAAATACATTGAATATATCTTTTGAATTTGAAGAAGTTGCCAAAATCTGCACAAATGGATCCAATTGCAAGGGATTCCGACAGAATTAAAGAAAAAGAGCTCAGACAAAGATTGTTCTAGCCATGTTGAAACATGATGAAAGAGAAAGATCAACAGAATCATGCATAACTTCCAAATTTGCTGAAGTCAATGATACAGACATAGGCCCCGAACCTATCACCGATTTAATTGACAGATCTAGGTCTCATAATTGTAAAGGTTTCCGGCAAAAATTCATCCTCTTGTTTCTAACGCAACCAGTGTAGAAGTCAGTGTATGAAAAATTCCTTCCAGGATCTTGTTCGTGTGCTCCCAATCTTCTAGTTGAAGCCTTCATCGAATTTACTTTGCATGTACTGAAGAAGAATTGCAAAAGCTTCAAGGATAAGATGGAAGACAAGTCAAAGACAATACCCGCAAGCAAATCACAGTCACCTACTTCCAGATCTAGTTTGGTGAGAATCAAAGGCAAAAGAGTCGACTACATGCAGAATATGGAAAAAGAACAAGATTGGAAGTGTTGCAGCTTTCTTCTAATTTCTTTTTCTCTTTCTTATTCTTTCTCTTATTTTCTCCAACAAAGTAATCGAACAATCAATTAAATTATAAAACTTAAGTGATTGGTTTAAAAGTCATTACTTGAAGAAGTCAATTACTTGGAAATAGGTGGGAGACATGCAAAATAGAAGGTTCTTTATTTTTTTCAGTTATAAATCATGCATGTCATGCAAAGAGAAATTCTAGGAGGAAGATTGTCAGTTGTTTCCCTTTTCATAGCTTCCGCATGCGGGAATTCATTTAAAGCTTCTTGATTTGTAATTGCCCTTTATACACTATAAATGGAGGAAGAACCTACGGGTTAGAGGATCGGAATTTGTTATCAGCATTCTTGTGTTCCAGACTTTGAGCTAAGACCCTTGATAGCTTTCTGCAAGCAGAGGAATAAAGAAGAGATTTCTGAAAAACTTTGTGTCAACGGTGCATTCGTCTCGTATTTATTTTCTAGATCTATTCATAAACTGTGTTATTCTAGATCTAGATCTAAAAGTTTCATTTGCTTTGAATTTTGTATTTCATGATCTATTTGTTTAAATCTATGTGCATGTGATCAACTCTGTAAACTATTGATTGGGTTGCACATACTCTCTCCTTTCCCCCGTTTTCTATTATTTTTCTCTTCTGTAGATTTTTCCTTTCTTTTACAATTGCTTACTTGCTGCAAAAATATCTAGCTATGGTTCATAAGCTATATACTTAATGTAATACCAACAGATAGATACTAGAAAATATAATTGACAAAATCTTACACGGGAGCTTCACCGGTAAATGAGGGAGATGTATCTCATGACTGCCTAGGTTTTCAGCTGTGCAAAAAATCTAGCCAAACAGTTGCCCTCGTGGCGTTTTGTGGAACTGTGAGTTGTCCGGTCACCTCGCTATGTAACTCTCCTTTACATTAATATAAAGGTCTGTTCCAATAGTAAATATAAGGGTAAATATATTTCTAAATAAAAAAAGTCTATGACAAAGAAAACCACCATATGATTCCTAGGGGTTGCACAGAACTAGATCAAACAAGGAAAAGGCTGCTACTTTGCGGCACCACATATTTAGACGTTTATCCTAATGAAATCAAACTTTTGACATAGTTCCAGGTCCACATTGAACTTTATAAAAGGTAAAGTAGAGTCGAGAACCACCAAATTTAAACCACAAGAGATGATGACATATGGTCTCAGATTTATCAATAGATGTGCAACAAGAGGTAGGAGGTGATAGTCAGTATAATGAAACAAACTTGGTGTCCCCAGATTTCACCCTGAAATCTGAGACTACCCCATGTTAAAAAAAAATTGTACTTTTAAAATAATGGGTCGTTTTGTGTTTTTATTGCCAGAAAATGTCTGTATTGCGTCAAGATATTCCTAGAGAGTCATATAAGCCAATTTCGACAAATACTTAAGGATGTCCAAAACTCGTTATATTATGTCGTTGGGGTTTGCCTAAGGGAAATTTTTATTTAATTATTTTAAGCACCTTTTGAGGTAAATTGTGCTTCGTTTTAACCCTGTTGAGGTTTTACATGTTAATATTCCCATACACCAGTAGAGTTTCCACTAGGAATGAATCCTGGGCTTTGTCTGTGACTTCTGACAACGTTTTTCATTTTTGCGTGTTTTTTCTCTGTGAAATTCCCCTAGGTCAATTCCTTTGCCAGTTCAGTCTGTTTTCTTGCCTGGAGTATCTGGAAATCATCCTACGGACGTCATGCCAGAAGGAATTTGCATAGGAAGTCTGGTTCTCTCTAAAAAGACGAAGTCACGCACAAAAAAGGCCTCTTTTGGGCAAGTCACATTTTTGGGAAAGAGAAGGTTTTAAGCTTGCAATGGGATTTTTAGTAGCAGCAGGCAGATGGGAATTTTGTACCTGCCTGACATGGTACTTTGTCCCATTGAAGCAAAGTCACTTAAGTCGTGATGGGAAAATTAGAGGTAGCAGGTAGGGGGGAATTTCTTACCTGCCTTGCAGGGTGAAAATTCTCATTATAAAATAAAAGAAAATCACTTAAGGCATTGATGGGAATTTCTTACCTACCTTACAGGGTAAATAATCTCATTATGAAAGTCAAACAACTTAAGTGGATCTATGGGATTTTTGGAGCTGCAGGTGCAGGATAGTAAGGCATAATCCCATTGAAAATTGACTTTTAAAAATAGAAATCAGCTATGGCAAAAAGTGCGACCCCCTATTGGAAGAGCATGTGCAACTTTTTAATGTATTAATTAATTGGGTTCTGTTCCAAATTTGGTGCCCAAGCATGAGAAAAGTCAACGCATGATGAAGAAGGATAAAGAAGATTTAGAAATAGAATGCTAAAATTAAATAAATTTAATTTATTTAATGCAACCCTCCTATCATGTAAAAAAGTGTGACCCACTTATGAGGAGAAATAATATTTTTTAAAGTATTTAATTGATGGAATTAATTCTTATTTTAAGTGACGCATGAGATCAAAAGCATAGTGTGAAACTCAAAGTGAGACTAGAAGTAGAGATGCTAAAAATAAATTAAATTTAATTTATTTAATGGCAGCCATGAGCATGCACAAAATAGGCGCCCAAATTGAAGAGAAAAACATGTTTATTAATTAATTAATTGCCAGGAATAGGAGAGACAATTATTAATTATAGAATGATGAAGGTTATATAAGCATGGGCTGCCATAATGATGAATTAATTAATTCTTTAGCAAAGGAAAGTGCAGCCTAAGCAAATTTGGACCCATTTAGGAGGATTTTTGCACCTAGGTGTTTTCACTGCTGGAAAGTCTTCAAAGTTTGGCGCCTAGGTTTGAAGGAGCTTGATTTAAGTCTGATTAATTGTCTGCATAGTGGTACAAGTGCTCAGGTGAAGTTGAAAATATTCATGCTTGCTTTGCATGCAAACAAAGCCTCAAACTTTAGGGCAGCGGGCTTTATATATGCAGATTTTTATGATAAAAATCAAGTGTTCATGTTCCGGTTGCCATCTTTGTCTGAATTAATTGCAGGTATTCATTACAGGTGCTTATATAATTGAAAGGGAGCTTAAATCAATGTCAAATACATTGAATATATCCTCTGAAATCCGAAGAAATCTCCCAGATCTGCACCAATTGTAAAAAATTCTGGCCGAATAAAGAGAAAAAGAGTTGCTCAGACAAAGATAGATCCGGCCATGGCAAAGCGGGATGAAAGAGAAAGCTCAACAGAATCATGCATTACTTCCAGGTTTGCTGACATCGGAGACACAGATCTAGGTCCAGAACCTCTTTCCGAATTGATTGACAGATCCAGAGCTGGAAAGACTTCTCTCATGCGTGCAGTCAAAAGCAGTGGAATCATTCGAGCTTCAGCATTTCCATTCACAGCCCAGTTGCCAGAATTCGTCATGGAGTGTGCAAGGTCGTACCACCCACTATCTAGATCAGTCAGAGATGCTGCGGGGAAGACAATAATCCGGCTGGACGCACAGTTCATCAATTATTGTCTGAAGATTCCAGCACGACAGGTGGTGACTACTATTAGCATACTAGATGCCGGCAACAGATGGGAAAAGCATAAAGTCGACTGTGTGGGCATAATGAACAACAGATACATGAAGAAGCCCAGATCTCCATCCAAGTTCCCGAGAACTCTTTCCACGATCCAATCTGGTACAGGAGGTGGATGATATTGCCAAATTATTATGCAGGATAAATGGCGAAGCGAACGCTCACAACTTTCCGCTACATGGATGTATGCTTTCATCAGGACCATTGAAATCAACAAAGCATGATTCTATAATCAATTGGTCGGAAATCATTAGTGACAACATTGGTGAGCAGCTCCGGAATGTGAGGGATACTTATAAATTCAAAATGACTTCATATTTGGTTTATGCAGCAGCTTCACAGGGTATCTTCTCCAAGCGGGATTGATGTGATGTTCTTTTCAAGGACCCTATTTTCAAGTGCTATCCATAGTTTACTGTGCCCGCATGCAATAAAGATTATAAGGTGGTCAACGATGGATTCTTCTACGGATTCATTTGCAGGCTGAATAGTGATCTAAAGGCCAACAGGGTGAGCAAGGAAGCGTGGGAAGCTGTGTCCAGAATTGGCAGTATCTTCATCTCAGTTTGCGGATTTTACATACCTCAGGGTCACCGGCTTTTCTGGAGAACCAGTTAAGTTACCCAGATATCCGAATGATAGATTGGTCATCATGGAGTTGAGCAGACAACTCGTGGAGATGCATGACCTTACAGTCGAAAAGGCACAAGTCTACGGGCTTCTTCCCGATCACTGTGGAACATTACAGCTGCCAGAGCATTCATAAAGCCCGAGGAATTGAAGCGGAAGTTCTCTGAGTACGAGCAAGAGTTCTTCCCAACACGGCTGAACTTCGATCCATTTGGAGTGGCAAGGAAGACAATCTCCCAGGAGTACGCGCATGTGCCTTCATTAGAAGATTTCTGGATGAAGGGCAGAAAGAGTATGAGGTTAGGAAGAAAGATTTCAGCAGGTTATCAACACGACAAGTGTTTGACTTTGGATTAACACGGATACCTGTGGATCTTAAAGATGATGGGCTTGTGTTACTTGACACTTACCATCAAATGGGAGGAGATAGAGCCGTACTTCAGGATAACGTAGGGGGCTGCCATACGATTGAGGAAAGGTCTGGCGCTGTTCTGGTGAATACTTCAAACTGGTTGCTGACGAAGGGATACTGCCTTGATGAAGCATTGATAAATCAAATCACGGGTAACTTTGGCACAGGAGATTCTCTCAAGTGGAAGCACGAAGGAGAAAACAGCAGAAGGCTTGAAAAGATTAAAGTGCACAAAAGATCTCATTCAAGGAGAAGATCACTTCTACGGCTATGACTGTTAGTTCCGACTTCTCCAACATCAAGTACTTCACCAACAGTCGCATCTCAGCAGGATGCTGCCATTCCTCCGTTGAATCCGGCAACATTCATCTTTTCTCCTCAGCCACTCCGTTCAGCACCTCTTCCTGAAGAAACGTTGAAGTTGCAAATGGCAGAATTTGAAAGAGCTTTGTTTTTGGATAGATTAAGAAGATGGCAGCCACAACACTGTAGCAGTTTCAGATGGAGAGGAAACAGAGCGCGAGATAGTGGTACACTCGAGCAACTTCTCATTCTCCGAGAAGTAATTTCTCAAAATGGTTGGCTTCGCAGTATGGTTCCAGAGGCTAGAGAGGAAATCAACTTGAAGGAACATGACTTGCAGCTACTACTGTATCTAGGTAGAAAAGACAGAAAACCTAAATTTGCTAAGGTAACTTCAAGGTTGATCATTGAGGAGTCGGGGTAGAAGTTTGCTGAGGTGTCAGTTCCAGCAGAAGGAAAGAAGAAGGATGAGCTCACGGCAGAAGATATAACAGTAACCAGAGTACCCATAGGTCAAGCCACCATAGAAGGATTGAAGCAGGACACGCAGACATTGATAGATGCTCTATTCCTTAGGCTTGACAAAGAAAAGGAGGAGAAAGTTGAACTTCAGAAGCAGGTATCTCAGTTGTGCGAGATCATTGCCAAGGTTGCTAAATCTTCCACTCAGCCCATTTCAGACAAAAGCAGGTGAGTGATCATCTGATGCATGAAGATGGAAGATGCAAGTAACCAGGTTAAAGCTATCGACGAATGGAAGAATCTGATTATTCGTCAAGCTTCTGTACAACTTGGAGAGGTGTCAACCCACCTAAAGGTTATGAATGATGCATCAAATCAGCTGAAGCAACTGGTAACAAGCACGATAGATATGAACACAATTGCTGAGAGTAACTCGAGTACTTTGGCTGAAATAAATAAGCTGCCGAGAGAGGTGTTGGTTGCAGAACGGATTGTGCCCGACGGATCAGTTGAGAAGGGGAAGCAGCTTGAGTTTGCAGTATCTTTCCGTTTGGAGATCTGTAGAATTATGTTGAAAAGGATGCAGGCACTTGAGAGTATGGCATTATCTTTACCAGACAATGTCATTGCTTTCACTAATGAGGAAGTGGTCGGGAACGTTACTTCATACACAAGGACCATTCCTAGCAAAGTGCCTAATTCCCTGGAAGGATCTCTTCTGATGGTGCAAGGGAGAATTGATGGAGCTGTTAGGCCTTTCATGATGAATTCCATTAGTAAACTGGTGGCACTACAGTCAGATATTGAGAAGTTCGGGCCTAGCTTAGAGGATGTGGAAGCGTGTATCAGAGGTGTTGAACGAAGGCTTGCTGCAATTCAGAACAGAAAAAGAAACTGTGGCTAAAACAGATGGGAAGATGCTGAATTACATGTTCGACAAGTATATTCAGTATCAAACAAAAAGAAGATGTAGATGTTACAGCTGACTTGACTTCTTCTACTTCTTTCTTCATCTATTTTTCACGTTTCTGGATATAATTGTAAAACTTTAAAGTTATTGGTTTTGAAACCATTACTTTAAGTTATGTGGAATGATTTTATTAGTTAAGTGACAAATGTGTATAAGTTTGAATATGGACTTAGATGCATGTCACTTGAAGAGAAATTAGAGGGGGATGATTGCCAAATGTTATCTTTATTTTTTGTTTATGTTCCAGTTCAGTTGAGTTTCCCATTTGTATTTTCCCTTCTACATTCTATAAGTAGAAGAAGAACCTTCGGGTTAATGATCAGAATTTGTAAGCAACATTCTTGTGTTCCAGACTTTGTGCTGAAACCCTGATAGCTATTTAAAGCAAAGGAATAGAAAGGAGCAGATTTTCGGAGAACTTTGTGTCGACGGTGCATTTTGCTTCTAGCTTTTTATCTCAGATCTACTTATAAACTATGTTATTTTAGATCTAGATCTGAAAGCTATCTTTGCTTATAATTCTGTGTTAATATCTATTGGTTTCTGTCTATGTGCATGCAATCAACTCTGTAATCTATTGATTGGGTTGCACATCTTCCCTATTTCTTCCCTGTGTTCTTATTATTTCCTTCTTCTTTAGATATTTCTTTTCTTTAACAGCTGCTTACTTGTTGCAAAACTATACAGCTATGGTTCATGAGCTGCATGGTTAAAATAAAACCCCTAAATAGATACTAGCATATTTTATTGACAAATCTGACACGGGAACGTCACCGGTAAATGAGGGAGATTTATCTCATGACTGCCTAGGTTTTCAACTATGTAGGAAATCTAGCCAACAGGAAGGGCATCTTGGGGATACAACATTACTCCATTACTGCAATTGTTGACAACTATGACATTGAAACTATTTGGAGATGCGACTCCATTTTGCAATGGCAGGTAAGAAACACAAGTAGACATGTCTTCATGTCTAATTCAGAAATGGCCTAGTAGATCTTTGAAAATAGGAAGACTATGAATCACGTTGCACTTTTGGAAGAAAATGTTTTACCAAATTCCTGCTCTATTGTTTTGTTTTTGAGTGAGTGAAAGTCTAAAACAGATGAGTTATGCTTTCTCATATGTTTATGGAAATGATAGCTTTTACGATTAGAGAAGGTTTTACATTGAAATTCTGATTGATTTGGAGATAGTGATTTTAACGCAGTGATTCTACAGTGGCAGCCGCAGGTAGATTTTTTTGAGAATTTTGAATGGTAAACAAGTAACAACTGACCTTAAATCTCTCATTCCCCTTGGCCTTCCTAGGGGATTTCAAAATTAAACACTTTATTTTCATTTAAGAGTAATTTGAAAGTTTTTGGTACTTGTCTGCTCTGGACATGTATTAATTGTACTAACTTTTCCATACGGTAGAAAGATAGGATGCCATATCCTTTTACAATCTCAGAGAGTCAAAGATATTAGTGTAAGCCCGACACAATGGTGTAACTAGATTGAGACCATCTACCAGTCAAATCCAAAATTAAGGGAAATGCTAATGGTGTAATTAATCACCATTGCGCTTGTACATGTGACGAATCCAAATAGCCTCTATATTCTCTTGGCATTTTTTAGATAGAAAGTCTTGAAGGTATTTGAACTCTTTCTAATTGTTTATGGAAATGGCAATTAGTATGGTGGAGAGGGACATGAAAGATATTGAGTGGGAGTGACAAGTAACAATTTTTTCTTTCACCAGTTGAGTGAGACTTTGTTTTAATGGTATAAATAGTGTTTAGTCAGCTTTCCTACCAATGCATAATGTTTTATTCTTAAAATAAATCCCACAAAACAGTAAATATTTTTAAAGGGATAGAAAGTGTGGATGGTGCATTACCCTAACAACATTTTAATTAGGACATTTATTTGATTTATATTAAGAAGCATTATGGACACAATAGTATTTGATTTTTTAATCTGCACAAAATCAAATTTGTGGGAGATAAATCTTTAGTTGATCATATGTGCCTTTACGATCATTAGATCTCACAAATAAAAATGAAATGGTGTAATGAATCATTACTACGCTTTAAATGGCCAACATGACCATTGGATCATATGAATGTCTAGAAGCATGTTCAAGGAAATAAAAAAGAGCAACGGCTTCACATTGTAGCTTAAGGTACCAACATGAATTTTCAGACAGTGAAGATTATTACCAATCTGAAGCACAAGAACTTCCTTTTTTACCTGTATCAAGAGAGTATTCCAAAAAAGAATGAGGGGAAGGCCTGTATCCGTAGAGGAAGAGTATTCTGCGAACATGCATAACTTCTAGGGGTACTGTGCCTGCAATTGATTATTCGCGAACCAGATTGTATACTTATCTTTTCAAACCTATATTAGTCCATCTGGTAAAGTGGTATAAGTTACAGACTCAGAGTTCCCATACCCAAATATGTATGAGATTAAGGCGATGGCTGCAGAAACTGACGGAAACATTGATTGTACAGAGTTTGATGCAATTGCATGCCTTATTAACAACAGGTCATAAAGAAGCAAAAAAAGTTAAAAAACTGGTGCTTGAGAAAACCCGACCTGCAATTCCTGCCTTGGTAATGACCTTGATTTACTTGAAAAAGTGAATACATCTGAACCTTTCTGAGACCAGAACAATATAATTTTCCTAGGGTGAAACAAGTTTGGGTTCTTACCAATGAGAAGCAAGTGGGGAAAGTAAGGAAACAGATGTTAGGCTCGAAGAAAGGACAATCCTACAGGAAAGTTAAAAAGGATGATGCTTCTTTAAAGGAGAAAAGGATATGTGTAGAATCACAGGTTAGTAGAAATAACATCTTTGATGGGATTGAGTGCTTCAAATGTAGAGGCAAGCACAAACTTGTTGTATAGATCTTAGTGATCTTGGAAAATTGAAAGTTATCAGAACCGATTTTCCTGATTTCTAGTTGTTTGTGAACTGGAAATTTGACTCATTTGTTGTTAGGTTTTCAATAAGATCAAAAACATTTTAGAAAAGCTTAACCAGAAACGCATTGCAAAAGTGCATTTGTGAATTCCTAGCACTTAGTAGAATATTCAGTTCAAACTCATTGCGTTCAGCTTGAGAGTTTCATTAGAAAGAAATAGAAGATGAAGCATCAATAGAGTATATGTCATCTAATGGTGTATGAAAAAGTGTGACTGTGCTTTGAAAATCTTCTACATGTACATTGATCATTATTTGAGCGATGCCTTCTCCAATCAACTCTGTGAAAAATGAAGTAGCATTGATGCTTAAAGGAATGACCGCATCTTCTCCCAGGTCAAATACCCTCCCCACAAAAGTTTTAAAGGAAACCGTTAGCAAATGTGGTACGACTTGCATTCTCCAACTAGAAAGGCTACTGAAGATGTGGTCATGCATTCTTTGACCATCTGAAATTTCAGAAAGTTGCAGGACCCAAAAGACTTGAAAATTAATTTTTTGTGACTTTCACAGGTTAGAATCATCTACAAAATGGAGGCAACTTTAAGGTTAGGACATGTATCAAGACAAAACAAACTACATTTGGATCATGTAGAGTTCAGTATCCAGGATGGGTGAGTTTGCAGTTCAAGGGCCAGACAAGCCTTCTAATGTTTGGAAGATGATTCGCATGAATTTTTTCTTCCCTATTTATAACAGACAAGAACCCAAAAGATTGCTACAGCCAACTTTGAGTTAGAGCTTTTGAATTTTTGAGAATTCATTAAACTCTTGTCAGAGTGAAGTTGATTCAAAGTGGGAAAAGCTTGCAAGGAAGTGAGTGTTGCTTGCAAAATCAGAGATTGCCAAAAAGTCCAAAAGTCATAGTTGGATGTAGAGTAAGTGCACGGTTTGTGATTCCAGTTTGATAATAGAGTGGTATGTTTATGAATTCTCTCAACCAGTTGTGTAATGATGTTTTGAGTTGCACTCAAGTTCTTGAGTGTGCTTTCTCTTAACTAGTTATTTATGTATAAATTTCTACAAACCCAATAAAGAAACAATTGAGTTGAATTTTAATGCTTTTGTATTGCATCTATGCACTTTGACTTGGTGATACGAGAGCATTCACATAAGGTTGGCAATCTTGAATCACCAAAAAATAAATAAAAAATGTTTTCTTTACTCGGTAAAGTGATCATCAATCCCAATGTTGGAAAACTCATCTTTGAACCTCAAGGAAGTTGCTAAGCTTGCTTCTATACACTATGAGCTGGCAATGCAAGAGCATCCAAGTGAGGTTGGCAATCTTGCATCACCAAAAAAACGTTTTCTTTACTCAGTAAAGCGGTGACCAATTCTAGTGTTGGAACTCATCTTCAAACCCCGAGGAAGTCGTTAAGCTAGGAATAAGGCATAATGAGGCACTGAGAAGTTGAGGCGTTTGAGGAACCTTCATGACCATCTAAAGATATATTCCAACTGAGTTTTTGATTGTGTTGGAGTGTGCATATTCAAATTTCATGATCGTGTCATTTGAATGATTAAAGAATAAAAAAAAATTGGTCCATTCCAAGCTACTTTTCAGGAATGCCAGCATACTTGTCGAATGTTTTGGAAACATCCCAGGACTCCAGTTAGAAAGGGTCTCCAGTGATTTCTTTTGATGCCCATATAAAACACTTGATGCAAAATATTACAAATTACCTGTCATGAATCATAATGTGTTGGAGAAAGAAATTCGTTTTGGAGGAAAAAAGAGGCCGATTTTGGAGCTACCCATTGGAAAGCCCAGAAACATTTGTTTGCAAGATGAAAAGAACTTAGAAAGGATGTTCATTTTTCTTGGGTTGGGGATGCCCATATTCCCATTTGATACAAATAAACAAATTTATTTGTCATGAATCATGATCATCTTCTGGCGGACAACAAGTAGATGTAGTTGGATCAGGAAACAACCTCCTGGATGCTGTACCTTGTCCCAGTGTTGCAACCTCAAGTGTTCAGTTCATATGGTCACTGTCTATTCTTCAGCTCTCCCAACTATTTCACTGTCTGATAATATGTTGAGATTTGAAAGCCATAACTCAAGGAGACTGCTTAATGGGGTGGTCAAATGTTATGTGTCCACCTTTTCACGTTATATACATATATATTACACTTGAAAAGCTGTAGAATTTTTCCTCAGGGTCCTTTTTACTTGCTTATGGCCTGTATGATTATCAAGTTGGATTTGGTATGTTCAAAATATAAGAGTCAATACCATTGATATCGATTTCTCTCAATGCAAGTCAGTATCTTTGTCAACATGTATCGTATCATACTCATGTATAGACTCTGTGAAACTTACATCATACATATTCATACTTTTCCCCACCATATGCTCATCATAGGATCCATGATTTATATTTATATATAGCGCTCTTTAAACATGTGTCTAGATTGAACACTCCAGATGGTCTAAAGAATATTATCAATCACATATGAAACATGAGAGTATTTTGGTCCATCTTATATTCTCAAATCTATATTGGTCCATCTAGTAAAGTGGTATAAGTTGCAGACTCAAAGTTCATACCCTGAATATATGTGGAATAAAGGTGAAGGGCTGAAACTGACAGAAACATTGATTGTTCAGAGTTTGATGCAATTGCATGCCTTATTAACAACTGAGCATAAAGAAGCGAAGAAAGTCAGAAAGCTTGAGAAGACCCGACCTGCAATTCCTGCCTTGGTGATGTTACATTAGTTACTTGAAACATCTGCAACATCTGAGCCTTTCTGGACCATTGCAATACCTGCAGAAACAGGGTTTGGACTTGGCAAACCGAAGCAAGATGATAAGAAATGACAGAATGAAACTGAAGAACGAACAAATGAAAAAGTTAAAGAAGTCAATGCTTCTGTAAACGATAAAAGAGATAAGATCACGGGGTTAAGAAACGGCTTCTTTGGTGGATATGCTTCATGAACATCAGATGAAGATGAAGATCTTAGTGCTTTTGGAAGATCCAAAGTCATCATTACCAATTTGATGATTGCACATGTTTGTGAACTTCCTGAAGATTTGATTCATCTTTTTTTAGGTTTTATATCTGATGATTCTGATCTGGATTTTAAATAGTTTAGGTGGCCTTCTACAGACGGAGACATTTGGAATGTTCCGAAACCTATCAAATCACATTCACACACCCCAGCTGAGTAAGTTGCATTTTGGTACATAAACAACTGTTGTAAACTGTTCCCTGAAAATTTGCATAAAAATTTCCTTGTGCAATTTTGTATTAAATGCGTGTCTGTTGTGATCTAGTCTGTCAGCATTTGAATCCATGTGCATTCCAGCATGTTTGAAAAGACCTTACAAATCTTTTAAATTATGCAAGAATATATTAGTTTATATGAGTTGCTAAAATGGTTTAGTTGCTGATACGTTGCATGAGAAATGCTTCTGGTTGGATAGTTGATGAAGTGATTAATCCAGTGTCTATAAAACACCACAAGATGACAGAATTAAAAGAATGTCAGAAGCTGTGTATATATCAATGTTTACATGAAATCTAATAATGCCCTTCTATGGAAAAATGCACGAGAAAGAAAACTGAGTTAGATTCTCAAAATAGAAGATTCTCGCCCAGTTAACTTGATATCTCATAATGCTTTTTTATGGAAAATTGCACAAGAAAGAAAACCTAGATTCTTAAAATAGAAGATTCTCACCCAATTAAGCTTCCAATTGAATTAGAGATACAATCGGGGGGGTGCCTCACTAAAGTATAATTAAGATGAGACTAAATTCAAACCAAAAGGATTTCCAATAATGGAGAGTTGACTGAACTTCTCATCTAAACCTATTTAAAAAAACAAAATTGATTCCAAAATACAAATATACAAAAGGGTCATAATATTATAATAATTAATCAACATAATTGAATAAATTAAATTACACTAACATAACTGATGTTATACTGCTAATTAATGTCTTTGCATGACCGATCCTTTTCTCCATAGCTGATTTATTCCCCCACAACTAAAATAGGAATGCTGGTGTTTAACACAAGGGTGCTTCCTCAAGGCTTCATAACGGAACTTGTAGGTCTCAGTGTGAGATTGTGAACTCAATCTGAAAACCCAACAGTAGATTGTGTAAAATAAAATGAATTTAGACGAAGGGATGAGATGTAACAGCGGCTGCTACGATGTTGCAATTGATATTATTATACTGGCTTGCGGAGTTCATCGGTTGCAATCCAATAGTATCTGTTTTTTTCATTTTTGTAAATTGTCAGGCGTAATTGTTATATCTATTGGTGCAATGGTTTTGCTGTTAAGTTTCAATGCATATTGTCTTTTTTATATAAATATATGGGCAACAATATTTAATTTTGATTCGGAGTACTGCATTTTGGGAACAATTACCTCTTTTTGCTTGGCAAAGCATTCTGAATAGCAAGCAGTGTTCGTGCATTTGGCAAATTCGTGAACTTTACAATGTCATTCATATCAAGGTCTGTTGTAAGTAGATGTTATATTACAGAAACATTGTTTTTAGACCAGTAGAGTTTGGACTTAATGATAAAATTTGTAATATATATGAGCCACCTTTATAAACATAACTGCTGCTAGGAAATTAATCATTTCAAACTGCCCCAAAATCACTAATGTGCTGGCTTATTTATATTGATGCAAGTCGAGAGTTTTTTTTTGCAATTTTAATAGATAAATGTTGAACATCATATCTGGATTTTATTTTTCCCCATAAGATGAAAATCTGTTGTCAGTTCATCCATCTATTTCCTTCTTACAGTTGTGATATCCCTGCTTGTCTAGAGAGTGGAAATTATAGGTGAAACAATATTTTGCTTCCCAGATTCTTATGCTATATAACTGGATTACTTAAAGACTTGTACTCAGATCTTGTTCTTCATAAGGTTCTTATTTGGATTTTGTAAGAATTTTGATGTATTTTAGTCTTCTTGTATCAGAATTTGTTGAGTGAACGAGCTTTACTGAGCGATGAAGGCATGGTTGAAAAAGTGCTGCATATGGTATATAATGTTTTAAATGGTTTCAGTTCAAGATTTTCAGAAGGAGGTATTGATAAACAAGGAAAAGAAGTCATGATCTGCATAGCGGCATCTCTCGAAAGAATTTGCAACAGTCAATGTCTGTCACACAAAGTGAAAAGGATGTCATCTACTTTGAATACAAAGATCTATTCGGTTGTGGCATTGTGAAAATTTGTTCGTTTTGTATGATGAAGTGCAGTGATAGGATTGTTAACATCAGTATGATTTATAGAGGACCAGACCACAAAATGGACAATCTTCATCTAGCATGCATGATTGAAGTAACCAGAGATTGGAAGGAAATTGGTACATCGTTCAAAATTTTAGTAACCCTGTGGGGGATAGGTTGGAACCTGTTAAAGAAGTGGAAATGTTTAGTGTGGATGCTTTTGCAGACAGCCTGGATAATGTTTACGATGTTGAAAAAGAAGATTGAAATAATGGTTCTTACTATATTTTGTCTTTAGTGTTTAGATAAATTTTGGTCAAGCTATGTAAATTTGTTTTTATAAATCTTGGTCACATGGTTCTTTTTAAGAGTTTTTTATGCATGGCGCGCCCATGTGTGTAACTTTCTGGCATCTGCCAGTACTTGTCTGCTAGTTTTCTAAAAAATGGCGCACCAGTACCTGCCCTCATCTCCTGTTGCAGAACTAATGCTCATCTCTTGGTAACTATGATAATTAACCTTTAGGTAGATTGTGTTATACTATATAGGATTGTTAGCATGAGTCAATCACGAGTGTTTGTTGCTCTTATTCCTGTTCCTGCTCATGAATTAGAACCTCAATCGATTTCCATCCTTGGAACATGTGATAAAAGGTTTTCTAGATTGGTTTCATGGAGTCAATTTTTTAGGAACCACCCTCCCAAACAATTTGCATTCCATATTGTTGATAAACAAAGAAATCAAGTTGTTTCAAGTGGGAATGCACTAGATACCTCGTATAGACTTCTAACTTTCCTCTCTAAGTTGCATCTTCTCACACAGAATGCCAATTGTTGCTATACATGACCATTTGTTGCATGCAATAGACCATCTTCCAAATCAATTGATTCAAGATGAGCATCTTTGTATGTCTAGAAATATCCCAGTGAAACATTGTATGGGTAGTAGCACCTTTGTCCAAGTGCTTAGTTTCCCTCATAACGTAAAGACATGTAGATCATTCTCATGTATACAAAAAAACTAAATAAAACTTTGGGCAAGTTACTCAAAGGGAGTTCTATACCCATATACGTACTAATAATTGATGTGCTTAAATCAAGAAACGAAGGCAATGATTCTTGCATAATAACTTTTCTTTTTCTTCTCATTATGTTTGCATGAAGATTGACAACTGAAGTTTTGTACTTGAAAATCACATCTTATTATCCTCAATGTTTGATCCTACACTGTCAGAATTGTCTTTGCTTCACCCTACTACGAGCGTGGTCCCACACTGGGGGCCACTACTTCTATTTTCTTGCAAATCGGGTCCCATGCATAATTTTTTCAACCGCTATTGCTAATCCCAGACAAACATCCATAAAATTCTCTACGCTTGAAGGATAGGAAGACTATTTCTAGCACTAGTAGGTAGTGGTGGGTAAAAAAAATCATTCACCCGTTCAGAAAATTTTCCCCTTCAAAAATCTGTTCAAGATGCACATAATGAAATATTATACACCATATTTACATGTAGTTTGAGCAAGCATTGACGGATCTGTGCAGGGAGCTGATAAACTAGATCAAGGGAGCTGACAAATCAGAGAAGCAGGACTGTTCTAGGAACTAGATTTAAACTTTGTTTTTTGTTACAATTTTTTAAGAGAGCAAGCAGTAAAGAGGAATGACTAATGTCTTTGACTATTTTAGAACTTCTCTACGGAAAATCCTCTGAATTTATGCAATTTTTTGAGACCCACTTAAACTTGTGACTGAATTAATCCATGCATTGAGCCCTCGGTCATGGCAATGCTAATAATTTAGAGACTGATGAAGTTAATTGGTACATCAAAGGGGAGAAGCCACTGCCACCTATGCCATCAAGTAGACCCTCAACATATTTCCTTTATCCCAGTGCAACTGAACTCTGCAATCTCAATTATTGCTAACCTCATAAGAAAATCACTCTGTTTGGCAGCAACAGAAAGTAGGTGTTATGATTATCTGCTTGTGCAGTCTCCAATATTTGTAACTATTCTTCCCATGGATATTAATTCATTCCATGCCTAATTTCAACTTAGGTCAGCTCTATGCTTATGCCACTTCATGTTTGCAAGAAATCTATCTTTATTTCTAGTTACATCCATTGACAATGCTAAGAAAAATCTTGGGTCTGAACTCATGGTTATTGCCAGGATCCAAACAAATATATGAACCATCTTCATTAGCAACTCTTATTAGCATCATCAACAAAAACCCAACCATTCTTCCTCCTATTCTTCAGTAGTTGATAAGAGAATTAGTTGCACCAACTACCTCATTTGAGCCATGATAAAAAAACCTGTATTTATTTCCTCTTAGAAGAATCCCAACATGCCATAATTACTACAAGAAGGCCTACTTATTCTATCCTCTACTAACTTAGGAAACATGCCAATGCTAGACAGGAGGCGAAATCCCAAATTGTGAATTTAGGTAATCTAGATACAATAGAGGATGTTATAGAGGGAAATTGGCATACTCATGGTTAATCAAAACTCTTTGTTACTATAACCATAAGTATATGGTTGGGCTCATATTCAACTCTTTGTTGTTGAGAGTGTTCATCAAAATTTTCATGGTTGATCAACATTTTAGATTTGTTGTATCAAGGCAAAGAACTACACCATGTTGAGTTATCAAATAGAGTACTCATTTTGCTAGACAACCTAATTGTGGAGATGGTTTGGCACTTGTAGATAGAGCATCTAACAGAGCATCAAAGCTAGTATTCCCTGATTGTACTAGAGCTACCAATAAGCTTCCTAGCGCCTGCAAGTTCACAAAACACACACTTGAATAAAATTACCAACTATAAGACACATATTGCTAGAACACTTTTGCACAAAAACAATAAGATAAAATCAAGGATAAGAGCTTATCTGCAAAGCTTGACCATGCAACAATGAGCTCATGACTAGCACGAGAGATCGAGAAAGTACCCTATTCCATACTACAATCCCAACATTTTGGTGATGCTTTTAATCATGCATTATTTTACAACACATTTTCAATATCAAAGCAGTCATATGTGGGTCTGCATCATTGAAATATTGTCAACATAGCATCAAAATCCACTCAATAAAATGAACTCGCCATGCTACTCTCCATTGATGTAAAAAAAAGAACTTACAATAGGAAAAAACTTTATGGGTTGGAATTGAGTCATAAATAATGGAATTCATACTATGCACTAAAAAGATTAAGACAAAAATCTTACCATGGAAAATTGTGGATGAATTAAACTAATCAGCTCTCCATTGATCCTTAGTGCCTCTGTTGTGATTTTGTTGTATTGATAACTTGCAGGGAAAAGAACAAGCCTAGAAAGGGCCAGAGCCAATTTCACCTTGACATTCTCTTGGTAAGATTACTATAACCACGAGTCTGCCATTGGTGAAACAGTTGGAAAACTCCTCAATATAGATACAATAGAGAATGTTACAGAGGGAAATGAGCTTTCCATTGGCACACAACAATAGCATTTAATATATTTTTTTTGCTTAATCAAAACTCTTCTCAATATTGTTTGCTATATTACTCTTCTTTATAGGGTACATACATGTCTCAACAAAAAAAGTTTTCTAGGACAAATTTGTTCATGTTTTTAATATATTCTCCTTTTTTTATTGCAAGTATAGATATATAATATCACAGATAAATTTGTTCATCGTCTTATCCCTAAAAACCTAGTTTTCATAGATATACTTCATTGCTTTCAGAGGATGAGTTGCAATATGGAGATCTATTGTCCTTGAATAATGATAGATTTCTTGAATTTGTTCCAAGTACCCAACTTCCAAGCACACAAATAAATGTTGAGGAAGATGCTGACATCGCAGTAATAGACATTTTTTGTTGTTGAAGAATTCAACCATGAAGAACAATCTCCCCAACACGTTGATGAATCTTTCCCTCAAGGAAATATTTCTCCCACACAGTTAGGTAATGAAATCTCAATTGTATGCCCTTCCTCCCCAAAAGGGTAGAGCTTGTTGGAGTATTACAAATACTCTTGTTTTGATTGTTGCAAAACACATTGAGAGGGAAACACAGTCCAATGGTGGAGCCATGAAAAAGGCTATATCATCCTTTAAAAAGTGGAAAATTGTGCAAAAATATTGTGTTGCGCATGGTGTGAATCACACACCAAACCAATGTCGAGATCGATGGGAACATATTCAACTAGATTTTAAAAAAAAGAGACTGAAACTAATATTTCATCGGGGCATGGCGATTATTCGAGTATGACAGTGCAAGAAAGAAGTGATAAGAAACTCCCTCCAAAGTATCATGAAGATCTATTTCATGCAATGGAGGTCAATTTTGGTCAAGAAAGAGCCATAAATCCCAACAATATAACCATTGATAGCTTTGACATGAACCATACGGCTGATGATGAGTTTTCTACACAAAACAAGAATAAAAAGTATTATGAGAGCCAAACACCTAAAACAACTAAAACTCAATCCACAAGGAAAAAAAGAAAAACAATATCCAAAGCTACAAGTCTAAAAGATACTAATGTTGAGAACAATAAATCAATGATTACCACTCTACAGAGGGCTGAGGAGGGGCAAATGAAACACCATGAAAAGGAATTTGCTTTGCTTGAACAACAGATGCAAAGGGAAGATATGAATGAAGAAAGGCTGATCAAAATTGAAGAACAAAAGATCAATGTGCAAGTCAATTTGGTTTCAGCTCTAAATTCTATTGGGCAGGCCATGCTTAAGATTAGTGAATCATTTTCCAACAATAAATGATGAATCTCTTTATGTAGCCTTTTCTCATCTTATAGGCAATTTTTGTCAAGTTATATGTGTGAGATGACCTTTAATAAAAACTAAATTACCTACTTGAGTTCTAGCTCTTTGTTATTTCCAAATAGTAGTTGTTGCTCTAAATGTAATCATAAAATTCATCATGCAATTTATTGTATAAGATGAAATTTTAATGTTATTTCTTGTCATCTTTGTTGAATATGATAATTTAACCATATTGTATGTTGATGTTACAATTTGTTATATTTTGTAGTCAAAGCACAAGCTTCTCAATGACATTGATCAGGATTTGATTGTGGATTTTTCATTTTTGTAGGGAGGATTTTGCATTATCATCTTCAACAACATTTGTTCTCATCAAATGAATTCTAATTCAACAGAAATAATAAAATTCCTCATGGCAAGTGCATCTATTATTGTCCAATTGACATTTCAAATTTGGTATGATATTCAAGGTTCAAACAATATGCAACATGTATCAAAGAACCATAAGATATGTTCATATGCAAGCACAAAGTTTTCAAGTGTTGAAATGGAAGAGGAAATCTACACAATCACATCAGAGCAAGAAAACAAAATCCTTGAAACAAATTTATCAAATTCTCAATTTGAGGGAAGGTGTTGGGCCTTGAAATATTGGCTAAGTACAAAAGGGTGTGCGTGCACACAGGATCAGTGGGAAGAAGGGCGCTTAGGGAAAAGCGTGTAGGACAAATGGGTTTAAGAAGGGTTTAGGTGAAACCAGGGCGCACGCGGAAGGCAAAACATGGGTTCAAAGGATTTAGCCATATTTGGCATTCTGGAAGAACTTGAGGAAAAAAGTGAGGACCCGACTAGGTGTGATGAGTGGATAAGGTGCCAGCCTAGAACCTTGGAGGTCAAGAAAAGGATATTCCACGCAGGGAATATTCCCATAAGACATTGTTAGTGCAAATTCACAGCTCCCCCAAAATGAGTTATAGATCTATGCTTTTCTAAGGAAAACTCATCTAGTGTGAATGCACAACATTGAGTTTTCTCCAAGGTGTCGGGCCTTACAAGGTGAGAAAACTCTCCAGATTGAAGCTGGTTCTTACCCTTTTGTTTAGGTGTATGCATGCAATTTTAAAAAGGTTTTGGTTCAAAATTCCTACTCTAAAACTACCAAGGAGACATAATTGAGAGAAACATGGAAATGGAAACAAAACTAAGAAAAAATAGAGAGGTGATACACCAAAGGAGTGTTGAACTCCTTTATTTGCAAAATAGACACAAATAATGAATATTCCAGCAACAAAACATCCACAAATTACCAGAATGTAATGAAGGATCAGAAGACGATAAAAACGGCATGAGAGCATTTAAAATTGATCCTTCAAATCCACCTGTTAAGGGAGGTCTGAAATGCCTTCAAAGAAGAGCTTGTAGAAGCAATAACATCCAACCTTTTACAAATGAGCCAAATCTGGCTTTTAATGGCCAAACAGAAGAAGAGAAAGCAAAAAACACGGCCAAAAATGATTATGAGTTCAACTACCAATCAAATCCCTTCAATTTCGCCTGCAAGGTGATGGGCTTCATGGACAAACCCATACGCCAAAGTACATTGCTCTGCAGATCCAAAAAACGACCCATACTTCATTAAATTTGGTGGTTGAATGTCATTTCTGTATTTTTTGCGTGCTAGAGATGTTTTTCTCATTTTTCTCCTACAAATCTCCATCAAAATTCAAAATTGAACCCTCTGTCGTGTAGATAATTTTACCAGCTTTCCAATGATATAAAGAACATAAAAAACTGAGTTCTGGATCAAAAGATATGCCCCTCTGAAGATTTAGGGCAAATATGGTAAAAACAGGGCAAAAATGGGTTCGCGGGCCGTCAAATTTGAAATTTTCCCTTTTGGAAAATTTTCCCAAAAACCTCTGTGCCGCTACCTCCGGGACACACTCCATTCACTGATGACATGGGCACAAACATCACCTTTTGGATTTTCATTGATGGTGCCTCACTCCTTCATTACCACGTGCTACAATGGTTGCTGCAAACTTTTTCCCTTTTGATTTTTGCATTTTGGAAAATTTTCCCCAAAATTACCCATGCCCCACTCTGCACTCTGTTGCCACAGTGTCAGCCACCTAATTGCTTAGCGGGGGTGTGTATCTACTTTTCGCCCTGGCACCTTTTGCCCACTTTGGAAAATTTCGCCAAATCCTTTTGCGCCTTTTTTTTCCCCCCACCGCCGATTGGACACGTGTTCCTCATTTGTTTTCACTCAAATAGGGTTGCACGTTTCCAATTCTTCCCTTTGCGCATATTGGCAATTTTGACAATGACTTTCTCCAAATTCTTCCTGCGGTCCAACTCCGGGCCTCCACTTTGATTTCACTTCTAAACGCTCGGCAAGCCTTAGGGCTAAAATTTTCCTTTGGGCCAAAAGGGGAAACATTTCCCAACTCCCCTGCGCCTCCGCAACCAATTTCCTTCGTCCTCCTCCGTGGGCATGCGGGCCAAAATTTTCCCCTTTCACCTCCGCCAACCTCCTTGGAAATTTTCTCAACTTACCTCCGCAGGCCCGACCTCCGCTGCCTCGTGGCACCATTTCATTGGCCACGGGCCTATCAAGGGAAATTTTCCCCAAAAAACTCCAACGAGCCATAACTTGAAAAGTATAAGGAGTTAGAAGGAAAATTTTACCTTTCTGGAAAGGGGAAGAAAAATCCTATCTGATGAAGCCATTTCTAGAAACCCTTGAGTACTTGAAATGTGTGAAAATTGAAGTTGAAGCACAAGGAAGGGAAGAATGAAGGCAAGTTAGCCAAAATAAGCAGGGGGCTCATTTTGGATAACAATTTGGTGACTCTCAGGGGTCATCTGCCTGCTAGATGAATGATTAGTGGCCTTTGAAGCATCCATTGGGCATGGAGTCAAGCCTAATAAATTGATTCTGATCTGAACTATGAAAATCTGACCTTTGAGCCACTTGGAAACCCACTGAAACTTGGATCTGATCTTCACCAAAACCCACTGAAATGGATTGTGCAAGAGCAACACAACAACACCAAAAAACTATGTACAAAATTGGAAATCATACATACCCCAAGTGGGATATGTAGAGTGTGCACAAGCACTTCTTCTGTACTGAAAGAAAACCTACCTACTCTACTCTAACTGGAAGCAAAGGTGAGCTAAACAAACCCTGTAACTGGTTGTGTAAAATAGCTTCCTTTCTTCAAAATGGGCAGCCATGCAATTGATTTGGAGTTGATCATGGCTGTTAGGATGAGTGGAAAATCAACAAGAAGCTGGTCTTCTACCCATATCAGCAAGGTGTCAACTGAAAACAAGTTAGATACCTCTTTTAGTTGCTTTGCATTTGGATTGTAGAGGTATTACCACTGATCCTTGGTGCTTAAATGCTCATCCTCATGCTTAGAAGCAAGCATGACTGGTTGTGACTTCTCCTTTGGCTCCAATGAAGCCAAATACCTTATTGGGAAGGTCTGATCCGTTTGATATGCCCATTGCTCTGATTTTCAACTCCAAAAATGGAGTCCTCTTGTAGACCTTCTTGGATGGATGATGTGGAAGAAGTGGTGAAAATCTCATGCTCTTTTCCTTCCTTCATGGCAGTATGGAACCCTTCTATAATATGTAGCTCATCATTATTTATTGCAACATCCAATGAAGTTACTTTTGCATTATTGTAACCTAATGCATTAAATTATTGGTTATGGAGTTCCTCCATTATAGCTTTTGGAAGATCAAATTCTTCCAACTTTGATTCAAGAGGCATGTTGCAAACTGCAGGTTACTATTTTTCAATGTTCTCCTTTGTGGCACCAGGCTCTTGATGTTGGAGAATCCTCCTCAAGACATTCCTCTAAGTTTGATAAACAATCAAACTCTTCGCTGTCCCGCTGCAACAAAGCTTTTCCCTCTTGTATGGTGACCTCCAAATCTGCATATTCTTCACCATGTGTAGCTTCATTTTCAAACATGAAACTTGTCAATTCAAACTCGTCCAAAAAATCAGATTTTTGGAGAGATGAAGTGGGAGAGAAACATGAAATTTCTTGTGCCTTTTGCTCACAATTTGGACCTGTTTTGTTCACCTCCACAATGGCTTCATCAATCAAATCAGCCCCTTCAAATGAAAGCAAAAATGTATCAATAATGCTTCCTTCTTTTGCTGTTGCAAAAACTGACTTGATCTCATCCATTTGCTCCTCAAAAATGGGATTTTGAGCTGGTTTTTCTTCCTCCACAATGACTGATTTTGCAGTGTAGATTGTATCAACATTTTCTTTGGGCAAAGTGCCAACATGGACACCCAAATCATCACCGACAAACTGTTGATTCTTTTCCTCTTGTTCTTGTTCTTGTTCTGCTGCAAACTCAGCCTTAACCACCATTTTTTCTTTAAATCGAACTTCCTCTTTTGGCTTCACCATCAAGGGGATTTTTGTAATCCCAAATTTGAGAGCCAAGTTCAACAAACTTTTGATCTTTTATCCTTTTTATCTGGCTTTCTTCTTGCTGTTTTCCTTGACTGGCATTCTGATTTTTATCTTCCCAACATGGATTTGGGAATGCAAGAGGAGGGGTGGGTTGTGACTCAATTGATTTTGCAAATTTTTATGGTCGTGGAGGAGGTAGAAACTCTTGTTTCTTTGGAGGAGATGAATTTTTGGAAGGGAAAATGATAGAAGAATTGAGATGGGGTGGAAGACTAGGGGATGGAGAAATGAAATCAAATTTTGGGACAACATATGGGGAAACTTGAAGCTTGACACTGCTTGAAATGATACAGATTGAGAAAGAGGAAAAGGAAAGAGTATGAGATGGTGTGCTTACCCATTGACAAGGTTGCTGAATACTCCTCTCATACACCTCTATTCCCTCATTCCACTTTGCAAGTAATGGCAATGTTGTAATCATGAAGTCAAGTTTCTCTTGAGGGTTGTAATGCCTTGGAAAAGGTCCCACCCATGGACAAGGTGCTCCACAACCGATTCCAAATGCTTTCATTTGTGCTTGAGCCCTGGATTGCACCATGCCAATCTCCATTTTTTGGATTTTCTCCAACAGATCTGCATTTCCTTCTTGACTGCCCTCATAATATGCATACTCTTGTGCTTGATATGCTTTATAGCCAAACTGATTTTGGCATTACTAATATGGGTATGCATATTGGTTTTGAATATGATCAAAATGCTGATCTGGAGGATTTGAGAAACATGTTGGAGGTGGATTTGAATGGAATTGCTGTTGTAAATGTGAATTCCATGATGGAAATGAAGTCATGATTGCACAACTTCATGGAATGAAAGAAGATGGAAGAGATGCAAATAAAAATGAATGAAAATGAATGGAAAATAGGTCTGCAACTCAGAGAATGAGTTATTGACCAGATGGAGTCGCCAGATGTGTTTGCAATTGCCTCCAAAGGTTGAAATCTTCACAAGAACACATCAACCTACAAAAGATGAAGTGGAAGACCTCTAAGGTCCCACTGGGTGTACCAAAACTGTTAGTGCAAATTCACAGCACCCCCAAATGAGTTATGGATCTACTTTTCTAAGGAAAACTCATCTGGTGTGAATGCACAACATTGAGTTTTCTCCAAGGTGTGGGGCCTTGCAAGGTGAGAAAACTCTTCAGATTGAAGTTGGTTCTTACTCCTCTGTTTAGGTGTATGAATGCAATTTTACAGAGGTTATAGTTCAAAATTCTTACTCTAAAACTACTAAGGAGACATGGTTGAGAGAAACATGGAAATGGCAACAAAACTAAGCAAAAACAGAGAGGTGATACACCAAAGGAGTGTTGAACTCCTTGCTTTGCAAAAATATACACAAATCATGAAGATTGTAGCAAAAAAACATGCACCAATTACCAGAATGCAATGAAGGATTAGAAGACAATAATAACTACATGAGAGGATTGAAAATTTATCACAAAACATACATTATCATGCCCATATTTGATACGATAAATTGCAATAGCAAAGAGGTAAAAAATGTGTTACAATCTCCATAGGAGGTCTAAAACTCCTTCAAATCCACCTTGCTAAGGGGAAAAGAAGAGATTGCAAAAGCAAGAACATCCAACATTTTACAAAATGAGCCAAATTTGGCTTTTAATGGCCAAGCAAAAGAAGAGAAAGAAAAAAACACAGGAAAAAAATGATTTATGAGTTCAACTACCAATCAAATCCCTTCAATTTCACCTACAAGGTGATGGGCTTCATGGACAAACCCATACGCCAAAGTACATTGCTCTGCAGATCCAAAAAATGACCCATACTTCATTAAATTTGGTGGTTGAATGTCATTTCTATATTTTTTGTGTGCCAAAGATGTTTTCTCATTTTTCTCCCACAAATCTCCATCAAAATTCAAAATTTAACCCTCCATCATGTAGAGGTTTTCACCAGCTTTCCAATTGATATAAAGAACATGAAAAAATCTGAGCTCTGGATCAAAAGATATGGCCCTCTGAAGATTTAGGGCAAAAATGGCAAAATTAGGACAAAAAATGGGTTTGTGGGCCAAAATCTTAAATTTTTTCCCTTTTTTGACTTTGGGAAAATTTCCCAAAAATTCCCCACGCACTCTCTTCTACCACATCGTGCTTCCCAATTCACTGATGGAATGTGGGCTAGAGGTATGTCTTTTTCCTTTGATTTTTGCATTGGGAAAATTTCCCCAAAAAACCTTGCACCCCACCGCTCTACTACCACGTGGCACCTTCTAGTTGCTTTGTGGGGGCGCGCTTCTATTTTTTTCCCTGGCACCTTTTGACCACTTTGGAAAATTTCACCAAATCCTTTTGTGCCTCTAACTCCCCGCCACCAACTGGACACGTGTTACCATTTGGTTGCTTGGTGGGGTTGTGCTTCCAATTCTTCCCTTTGCACATTTTGCAAATTTTGGAAAAATTGTCAAAATTCCCCCATGCTCCCCCAATTCCACTACTGGTAGGACATGTGTCATCCTCTGGTTGGCCTGTAGGCCTTCAAAAATTTCCTTCATCCTCCTCTGCGAGCCTGTGGGCTAGATTTTTTCCTTTGTGCCTCCGCCAACTCCTTGGCAAATTTTCCAACTTACCTCCACTGCTCCCCGACTCCTGCTGCCACATGGCGCATTCTCATTGGCCACAGGCTTGTCAAGGGAAATTTTCCCCAAAAAACTTCGCCGAGCCATAACTTGAAATTTACAAGGAGTTAGGAGGAAAATTTTACCTTTCTAGAAAGGGGAAGAAAAATCTTATCTGATGGAGCCATTTCTAGAAACCCTTGAGTACTTGAAATGTGTGAAAATTGAATTTGAAGCACAAGGAAGGGAAGAATGAAGGCAAGTTAGCCAAAATAAGCAGGGGGCTCATTTTGGATAACAATTTGGTGACTCTCAGGGGTCATCTACCTACTAGATGAATGATCAGTGGCCTTTGAAGCATCCATTAGGCATGGAGTCAAGCCTGATAAACTAATTCTGATCTGAACTATGAAAATCTGACCTCTGAGCCACTTGGAAACCCACTGAAACTTGGAGCTGATCTTCACCAAAAACCCATTGAAATGGATTGTGCAAGAGCAACACAAAAACACAAAAAACTATGTACAAAATTGAAAATCATACATTCTCCAAATGGAACATGCAGAGTGTGCACAAGACACTTCTTCTGCTAAAAGAAAACCTACCTACTCTACTCTAACTGGAAGCAAAGGTGAGCTAAACAAACCTACAGCTGGTTGTGTAAAATAGCTTCCTTTCTTCAAAATGGGTAGCCATGCTAATTGATTTGGAGTTGATCATGGCTGTTAGGATGAGTGGAAAATCAACAAGAAGCTGGTCTTCTACCCAAATCAGCAAGGTGTCAACTGAAAACAAATCAAATACCTCTTTTAGTTGCTCTGCATTTGGATTGAAGAGGTATTGCAGCTTATCCTTGGTGCTTTGATGCTCATCCTCATGCTTAGAAGTAAGCATGACTGGTTGTAGCTTCTCCCTTAGCTCCAATGAAGCCAAATACCTGATTGGGCAAGGTCTGATCCATTTGATATGCCCATTTCTGATTTTCAACTCCAAAAATGGAGTCTTCTTGTAGACCTTCTTGGATGGATGGTGTGGAAGAAATGGTGAAGATCTCCTGCTCTTTTCCTTCCTTCATGGCAATATGGAACTCTTCTATAATATGCAACTCATCATTATTTATTGCAACATCCAATGAAGTTGCTTTTGTATTATTTTAACCTACTGCAATACATTGTTAGTTATGGAGTTCCTCCATTGTAGCTTTTGGAAGATAAAATTCTTCCAACTTTGATTCAAGAGGCATGTTGCAAACTGCAGGATGCTATTTTTCAATGTTCTCCTTTGTGGCACCAGGCTCTTGATGTTGGAGAATGAATGGTGGAGGAGAAAATGTTGTAATTTCAGCTGGCTCCTCCTCAATACATTCCTCTAAGTCTGATAAACAATCAAACCCTTCACTATTCTGCTGCAACAAAGCTTTTCCCTCTTGTATGGTGACCTCTAAATCTACATCTTCTTCACCATGTGTAGCTTCATTTTCAAACATGAAACTTGTCAATTCAAACTCGTCCAAAAAATCAGATTTTTGGAGAGATGAAGTGGGAGAGAAACATGAAATTTCTTGTGCCTTTTGCTCACAATTTGGACCTATTTTGTTCACCTCCACAATGGCTTCATCAATCAAATCAGCCCCTTCAAATGAAAGAAAAAATGTATCAATAATGCTTCCTTCTTCTACTGTTGCAAAAACTAACTTGATCTCATCCATTTTCTCCTCAAAAATGGGATTTTGAGCTGGTTTTTCTTCCTCCACAATGACTGATTTTGTAGTGCAGATTGGATCAGCATTTTCTTTGGGCAAAGTGCCAACATGGACACCCAACTCATCACCAACAAACTGTTGATTCTTTTCCTCTTGTTCTTGTTCTTCTTCTACTGCAAACTCAGCCTCAACCACCACTGTTGTTTCAACTCCAACTTCCTCTTTTGGCTTCACCATCAAGGGGATTTTTGTAATCCCGAATTTGAGAGCCAAGTTCAACAAACTTTTGATCTTTTCATCCTTGTTTGGCTCTTCTTCTTGCTGCTGTTTTCCTTGACTAGAATTCTGATTTTTATCTTCCCAACATGGATTTGGGAATGCAAGAGGAGGGGTGGGTTGTGACTCAATTGATTTTACAATTTTTTGTGGTGTTGGAGGAGGTAGAAACTCTTGTTTCTTTGGAGGGAATGGTTGTTTGGAAGGGAAAAGGATAGAAGAATTGAGATGGGGTGGAAGACTAGGGGATGGAGAAATGGAATCAAATTTTGGGACAGCATATGGGAAACTTGAAGCTTGACACTACTGAAATGATACAGATTGAGAAAGAGGAAAAGAAAGAGTATGAGATGGTGTGCTTACCCATTGAAAAGGTTGCTGAATACTCCTCTCATACACCTCTATTCCCTCAGTCCACTTTGCAAGTAATGGCAGCATTGCAATCATGAAGTCAAGCTTCTCTTGAGGGATGTAATGTCTTGGAAAAGGTCCCACCCATGGACAAGGTGCTCCACAACTGATTCCAAATGCTTTCATTTGTGCTTGAGCCCTGGATTGCACCATGCCAATCTCCATTTTTTGGATTTTCTCCAATAGATCTGCATTTCCTTCTTGACTTCCCTCATCATATATATACTCTTGTGCTTGATATGATTCATAGCCAAACTAATCTTGGCATTGCTCATATGGGTATGCATACTAGTTTTGAATATGATCAAAATGCTGATCTGGAGGATTTGAGAAACATGTTGGAGGTGGATTTGAATGACACTGTTGTTATAGATGTGAATTCCATGATGGAAATGAAGTCATGACCGCACAACTTCATGGAATGAAAGAAGATGGAAGAGATGGAAAGAAGAATGAATGGAAATGAATGGAAAACAAGTCTGTAACTCAGAGAATGAGTTATTGACCAGATGGAGTCACCAGATGTGTTTGCAATTGCCTCCAAAGGCTGAAATCTTCATAGGAACACATCAACCTACAAAAGATGAAGTGGAAGACCTCTAAGGTCCCACCGGGCATGCCAAAAATGTTAGTGCAAATTCACAGCACCCCCAAATGAGTTATAGATATGCTTTTCTAAGGCAAACTCATCTGGTGTGAATGCACAACATTGAGTTTTCTCCAAGGTGTGGGGCCTTGCAAGGTGAGAAAACTCTCCAGATTGAAGCTGGTTCTTACTCCTCTATTTAGGTGTATGCATGCAATTTAGGTTTTGGTTCAAAATTCCTACTCTAAAACTACCAAGGAGACAGGGTTGAGAGAAACATGGAAATGGAAACAAAACTAAGAATAAATAGAGAGGTGATACATCAAATGAGTGTTGAAATCCTTTCTTTGCAAAAATAGATGACAAATCATGAAGATTGAAGCAAAAAAACATGCACAAATTACTAGAATGAAATGAAGGATCAGAAGACAATAATAACTGCATGAGAGGATTGAAAATTGATCACAAAACATACATTATTATGCCCAGATTTGATACAATACATTGCAATAGAAAAGAGGAAAAAAACATGTTACAATCTCCATGGGAGGTCTGAAACTCCTTCAAATCCACCTGCTAAGGGGAAAAGAAGAGCTTTCAGAAGCAAGAACATCCAACCTTTTACAAAATGAGCCAAATATGGCTTTTAATGGCCAAGCAAAAGAAGAGAAAGCAAAAAACACGAGGAAAATGATTTATGAGTTCAACTACCAATAAAATCCCTTCAATTTCACCTACAAGGTGATGGGCTTCATGGAAAAACCCATACACCAAAGTACATTTCTCTGCAGATCCAAAAAATGACCCATACTTCATTAAATTTGGTGGTTGAATGTCATTTCTGTATTTTTTGCATGCCAGAGATGTTTTCTCATTTTTCTCCCACAAAACTCCATCAAAAAACAAAATTGAATAGTCCATCATGTAGAGGGTTTCACAATATTTCCATTGATATAAAGAATGTGAAAAACCAAGCTCTGGATCAAAAAATATGGCCCTCTGAAGAGTTAGGGAAAAACTGGCAAAATTAGGGAAAAAATGGATTTGCGGGATGAAATTTTAATTTTTTTCCCCTTTTTTGACTTTGGGAAAATTTCCCAAAACTTACCTGTACCCCGCTGATTCATTTCCATGTGGTGCTTCCCAATTCGCTGATGGAACGTGGGCTGGAGGTCTGTCTTTTTCCTTTTATTTTTACATTGGGAAAAATTCCCCAAAAAACCTCACGCCCCGCCGCTCCGCTACCACGCGGTGCCTCCTGGTTTCTTGGTGGGGGTGCGCTTCTATTTTTCACCATGGCTCCTTTTGAACACTTTGGAAAATGTTACTAAATCCTTCCATGCCTCTGACCCCCCGCCGCCAACTGGACACGTGTCGCCTCCTAGTTGCTTGGCGGGGTTGCGCCTCCAATTCTTCCCTTTGCACATTTTGGCAATTCTGCAAAATTGCCAAAATTCCCCCACGCTCCCTGATACTTCTTCTGACATTACATGTGTCATCCTCCGGTTAGCCCTATGGGCCTTCGCAAATTTCCTTCATCCTCCTCCATGGGCCTGCGGGCTAGTTTTTTCCTTTGCACCTCTACCAACTCCTTGGTGAATTTTCCAACCTACCTCTACCAGCCCGGCCTCCGCCACCACGTGGCATCATTTCATTGGCCACGGGCCTATCAAGGGAAATTTTCCCCAAAAAACTCTATTGGGCCATAACTTGAAAAGTACAAGGAGTTAGAAGGAAAATTTTACCTTTCTTAGAAAGGGGAAGAAAAATGCTATCTGATGGAGCCATTTACAGAAACCCTTGAGTACTTGAAATGTGTGAAAATTGAAGTTGAAGCACAGGGAAGAGAAGAATGAAAGTAAGTTAGCCAAGATAAGCAGGGGGCTCATTTTAGATAACATACATCATTACAGAGAGTGGAGGGTTTGCAAAGGGATAATCATTCACCATTGGAGGACCACATCGACACTTGGCACACAATCTATTCAGAAGAGAAGGCATGGTAGTGGGTGCTAATCCTATAAAAAGAGATGCTCAGACGAGAGACAAAGAGCCGACAAGAGGACAGAGAGATAGAAAGAGAGAATGCATAGAGAGTAAGATGATAAGTAACAAAATGCTGCAGTAATGCTAGGGTTTAGAGCACTTAGTGCTAAGGGTTGTGAGGGATGTCATAGCCTCTGTATGGCACTAGGACCAGTAACAAGGGTTAATATGGAAGGGTATAACTAGGATCTCATACCAGGGAAAATATGTAGGAGTTGAGTCTCTGTCCTTTAACATGTATGGTTTGAGATGACTTCTTTTGATTGTAATGTGGCTAACATAACTATTGTGAATGAATATATATATATATATATATATATATATATATATATATGGGTTCGTTATGTACATCATGCTTAAGGGTGTAAACCCTTGTGTTATATGACTATCATGGCTCAGATTTGGTTTATTATGCTTATTACATTGTTATTAAGATTCTGTAATGCATTAAGGTGTGGATCTGTAAGCTGCCCCTTCCACTTTTCTTTTAACTAAGTGATTGTACTTCTAATTATGTGAATAATCCTACATTAATGGAAAAACCTTCTGAAAAATCTCACATAAAGGAGGGGCTCTGTGCCCGCATGTGCCTCAGGTGAGCGACCATCGCCCGCTGGGTGATAGGTCGACGCACTTGGGGTTAGAAAATAGTATTGAGGGTAAATAAAATGACTACATCTTGGTTCCGTTGCCGGGACCTCTTTTCGAATTTGTTGTGGGAATGGGGTGTGATGACAGAGTGCTTGACCTTGGAAAATGTCGAAGCATGTTTTAAGAGCACAAAGGATGAGTTTTCCCAGAAATTTAGTACTGGACCCAATTTTGATGCACGTAAATGGGTAGAAGAACACCTGTATCATGAGCTATATGAGACCTTATTTTGTTATTTTCTAGTAGAGTTTTATGAATGGCTTTCAACGTATGCATCTAGATCAATCTGGTACTATAGATCTCGCATGTGGACCCAAGATGAATATCAGAGGCTATAGGATGTTTATTTGACTTGGACACGTGCTGTTGATCATTGGTGGAGAAGAGTGCTAACCAATTATACCCTGAAATATGCTATTTCTACGTATTCTTGTCCGGAGGTTGCTGAGTTTGAGTTCTTAAGGGATCCTAGAGGACCATTTTTACATGGTATCCCCTTAGCTATAAATATCCTGATCATTACACTGATTTTGGAAGCATTTCCTATGGCCGACTAAGATTATTTTGAGCACTAGGTGAGGAAGCTAGGGTAGAGGAAGATGGCGGACCTTTTGGCTGAGCAGGAGAGGGAAGAGAGATGACTCAAGTATAATGAAGCACTTGAAAGGGAGTTCGCTAGACAACGTGAAGTTGTAGGAGTGATGGATTTATGGAGGCAGACATTGCGGGTAGGAATTGAGGTTCACGTGGAGAACGTGGAGCCTAAGAAGTCTGTGCTACCCCATCTTGGAAAGCGCAGGAGAGAGACCCCTTTAGCTTTTGATGAGAGCTCGTCACTTGGATAAAGGAGAGCCACCGATGCTTATCTTAATTTTTCTGGTGACCAACCACTGGCACTTAGTTTTCCAAATCCAGAGATAAGTATTGCTAACCCAGTCAGTGTTGGTGGAAGTGACCGATCAACACCTAGGAGGTATAACTTTTCATTCGCAACATCTATGGCTACATAATCATTTCTTGTGTTTGGAGGTATATTTTCTGAGTGGAATTTGAGCAAGGTACGAGTACACAAAGCTTGGGTATCACATCTTTAAGTGGTGTAATATCACATATTGTTGGCACACAGTTCAACGTGATAATGGAGACACTAGGTGTAACCACTTCAGGGCCTTTACCAGCTATGGGAGGTGGATCTGGTGGAATAGGAAATAACATACCTGGCAGATCTGGTGGATCAAGAGGGACAGGAGCTAGTGGATCTATTGGAGGCAACACTGGAGGGAATCAAGGTTTTGGATTAGGCGGACATGTGCCTTAACCATCTCAGCAAGTATTTTTCAAAATGTCTTTGCATCTACCATAACATAAAGGTGTTGAGGATGCTGTAGAGCATGTACAAAAATGTGATCTGCTATGGTGCGTGAAGGGGATCACTACCCCATAATAGAAGGAAATTCAGTTTGCAACAATGTTGCAAGGACGTGCGCATAGTTGGTACCAGAAGTATGACCCCCACCAGATAGTGGTAGATTACACCATGCTATAGAATGCCTTCTTAGCTGATTTTCATATCCATAAGTTTGAACACAAGAGCATTAATGTGTTGAAGGAGATCCTGATGGCAAGAGTTTAATTGCAGAAGACAGAATGATATTCATTCAATGCGTGTCTTTACAAACAAGAGTGCAAACCCTTATAAAGGTTGCGGGTGGAGGGTGACAGTTATAACTGTCCACCATAACAATGTATTAAATATTAAACTATATTAAACTAATGCTAACATTCCCCCCCTTAATACATTGTTCGTACAAACATACATTTCCTGATAATAGGTCCCCCCCTTAAAGAGAACATCGCAAAGAGGGTCTTCACACGAGCATGTGCCTACATGGTCTCACATGGTTTTTCTAAGGTTGACCAGAAACCTAGAGGGACAGGAACACTTTCCGACTGTTCACCTCGGTGGTTTTACAGGATTACCACGAACCAAGAGGATTCTACCTTGGTGGTTTTACAGGCGTACCACAAACCCAAGAGGATGATACCTCGGTGGTTTTACAGGATTACCACGAACCCAGGGCGAGTACCATGCGCTGCTTTCAGTGCTTTTCTGTTCCCCATGACGCTCTTCAATTAGAAGGTCCCAAATAGGAAACTTCGTACCATTTGTACTTTATTAAACAACAAAACAACAGGAACATGACACAAAAATGAAATAAACAAACCAAAATTGAGGAATTGGTCCTCAATACCTTATTCGCCACAATATTTGTCAGCGGCCTCGTCGCTTGTGGCTTGCAAGAGGTCGCTGGATTTCCTCTAGCCTCCATTGTCCTCCGTCCTCTTGTACAGATGCTTACAATACTAGAGATGATGTGAAGCCAATCTCATCAATAGCTTCCTCACTCTCGTCAGAATCTTGTGGATCTTCTATATGAGCAGCATTAGCTCCATTGTGTTTTATATTTCCTTATAGAACATCTCTTGCTCGGATATGACAGTTCCACATTGTATGACCTTTCTTCTGACAACAGTGGCATTCAATCTCTTGTTTAGGCCTTAGTTTATTTTTATCTGATCTCCTATGAAATTTTCTGTTTGTGGAATAAAGTGCACTTACGTGTTGAGTATCACCTTCTGCAACATCGTCAGTTATGCATTTTTCCTCTGCGAGAAGAGCCGCGATCATGTCATCTAGAGATTTAGACTGAATTTGACTGAGAGTAAAAACAACATTGCTATATTTGGAAGAGACTATTTAATAGGATAGCTTTGACTTCTGCTAGTTGTTGGAGCAGAGACCGAAGATTATTAATGTGACTAGACATAGAAACACTTTCTTCCATTTTGAATCTATATAACTGAAGTTTTAGGGAAAACTTCGCGTTCACTGCTTTCACTCCAAATAATTGATTTAAATTATCCCACATGTCCTTGGAAGATTTATTGAGATCAACATGATGGAGTTCAGAATCGGAGAGAGCAAGGCCAATAATGGCTTTTGCTTTATCATCTCTGCACTGCCATTCTACTAATTTGGCGGCGTCTGTGGGCTTTTTTCTCTTTCCCATCTACTATACCCCATAAGTTTTTATGCATAAGTTGCATTTGAATCTTCACCTTCCATGTATGAAAGTTTAACCCCGAGTATTTTTCCAAGTGAATGTCCATAATAACTATTTCAAACACCAACAGGTTTACAAATTGGTCATTCCACTTTGCAGGGTAAAAGACAAACACTAACAGGTTGTTAATTTCTGCTCCAAAATGCCAAACAACATTACTTTTGTCTCTTCCATGCTACAAATTTCCTCTCCACGCCAAACAGGTCCAATGAACAACGACCTACAATCTTCACCCAGGAAGAGGAATAGGCACTCCAATCTTCACGCAGACAGAGGAACAGGTACTCCAATCTTCACGTGGGTCACCTTTGGTGCTTGCTTGGGCTCCTTCCACAGCTCACCTCCTTCCTGCTAGGTCTGCACGTCAATGATAGCATAATACATGCGGTTTAGATGGCACTTCTCACATACACCACCGTTGAAACCAATGAATGATGACTATCAAACAGATCGAACAGTTTGAGTCCTCCACACAGGACGCTTCCTCTTTGCATCCACGCCAAATGAAATGCCACGCTCTGATACCAATGATGGCAAGAGTTTAATTGCAGAAGACAGAATGATATTCATTCAATGCGTGTCTTTACAAACAAGAGTGCAGACCCTTATAAAGGTTGCGGGTGGAGGGTGACAGTTATAACTGTCCACCATAACAATGTATTAAATATTAAACTATATTAAACTAATGCTAACAGATCCAACAAGGTATGAAAAAGAGTGTGCGGGAATATGACACGCATTTTAAGACTCTCTTATAAAAAATGTATTATGATATTCATCCTTCTTAGCATGCTCAGTGGTTTATTATAGGGTTGATAACACCTTTTAGGAGAGTGCTTTCACACAATACTTTCACAGACCCGCACGAGGCCTTGGAGGCTGCCCTGCATGCTGAGGCTATAGGAAACATGGATACAAGTGTTAGCCCTTTTCTTGAATCTCAAATTTCTGCAATGGAAAAACAACTGGAGAAGCTATCTGTGAACTTGACGCATGAGACTTGTAGTGGCTTATGGTGCATGGATTGCAAGGTAGAGGGGTTGTTTCGCTGATAAGTTGCGTACGTATGAGAAAAATAGATAAGGTAAATGTGAGGAGGAATACCTGTGAAGTGAAGGTGGAAGGTAGAATGCACGCGCTCTGATTTTCTGATCCAATGCTGATTGTGAAAAATTCCTTTTTGCTAGGAGGAACTACCTGCGAATACAAAACAAGACCACAAGAAGAATATTAAACAATGTATGTCAGTGGACTGCCTAGTGTATGCTAGATCTAGGAAGTGTGATACTTCCTAGATGGAAGTCAATCCACTATTTAATACAACTTAATGCAAGAAATAACATAAAAATATAATATCCTACTGTAGTTGATATGATTTAGGAATCTCATTCAAATAAAATAATCAAATCTAATCTAACAGGCAAGGTCACAATCATATATGGAGTTTGGGTAAGTGGTTTTGGGTTTATATAGGTCTGACAGAGGTTTGGTGAAGGTTGCAAACGATTTTAGGTAGTATGAGAATGGGTATTAGCTTGCTGTCCTGAACTGGGTTGCCATATACAACGACCGATGCTGGTTGGGGTATGATCGACGATGGTTTAGCTATGACCAACGATAATTAAGGGTGGATGAAGGTAGAGTGTTAAAAAAAATGGATAGTCTCTTCTTGTGTCTACATAGAGAGATGGGAAGGCTTATGGCTTGGTTTCAGGTGTGATCCCAGGTGTGGGTGAAGGTTTTGAGGGATTTTGAGGTGTTTTAAGGTCAGCTCAATGAATGTCTGTCAGGAAGCAAAATAACTGACATCGGTATGATGACCGATTCCGGTGAGGAGGAAACCAACGACGTTCAAGCTAACTGATGTCAGTGATGGTGAGATGGTGGAAAGAAGATAAAAATTGGTTTGGAGATTCTCTGTGGTTATATAGAAAATGGAAGAAGGGAGGCTAGGTTCGTAAAAGTGTTAAGAAGGTTCAGGAATGTCTAAAAGCTGAATGTAGGGAGATAAAATGTGGTGGGTGGTTGGATAAATGGATTGATAGGAAGGTGGGGATAACGGGTTGCAAAAGGGGAACAATATCTAGTTAAATAAATAAAAAGGAACTATAAACAAGATAAGTGTAAAATGATGCAGATAAAAAACATGATTACTTGTATTTGCAGACCCAGGTTGATGGAGAATGGCAATGGTGATCTACAAAACTGGTGATCAGTTATGCGACAATGTTTCCTAGGATGTTACCATGAATCAAAATGCCTTTAGATCAGTCTTGGTGTTTACTGGAGGTGTATAGATGTGTGAGAGGGCTCTGGTTTGTGCTTGCATACATATATCTCTTTCTCCGAAGCTCAAAATTACCAACCAACCCAGAACAAAGGTTACCAAAATGGATATATGGTAACTGATGACGGATAGGGTGACTGGTGTCGATTAAGGCAGGAAATCCTAGGTTTTCCAAAATGAAAGATCTTGGAAATATTTTGGCTAGTTCTATCCGTTGTTGCGGACCAAAAATGGTATATTACTCTTAGATAAGTAGGCATGCTGTTAGAGGAAGAATAGGCATGTGATTTTAGGGTTGAACTAATTCTTAGTTAATTAAGGTAAGTAGGAATGAGTCTTAGTTAAAAGGAAACATGCTAGGAATATGTCTATGATGAGGTGTCTAGGTGATGTGGCGGGGTGAGCTGTTAATTAATTTAATTAAAGTAATTAAATTAATAAATATTGTGAGGATGGGTATTAATTTAATTATGGGTAATTAAATTAATATATATGTGGGGTAAAAGGGGAGTGCGACTCAAAATTTGGTGTCTACATTTTCCCCTTTTTTTTCGTGTATCTTGTGATGATAAGTGACACTGAAAAAAATAGGAAGTGGTTACCCCAAGTGGGGGTAAAAGGTGAAAGATCCCCAAGTGTGGGTGGAGGTGATCCCCCTCAAATCAGGAACTGATGAGGTGTAGGATGAAATCGGTGAGTGTTTTGATAAAGGTGGAAGTGATGAAACAAAAGGTAGGTGAGTATGGGTATGGGTATAGGCACATTGGGTAAAAGGGTAAAGGTCAAATCGAGTAATAGGTAATGGCAATCAAATACACGCACATGTATATACTGTGACACGGTACCCGGTTGAAGAGCATGCAAACTCTACATTGTCTAAGGTCAATAGGTTTATCCAAATAGGGTTGGAGTGATTCAGGTATCCAAGGTATATGATATGGTCTGGAAACACAATGTAGGTCAGGTGCAGGAACGTTTAGATATGTTCTGGTACACCAAAGTTTAGGTCGGGATAAACAACAAGACAATAGGCAAGGTAAGGTCATTAGGCCAAACAACACGGGTAATGACATCGTAAGGTATAATGAGTACACAAGTTCAAAGGTCACAAAATGTGGTTAAGGTCAAGGTATGTAGGTCAGGGCATAGGTAAGGTAAATAACAAGTCCCTAAATGTAATTAAGGAAATGTATGGGTAGTGAGTATTTGTGGGTAGGTGGTAATGAGTTTGGATAATGTCCAAGGGTATTCAGTAATGATGATTTTAGGTCAAGATGGGTAAAATGGGGACAAAATGGTAATGGTAGGTGACCGATGCTGGTTAAAGTGTAACCAAAGTCGGTATAGGATGGCATGACGTGACGGTCATGTCAATTTGGGTTTAAAAAAGGAAAATTCCACTTTTTGTGGAATCATTTGTCATTTGCTATTTGTGGAAAATGACAGAGGAGAGGTGGAAAGTTGGAAAATGATAGGACGAGACATAGAGCTGAGTTGGCAAGCCTTGTAGCGGGTGATTGATATTCGGTTGGCGGGTCCATGAGATTGGTTAGGGGGATTTGATTGGTGGTGAGGAGAGGAGTGGATTTTGGCATGGAAGAGGTAGGTGAGAGGTCAGGTGGACCACCGACACGGTGTCCAGACGTACCACCACACAGATGACACCGCGATGAGGTAGGATTCGATCCAATTCCACTCTTTGTGGTTGAAATAGTGTGTTGGAATCGGGTTGGGTTGAAATGTTTTTGGGTGGGAGTTTAATTTGAATTTGTAAGTAAAATGAATGAAGTGGGGGGGGGGGGTAGGAAGTCCAATGTAGTGTAAATAGGGGGGAATGAATCTAGGTAAGGTTTGGGTAGGTTTTTTTAGGATGGATTTTTTAATTTTTGAAAAGGGGGGTAGGGGTTTGCGGATTTTGATGTCGCGACAGTGACCGACATCGGTTGGCCTTGGTTGGCATCTGTCAAGTATTAGGTGACAGATGCCGGTTATGATGGACCGATGCCAGTCAATAGTGACCGATGCTAGTTGGTTTTAGGGGAAAATAGATCAATAAAGAGATAAGGTGGGAGGGAAAGATAAGCAATGAGACATAAAAGTGGGTGTATTGAGAATGAGTAGGGTAATAGGTACAAATGGTACGAGTTGAGGGGTGAGAAATTGGGATGGGGGAAAAGGGGTAGTCTTTACAGTTGGGTAGTGGGTACGATGTAATAAGTAGTAAGAGTTTTGGGAATAGGTTGGTCAATTAAGAGATATGTTGGGTATGGTCAAGGCTTAACAATGTTGTGTTTTGTTGGATGCAGGCTAGGGACCAGCTACAAATGAGGGATATAGTACCACCTCTGTTGCTAGTAATACGGTCGAGTGTGACCACAGATGAGTGGAGGAACATGACGGATGTTGGCTTGATTGAGATCTGATGCTACAGGCGTATAACTCGAGATACGAGTTTGATGGTCACACTCATCGATAGATGGGATTCAATGACCAATACATTCTGCCTACTGATGGGTGAGATCACTGTCACCCTGGAGGATGTATATGGGATCTTGCATCTACCTATAGTGGGGGAGTAGGTTTATTCTATCTCGTAAGAGGCATTAGGGGAGCTGATAGTGGCTGTGTTTAGAGAGGTGATGACGAAGTTGAGATACCATAGCGCGAGTTTGAGCTATGGATCCATGTATACTACCCATCCTTAGGAGATGAGGTTGGTGGTTTTGTTGATGGAGGAAATATGCTATTTTTCCTTGCCAAATGCAGAGGGTGGGAGATTCCTGTAATAATTTACGGGAGTGCTCTAGGAAATGATGGAGGAGAGGACCTATTTTGTGTGGGCACCAACATTCTTGGTGCAATTATACAGAGAGATGAGGGCCTATGGGAGACTGTTGAGGTTTAATGTGTGCTATACCTTCCTTCTACACTGCTAGGCATATGAGAACAACGCATGTGTACGTCTAGTTGGTTTGCCCCAAATTGTTGCGTTTGAGGTGAATATGATCTGATTTGGGTACATGAATTGGGTAATTATTGGTGGAAAACATAGGGTGACTAGGGCTGCACATGATGTGGCATATTACAGGAGTGTGCTAGAGGGATTGTTAGGGGTTGACATTATTTAGAGGCCATATGTTGGTTTTCCATCCTACAGACATATGACAATGGAGTTGGAGGAGCTATAACTACTCAGGTGGATAGAGGGGTGTCGTGCCGGCGAGCATGATATAATACCCATTAATTGAGTCATATGGCAGTTTGGGCTGCCCTAGGATGCGCCCCCACTGTTCCCTCAGTATAAGAGAGATGACATGGAGAGACCTATGTCTCCGCCATGACCTATAGTGATGAAAAGGCAATAGGAGTAGAGGGTGGACATGCAGATTGATGATGTCAGGGTTACCGATAGATACAGGTAGTGGTGGGTGACACAACTACGAGTGGCACCACCGAGGCTAGGGTAGCCAGACGTAGCCACCCTCACCGCTCAAGGAGATACTTTGTAGGGTCAGGTGGCCACTCTTCAGGCACATATTTCCATTGTATAGGGGTAGCTCACATGGTCAGAGGCACATGTATCCATTTTACAGGCGTAGGTGGTAGCTCTGCAGGCTCAGGTTGCATAGGGACAGGTGCCCGTACAGGGTGGGGATGGTGATGGGGGACATGTGACCACCTTATAGGCACATATAGCAGGATTATAGGGCCAATTGGCTATTGCACAGGCTTAGATTGTGGCCTTGTAGGCCTAGGTTACAACACAAGTAGTGCCAAAGGCTCCAGGATAGGGTCCCATGGTATAAATAGTAGCCAGAAAGTGTCCTATGGTATAGAGAGGAGGGCATGGTACACAGGTACAAGGTTTGAGACTAGCCCCAATAGGGTAGATCTCACAGGTGTCGCTGAGATCGATGACACCACCTCAGATGGTGCTGATGATGAGATTCAGGGATGCCCTGAATGAGGCATGGTACTACCAGGATCACCTAACTTCCGCAGGGATAGATGTCCCCTACTAAGTAGAGTACATGGAACGTTAGGCCTTGAGTGAGAGGACTAGGTCCCACACTCACACCACAAAGAGTACATGGGGCCAACGATCCCAGAGATAGGGTCAGGGTGAGGTGACGAGTTCATGGAGGCCAGACCTAGCTGCAGGATTGACGGAGGTTAGACCTAGACCCACAGAGGGTGGAGGGATGTTGGCAGGGTGCCCTACTAGAGGGGAGGAGGAGGAGACAGATGAGACTTAGATGGATATCAGGTGGGGTGATGATTAGTCACCATATATGATCAGTATATCAGTTTTTGGCATATACTAGCCTGTGTGCCGAAGATAGTGAGGATGTATCAGAGAGACACTTTTAATTTATTTTGTATCTGTGTACATATGTATGGATACACAAACTTTCCCAGTTATATAGATGATGACATTTATGGCATGGATGTTGTACTTGTGTTTTTAAATTTCCATTATTATTTGTGTATGGATGGAAACTAGGTGGATTAGGCATGGTGGAGTCAGGTCAATTTAGGCATGGTTGAGTTAGGTTGGTTAGGTATGGTGGAGTCAAGGTCATGTAGGCATGGTTGAGTTAGGTTGGTTAGGTATGGTTGAGTTAGATTGGTTAGGCATGGGGGAGTCATGTTTTTGAATTTGATTTAATTTCCAAGTTATTGGTAACATGGGAAATAAATGATGATGAATATGCATGTATGTGGGTTGAAATCTCCAATTATGTGATATCATGGAAATGTAAAATGATAGATTTATGATATGATGATGTTTATAACATGGTAAGTATGCATATTTGTATGAATGTATGTTTGCATTTTGCGTTTGCTTCATGAAAAATAGAAAACTCATTAAGGTAGAATGTTTATAGAAAAATGGGGGAAATTAGTTAGGGTAAAGAATGGCCAAGCTAACCTTTAAGGGCCCCATGCCCTGGAGAGTCTGCCTACATAGCCCCAATGAAAAGGGGCCTTAGGCCGATGTAGTTCTCCCATAAGCTAGGGAAGAATATGATGAGGTAGAGGAATGGGTTGGTAGGTTTTAGGAATGATTGAGTCTAGGTCATAGGTATGGTTGAGTCTAGGTCAACTTTAGTGAAAGAGGCATTTGTAACATATGGGGGTCGATGGTCTAGTCATGTATGGGAAAATAAACAGTTAATGAAGAATGTGAATGGTAAGAGGTGAAAAAAAGAGCTGCCTAATTGATAAGAACCATAATGAGTCTACCATACCATAGATAGGATTATGAATGTAAGACCCCAAAGGTGTTGCATGATCGATTATTTTAAGGGTGAAGAAATTCACATGATCACGAAATGTCACATTTATGACATGTCCCTTGAGTAGGCATGAAATTAAGGTGAAAAGGCGATGAGGTGAAAGAGCTTGGTTTAGTGTAACATGATGTGAGATAGCATGCCTGCTTGGTAAGAAACCCAAGATCAAGATAGGCAAGTCCATGACAAAAAAATTATATTTTTATTTTTGCTTTTGTTTTTGATAGACTGATAAATGTGGGAAGTCTATGTGGGATGTGTAGATTTGTCTCCTTGAGCTCTTCGTGAAGTTGATCGATGTGGGAAGCTTATGAATATTTTATTGTATTTTTAGTCTTCTTTTGTGATAGACTATGTACAGTATGGCTAGCTTTTGTATAGCTATGTCTATTTATAGTGGAAAGACAGAGAGAAGAGATCATTTTCGATCATCTTTTTGATGGAAGTTTGACTCAAGGAGTTGAATCCCATTTTGAAATTATTTTATTTTTGGGCTTTTAAATCATGGACAAGACTATAGAGGAAATTTGGTTCTTGTTTAGAAGGAAAAAATGGAGCATACAAAGGTTAACTATGATGACAAGGTTGTAAATGATGAATGGCCATGGGATTCCATCTTGAAAAAATATGAAAAGTATCCATGAGAATCATGTCATGAGTAGAGCTGTGGTACTCATATTGAAGATAAGGCTGAAAGGTGATGGGTAATCACATGATTCTTGTTTAGTCATTGGTCCCAAGAATTGGAAATAAGAAAGGTGAATGATGCTCAAGGGATGAGCATGAAATAGGAAAAAGGTGATGTAGGAATTGAATTCAACAATAGAATGGTCGAAGATGTAAGGCATTGAGGGGCTCAGGTTTGGGTTTACCTTCAAGTGAAGACAAACGATAAGCACCTGACCCATAGGCATGAGTCACGATATAGGGTCCAAGCCAATTAGGAGAAAATTTTCCCCGTTTACTTTTCTCTTCTTTGGTTACATGTTGATTTTCCTTCAGGACGAGGTTGCCGACCTAGAAGGTTTGTTCATGGACACATTTGATACATTGTTGGTATATTTGGAGATGGTTGAGAGCATTAAGACGACGTTCATCTAATAACTCAAGTTGTGCCAAACAGTCCTAGCGAAAGTCATCATCGTTGAGCATGTCTTTGAGTGAGATACAAAGAGATGGAATCTAGAATTTGAGAGGCAAGACAACCTGAGTACCATAGACCAGAGAGAAAGGTGTGGCAGCAGTTGAGGTGTGAATACTAGTATGGTAAGCCCACAAGGCAAAAGGAATGTGTGTATGCCAATCCTTTCCAGTATCATCAACTACTTTCATAAGAATTTTTTTCAAGGTTTTATTGGTTGATTCTACTTGGCCATTGGTTTGTGGGTAGTAAGGTGAAGAGAAAATAAGTTGAATGTTGAAGGCATCATAGAGTTTTTGTATGGTTTTGTTTTTGAATTGTTTTTGGTTATCAGTGATGAGGCGGTGAGGAACACCAAAGTGGAAAATAATGTGATGATTAATGAATTCACATATTTTCTTGGCTTTTATAGAAATGAGAGGTACAAATTCAACCCATTTAGTATAATATTCAGTAGCAGTAATGATCCATTGATGTCGTTGTGAAGAATGGGGATTGATCTCTCTGACAAGATCCAAACCCCATTGGGAGAAAGGCCAAAGGTCTCAGACGACCTGCAAGGCATGACTAGGTGTGTGACGAAGATTAGCATGTTGCTAACATTTCATACAACATTTGACATAGTCACAAAAATCATGGTTGAGGGTTGGCCAATAATAGCCTAGGTGAATAATGCATTTAGCGACAACTAGGCCACTGAAGTGACCTCCAAAAATTCCGTCATGAACTTCCTTTATGGTGTATGGAATTTCAGAACTTGTAAGGCATCGTAAGAGAATACTAGAAAAGCCACGCTTATAAAGAAGACCACCAATGATGACATAACGAGAGACATTTTTGAGAAATGTGCGTTGTCCATTATGAGTAAGGTTGGGAGGTAGAATTGAAAGAGAAAGGTAGTAAAAAAACTTCTTATACCAAAGGTCACGTGGGTCAAATTCAACAACTCCAACGAGGTGAACATCCCGAAGTGAATAAGAAGGTGATTGAAAACATTATACTATGATAAAGATTTTTGAGTCGAAGGGTAAAACATGTATATGAGACATAAGACAGGCCATGGTAACTACAAATTTATTAGTAGAGTGCAGAGTGGTTTGAAGTTCATAACGATCAAAGGTAGTAAAAAGTATGTCGACATGGTGTTTATAATTTTGAAGTATTTCATTATGACACTGGTATATACCATTGAATTGGTTTACGACCAATTGAGAGTCACCAAAGATATTAATTGATTTAACGTGTAAGGGAATGACGACTTGAAGACCTAATACAAGTGCTTCATATTCGGTGATGTTATTAGTGTAATCAAAATCTATTTTTAAGATAATGGCATAGGTTCACCATCAAGGGGGATGAGGATAATACTTGTGCCACCTCCACGTTGACATTTTGAACCATGTCAAAGAATAAGGTCATTTGGTAAATGGTATCATCCAAAGAGAGGGTAGTAATGGATTCATCTGGGAAATCAAAGTTAGAGGATTGATTTCTAGAGAGGGGTGCGTCTGTAAGCTGGTCAACAATGGTTTGGCCTTTGATATATTCTTGATGAATGAATTTGAGGTTGAGGTCTGCGAGAAGCATGAGCCAATGTGCAACACATTGATGTTGGTAGGGTTTGGCATACATGTAATGTAAGGGGTCAGTGTTGGTGATAAAAAAGGTTTTGTGGTTGAGTAGGTAATGATGAATATCAGTGGCGACAAAAACTAAGGCTAAGTATATTTTTTTGGAATGGGTGTATTTAGCTTTGTAGTCCAAAAGGGTACAAATTATGTAATAAACCGCTTGCTCCCAATGTTGCTCATCATGATGAGCAAGCATGGCACCCAAGGATTGATTAGTAGAAGAAATGTATAGGTACAAGGTCTGGTCATCCTTAAGAGAAATGACACTGGGTTAGAGAAGGTATTGTTTTAAGGTGTCAAAGGATTTGTGGCATTCATCATCCCATTTGAAGGAGACATATTTTTTGAGGAGATGATGAAATGGTTGGCAACGGTCAGAAAGTTGTGAAATAAACTGATGAATAGATTGCAACTTACCTTGCAAACTTCGAAGTTGGCTGAGATTAGTAGGTGGAGGAATTTTGAGAATAGCCTTTACTTTAGCAGGGTCAACTTCTATGCCACACAAAGAAACGATGAAACCAAGGAGCTTGTTTGAGAGAATAACAAAAAAAACACTTCTTGGGATGAAGGTGAACACAATACTTGATGAGATGGTCAAAGATGACCTTCAGGACTGTGAGATGTTCAGGCCCAACATTTGGATTTGGAAAGAAGGTCATCTACATAATCTTCCAGTATATGATGCATGATATCATGGAAGATATAAGTCATATCCTACTGATATGTAGCACCAACATTTTTAAGGCCAAAAGGCATGACTCGATAGCAGAAGGTCCCCCAAGGGGTGATGAAGGAAGTTTTGTGTTGATCTTCTGGAGTGAGTAATATTTGATTATAACCCGAGAAACCATCCATGAGTGATAGCATCTCATGGCCGTGGTGAGATCAACTAGCTGGTCAATACTGGTAGAGAGGGAAATCATCTTTGGGGCAAGCTAGGTTGAGGTCACGAAAATCTGTGCAAATGTGAAGTCCCCCTGTCACTTTTGTGATAGGGATGATGTTAGAAATCCATTGGGGGTAGTTGATGGGTAGAATGAAGGAACCTAAGAGAAGGCACTGAATTTATTCTTTAACAAGGAGATCAATGTGAGGGTGCACTTTCCGCAACTATTGTTTTATGGGTTTGGCATCAAGAATGGCTATGATATTGTGGACCACAATGTTGTGGTCAATACCAGGCATATAAGCGTAGGACCAAGTGAAAGCATGGTTATGATCCCCGAGGAAAGAAGTAATGGCTTCATATTCAACAACATTCAAAGATTGGCCTATCTTTAGAATTTGTGGGTCATACTGAGTGTGAATGTTGATTTTGTTAGTCAACTCATTGAACATGGTTTGCATCTTAGAAGGAAATGACCAGTGAATATAAGAATATTCCGCACCAAGGTGAGTGAGGATAAAATCATCATCCTGACATTGAATGATGTTTATAGAAGGCGTATTGTCATCGATCATGTCAGGATATAGGAAGGGAAGAGAAGAGGGAGCCTCACCATGGAGTTGATAAGTCAAAGGTCCCAAGGAAATGGTGTTTATGATTTTTTTTTTAGGAGGAATGGATTGTGGATCCATCAACTCCATTTTTGAGGGTGGTGGAGTTGGTAAATGGGGTGAAGAAGGTTTGTTATCCTCAATGAGTTAAATATGGGCCTTATTGGAAGATAGTTCGACAAAGCCAATACCAATGTGGTCCTGGTGTTTATGGGTGGTACATGAGATGACAGTATGACAAAATTGTTCATAAAAATCAAATCCAAATCCCTTCCATGCACAAAGGTGTAGGAAAGTGTGGGCGAAGCAGCAGTTGGTGAGAGATTGGAGGTCGGATGAAAATGGTCGTGTTTGGGATGGTAGTTCAGGTGAATAGGTGGAAGTATTGAGTCCCCCATATGTGAGGTTGGTATGAAGGTGGGGAGGACCATAGGGAAATCTCTCGCCTATGTGGTGATCATAGTCAAGATGTTGGTGAAGATTTCCATACTCTTATGGAGTGAGGAATGTATTGACATTGTATAAGCGGTACTCCCCTAGAGTGAGGCATTGAAAAACACCTTCTAAGGGATCAGTGGTTGATATGTGGGTAGCGGGAATAGATGAATTACTAGGTGCTTGGGAAGAAGAGGTATGGGTTGGTTGGGAAGTAGATGGGTTATTTGCGGAGGCTACGATATTGGTGGGGATAGAAGAGTTAGGTGTGGGAGAGGTGGCGGTGACACTGGTGGATGGGGTTGTGGGTGAAGGAGAAGTGGAAACGGAATTAGATGCCTTAATTGGTACAAGGACATCATTAGGTTGGTATAACATGTTACAAGTTTTGAATGGTGATGGGTCAGCTAGGATGGTGTAGTTATGCCCTTCATGTTCAAATTTTAGACATCAATGTAAAGTTGAAGGAACACAACCCATAACGTGGATCCAAGGTTGGCCAAGTAACAGATTATACTGGAACTCTCCCTCTAGGACGTAGAATATTTTTGGGATAGTATGGGGACCCACACGAACGTGGAGGATGGCAGTGCCGAGGGTAGAAGTTATAACATCATTGAATGAGCGCAACATAACTGGGCTATTATGCATGTAATTGGCGGGTATGTGCATTTGGTTGTACGCATGGGAGGAGATGATATTAATACTGGTACCACCATCAATCATAACACTTTGTATATGTATATTATTGATAAAGACAGAGATGAAAAGAGCGAGATTAGGGTTGTCGGATTGGAGGGGTGCAATCTCATCATCAGAAAAGCTGAGAGTGGCTACTTGGTGAGTAGGTGGAGGTGTAGAGGAAGGGGGTGAGTTGGTGAGGGAGGCCACATGATGAGGGGTAATAATGGAGGCCACAAGTGTAGGGTCATTTGGTAACACCTTAATAGATTGGAGGACCTCCATGAGGGCTTGGTGATATGACTTAGAGGTTTGGATGAGGTCGTACAAAGACATTTTGAGAGGAGATTGGTGCAATTGTTTGATCATTGTATGGTGGGTGACCCCATTAGAAATAGGGTACGTGGGACCTCGAATGGTGATTTTGGGTGTGGGTGTAGATGGTATGTTGGGCACAGGATTGGTTGATGGGCTGGTTTCTTTCTCCTTTCCTTTGTCTTTCTGGGCACGGGTAACAACCTGGATCATGTTAATATGAGGAAGAGAGGTAGATGGAGAAGGTGTGCCATGAAAGGTATAAGGACATGATGGATAAAAACCTAGTGGAGGATAAGAGCCTTGTGAAATGAGTAGGGCACAATGACATTTAGGCAGAGTTTTGGCTATCTCTCTTATGCAGACCATGTTGATCTCAAATTTTAGAGGTGGATAAAACGGTTATGGGGGTGGAGATACTGGTTGCTAAATGGGTAATGGAAGAGGATGTGGGGAGATTGGTGAAGGTAGAATAGGGTCCTTGTCTAGAAGATCACCGTCATTAAAAATTTCTTCAGGACGACACAATTGGAGAAGAGTGATTTTTAGAGCCTTACAGTTCTCTACATTATGCCCTGACACATGATGGTAGGCACATATTTTAGTTTCATCAAACCCTTTTGGTTTGGGTTTGAGTGGGTCGTAAGGTCTAAGAGGTGGTAATGTGATGACAGAGGTCTCTAGGAGGTTGACTAGAATAATGGCGTATGACCCTACCAATGGATCACAGTGTGAAGTGAGCGTGGGTTTAGGTTGAATGGTGGGTGATTGTGATGGGAGAGGTGTCACAGGAGGTGGAATTTGAAGAGGGGTAAGTTGGACCACCAGTTTGGGGGGTGGTACTATCTTAGGCTTAGGTTGCAACTTCTTGGGTAAAGGTGTAGTAGATGAATTGGCAATGGAAGGGGCTGTAGATCTAACCACTTCTTTGTAGGGTAGTGGTTTTTTCAATTTTGGCTGTAATTTCTTGGGTAAAGGTGTGGAAAGGACGTGCATGTAGATGTAAAGATATGGAAAGGAAGTTATGGGGAGAAGGGGAAATTTTATCCATAGAAGGTGGGATAATGGAGGTGCATGGGTAGTGAAAGTTGGTTGGTAGGGAGGTTGAGTGGAGGGTAAAAAGAGAAGAAAGTCTCATAGGTAGGTGAAGCTATGGGTTGGTGGGGGTATAGGTGGTATCGAGATACAGGTGAAAATAGAGGTCTGTCAGGTCGATTGGCATATTAGAGGATCATGGTGAAGAGGCGAGGTGCTGCGTTTTTGATTTACTATGGGTAGGAGGTTGCTTGGCCAGGGTTGAAGGGTAAGTCCTAGGATGGATGGAAGAGGAAAAGGTGAAAAAGGCATGATAGGCGAGACTAGTGTATGTGGCCAAGAAGGTTGGGTCTTCCTTTTAGGTAGAGGAATTATTTTCATGTGGGTTTGGGAAGATGTGGCTAAATCCAACTTGACAGGTGGATGGGCAAGGCTTGATGTTGGCATGACCCCTAAGGTAATGATGGGTTTAGATGTGGGAGAAGATATAGGTGCAGGTAGGTTCTTAGGCATAGGTGTGTGTTTATTTATGGGAAAAGGTTCAGCTGTAGGCAAGGATAACGAAGAAGAAGGCATTTCTAACATGAATAGTTATGGTTTATTTGGTCACTTGAAATAATTTTAGATAGATCATGGAGGTATTAGTGAGTGACATCTGCATTTGGTTGAAGAAAGGGAGTAGAAGGTGTCCCCAAAGTAGGGATTTATCAACATAATCCAAGCGGTCGGCCATATTTGAAAATGGTACTACTGTAAGAGAGTCCGATGTTGATTTAGTAGCAATCCCTATAAAATATGTCTGTGAGATAGGGAAATGGTTGGATTCAGACTTTGTGGGTAAGAGAGCCAAAAGTAGATCAACATGATCTTGGAAGGCCAATGGGGAATTATTACCTACAAGTAGAGGTGATTCTAAAGGATCCTCTATGGGGAGGGGATAAGATGTGTGAAATGAGGTAGGATCTCCTTGCAATGGAGAAGAAGGTGAACATGAATCTCACGTGGGTAGGAGAGTTAAAAGTATTGATTATTCATTAGTTTGTGAGGTGAGTGGTGAAATGGGATTGGTAGAAATGATGGGTTCTTCCAAAGGAGGAGGAGGAGATGAATGGGAATCTTCTATGGGTGAAGGAGTAGATGAGGTAGGCTCTTCTGTGGGTAGGGGAGCTCGTGCTAGGATTTCCTTGATGGAAGGAATAAGAGGAAATTGGGGAATGGCCGGTATGTTATCAAAGATAGCTTGGACTTCACGGACATTATTATTATTGGTTGAAGATTCACCTAGTTTGATTAGAAGATGGGTATGATTAGGGAATGTATTTTTGAAGATATTTAGGTTCTGGGTAGCAGGTGCATTCAGGTTGTCCAAGACTAGGTCTCCATTATGTAACATTTCTTGGACGATATTTTTGAAGGTGATGCAATTACCATTGATATGACCTTTGACACGATGATAGCTACAAAAGTCATTTTCTTTATAGCATGTGGGTATGGGATGAGTAGGGTCATGGTTTTATGGGTGGAAGGGTAATGGCACCATCCTTAAGAAGATTTTAGAGGACTAAAGAATAATGTTCCCCTATTGGGGTGTACTTCTGTTGCTCTCGTCTAAATTGAAAAGTTTGAATGGGAGAGAGATTAGAGGAAGGTTTTGCTTAGTTAGATGGGTGAGATAGACCAGCCTTGAGAACTACTGCGTTGGAAGATCCCTTAGATTTTGAATATTTGTTCTGGGGTTTTGAAGACGAAGAGGAATCATTTGATTTTTATGTGACATTTTTGTTACGTAGCTAAATTTTATTTTCTTCGATGGCATGAATTTCCATTTTTCACGCCATGGTAAATGCTTCATGAAAGGTATGGAAGGTTTTCACTTCCAAGGTTAGTGAGATGTGCCTAGTGCAAGCCTGAGTGAACAATTCTATGAGCTTGGTTTGAGGTAATTGGAATGTGAGTTGGTTAATGAGGCCACGCCAACGAGTGAAAAAAGTCAGCGATAGACTGGTCATCATATTGTCGTGTTGAATAGAGATCGGTCATGGTGACTTTCTTGACAATGTTGATAGAGAAGTGGTCTAGAAAATCTTGGGCTACCTGGTTAAACAAGTAAATGGAATGTCTAGGTAATCCACTATACCAATCTAATGTGGGTCCTGTCAAAGACATTGGGAAGGTCCTTAGGAGTAAAGCGTCATTGTGGGTGATTAGGTGAAACCCATGTTTGAATGACCGCAAATGTTGCTGTGGGTATTCTTTACTATTGAAATGATTGAACTTGGGCATTTCCCAATGCAATGGGTATTGAGTGAATAGGAATAGATGGATGAGTAGGCTCATTACATATTTCATCATAAGTTAGGGAGTTGCACGAGCCAGAAACTGATGCTTCTAATGTTTGCATATTTTCCATCATCATCTTAATGAGGTCGTTGGTGGGCTGTGATGAATGGGCACCTCCTGCAGTATAAGAGGGTTGATGATGAATATATGATGTGGGTGACATTCCAGTATATGGTGATGCTGAATAGGAGGACTGTGAAAGGGGAATAGACGTAGGTGGCACATACCCAGAATAAGCGACAGATGAGATCGGGGGCTATTGGTAATATGTGTATGTAGGTGGGGTAGTCGAAATGACTCTAGTAGTAATTGGGGGAAAGGACCATGGGATGGAGAGGACAAGGTTTTGGAACGGGGTAGTGGTTACTGACACCATGGGTGGTTGTGATGTAATAGGTACATGTGAGATAACGGGTAGTAGATGGGGCTATGCTCAGGGTGGCTGGTGAAGGGAACAATTGATACGATGGTGTGATAGATGTTGTAGATGTAAAATTATAATCGGGTGTGGGGCCTAGCTGAGAGACCACATGAGGGTAAATTTGATGAGGGTAACACCTGAGCTAGTGTAGTTGACACGGGAGTGGGGGTGAGGGTAGGAGAGATAGATACATGCATGTCGTATATCAACTGTCTTGAGGAGTCTCATGTAGATGAGTGGGAAAGATAGTATCGTAGGGCCATAGGATTATGATCAAGGAGTCTTGACAAATTCCTCGTCGCCAGTATAAATGGTGATAGGATGAGTTGGATCCATATGTGACAGGATGGAAGGTAGTGATGGGCTAGGTGGGAGTGGCTGATGGCTGGCATGAAATATAAGGGCATTAGTTTGGCTGTAAGTCAACACCATGTGAATTAGTGTTGACCTGGTAAAATTGTATTCTGTAAATGACACAAAAAAAAGCAAAAGCAAAGAAGGATGAAGTCTAGGAGATAAATCTGGTTAGGTGTTTTGATTAAAAATCAAACACAACAACCGATGATGGTCAACTTGACTAATGACAGTTAAAGGGAAACCAATGAAATTTATGATAACTGATACCATGGTCACTTTGGGGAATCATACTAGTTTTAGCAAACGAGGAGCAAAAACTGATGAAAAATGAAAATAAAATAAAATAATGGAAACTGTACTAGGATGTGATATGAAAGTTCTGGGGATATGACGATGATCATGAGGACCAATTTAAACAGAAACAAAATATTTGATGAATTCTATTTTTGGGTAGAATGATACCAAAAAGAACTAGAAGCTAGACACTCGGTTTGGTAAACCAGATGACAGTCAGAATGTAAACTGGTGAAGGTCGCTGGACCAACGCTGGTTACTGTGAAATTAGAAGAAATGAAGAAAAATGGATTTTTGTGAATTAAATTAGATGAAGAATCAACCCAGAAATTTGAGAATTATAAAATGAGGCCTTGATACACTCAGAAACAGTTATAATAATCCAACTATGATGGTGGAGTGTGAAAGGAAGAAGAAAAATGGATAACCGTATCTTCACAACTCAAAACACTAGTCAAGAACAAAGCTAAGAAAAACACGTAATCCTACACGTGAATTTTATGTTGTTTTTAGCTTATGCTATTTAAGACCAACTTTTGAATTTAGAATAATTTTTTTTGTTGGGAAGGCGTCATATGAAGAGGGAAATTATAAAAGGGTGGTTTCAGGTAATGTTATGGCGGGGGAGGTCCTTTCTCTGAGGTAATGACTGGATAGAGAAACCAGCTGGGTGCCCACTGTCAATCCTTTGATTGTGTGATCGTTGACTTATTCTTCCAAGTGGGGTGTTGTTTAAGAAGATGTGGAAATTCAGATTTGTGTAGTCTGGCAAAGAGAGAGAGAAGAAAGTGCTTTCTATGGTTCAATTGTGTCAACCATCAGCTGGGCATGACTTCTAGCGTATAGGTTGCCCTCATTTTTAAATGTGAGCTAAAATGTAGCATACAAGGATAAAATGCAACAAATTTTAGAACCCAATGTTGATAACTAAATTTGATGTAGCAAATGATGAATAGGTCAAGAACGTGCTATTTCACTACTATGCAAATGCAAGAAGGAAGAATTGGCTCGTTTTAAGAACCAAATGAAAAATTTTGTTTTGAAAGTTAGAAGAAAAGAATATTACTAGGGAGAAGATTAGATGTGTACTTTTGAAAAGGAGAGAAACACACAAAAAGTTTCCCTATATGAAGAAAATGTAATGAACCCAAGAGTGGGTCCCACCGGGTGTGCCAAAATGTTTCGCCGATAAGTTGCGTACGTATGAGAAAAAAATATAAGGTAAAGGTGAGGAGGAATACATGTGAAGTGAAGGTGGAGGGTAGAATGTGCGTGCTCTAATTTCTTGATCCAATGCTGATTGCGAGAACTTCCTTTTTGCTAGGAGGAACTACCCACAAATACAAAACAAGACCACAAGAAGAATATTAAATAATATATGTCAGTGGACTGCCTAGCGTATTCTAGATCTGGGAAGTGTGATACTTCCTAGATGGACATCAATCCACTGTTTAATACAACTCAATGCAAAAAATAATGTAAAAATATAATATCCTACTATAGTTGATATGATTTAAGAATCTCATTTAAATACAATAATCAAATCTAATCTAACAGGAAAGGTCACAATCAGATATGGAGGTTGGGTAAGTGGTTTTGGGTTTATACAGGTCTGACAAAGGTTTGGTGAAGGTTGCAAATGATTTTGGGTAGTATGAAAATGGGTATTAGCTTGTTGTCCTAAAATGGGTTGCCGGAGTTTGGGGTCTGACCGACGATGGTTTAGCTATGATCGATGATGGTTTAGGGTGGATGAAGGTAGAGTGTTAAAACAAATGGCTAGTCCCTTCCTGTGTCTGTACAAAGAGATGGGAAGGCTTATAGTGGGGTTTCAGGTGTGATCCCAGGTGTGGGTTAAGGTTCTGAGGGATTTTGGGGTATTTTAAGGTCATCTGAATGAATGTATTTCAAAAAGCATAATAATCGACGTCGGTCTAATGACCGATGCCGATGAGGAGGAAACCAACGACGGTTAAGGTGACTGGCATTGGTGATGACGGGATGGTGGAAATAAGATAAAAATTGGTTTGGATATTCTCTATGGTTGCACAGAGATTGGGAGAAGGGAGGCTAGGTTCGTAAAAGTGTTAAGAAGGTTTAGGAATATCGAGAAGCCATATGTAGAGATATAAAATGTGGTGGGTGGTTGGATAAATAGATTGATAGGAAGGTGGGGATAGCGGGATGCAAAAGGGGAACATGATCTAGTTAAATAAATAAAAGGGAACTACAATCAAGATAAGTGTAAAATGATGTAGATTAAAAACACACTTACTTGTATATGTAGACCCAGGTTGATGGAGAATGGAAATGGTGATCTATGAAACTGGTGATTAGTGCCATGGAATCATTTCCTGAGTTGTTACCATGAATCAAAATGCCTTCAGATCACTCTTGGTGATGGCTAGAGGTGTCTGGATGTGCGAGAGGGCTCTGGTTCGTTCTTACATGCAGATATCTCTTTCTCCAAAACTCAAAATTTCCAACCAACTCGGAACAAAGGTTACCGACATGGATATATGGTAACCGATGATGGTTAGGGTGATCGGAATTCATTTAGGGTAACCGGCATCGGTTTAGGGTTAACCGACATTGGTTAAGGCAAGAAATCCTAGGTTTGCCAAAATAACAGATCTTGGCAATCTTTTGGCTAGTTCTGTCCATTGTTGTAGATCAAAAATGGTATATTGCACTTAGATAAGTGGGCATGCTCTTTGAGGAAGAATAGACATGTGATTTTAGGGCTGAAATAAGTCTTAGTTAATTAAGGTAAGTAGGACTGAGTCCTAGGTAAAAGTAAACATGCTAGGAATAGGTCTATGATGAGGTGTCTAGGTGATGTGGTAAGGTGAGATATTAATTAATTTAATTAAAGTAATTAAATTAATAAATATTGTGAGGATGGGCAATAATTTAATTGTGGGTAATTAAATTAATATATATGTGGGGTAAAAGGGGAGTGTGACCCAAATTTGGTGTCTATAGGGGCATATAAAGGACAATTGTCCTTGTAGAACGTTTTGCGCCATGAGAGTGGACTATGAGATTTTTCTTAGAGATCATGATGCAAGTAGGTGCCCACTACTATAATGCACAATCCATAAAAAATGCATCTCGCTATTACAAGATTTGCACCTCTACTACTCATAACACCAAAGATTGTAGATTGATTGACCAGATACATGATGCTACTGATATTGGTGTGCTCCAGACCAACATTGTGAAAAATTCCAAGGATGATGGTCATCACTATGAAGGGAGTGCGGAAGGAGGGGCACATGGAAGAGGTTATCGCGGAGGATTTTTTGGTCATGACAACCTCGGAGGAGGAAGAAGTGAGTTCCCACGTGGAACTTGTTATAACTGTGGATCTAAAGAGCACTATAAGCGCGGATATCCTCATTTAATATAATTCTCTTGGTGTGGGAAGAAGCATAAGTATGAGGAGTGCCTGGAGATATTTGAACATATGAGCTAGTAACACTGGAAAGACAAAGGCATCAGGATGGTAAGCATAAAGAAGGTCGACTTGCAATGGATGCCAAGGGTGGCGCACAAGTCAGAACTAGAACCTATACTAGTGATGACACGAGGTGAGGCTGCATGTGCCAGGGAGATACCAAGACAAAAACCAATGATTACAAGAGAAGATGTGGTGTATGGTAAGTATCCAGAACCTTCTCTTTAGAAAGAGGTTTATCAAGAAACCATGGATGTAATTCAAAGCCTACAAGGAGAGATCCAGTGCCTGAAGGAGCAGTCAAGGAAGTTAGAACAAAGGAAGAGCGCCGAGGCTCCACAGAGGGATTTGGATGAAGTTAGGGAAGTATGAAAAATGTTGAGGTAGGAGAATATCATTACATTGTTAGGGGAATGGTTACAGGAGAAAGTACTGCGTGCCGGAGAAGAGCACGAGAGGCACATTCTGCATGCTAACCTTCCTCCCCACAACCTCGACTATGATAAAAAGATCACCTTGAATGCAGGTGTGAATGAGTGTCTCCTAAGAAATATTATAATTGACATAGGTGTGGAAGTCAATGTTCTCACCATGGACTCCTGGAACCAAATGGGAAGGCCCCCATTACAACCATCTTGAAATGTGTTGTATATGGACAATAAGATAAAGGCAATGCCCATTGGTGTTTTAAAGGACATTTCTATCACTATCCAAGGGGCTAAATTCACTAGAGACTTTGAAGTATTAGCACTTGCTGAGGCAGACAAATTTCCAGCATTACTTGGGCACCCTTGGTGCTATAAGAACAATGCTAACCTACATTTCAATAAGGGGTATATAAGTTTTGAGAACAAGGAGGAACGTGTTATCATTCCTTTGATGGGTGGGAATTCATCACCCTATACTGAGCCCTTAGGAGAAGAAGACCAAGAAAAAATATATGTACGTACTATCAGGGACCCTGAGGTTATGTAACCAACAAAAGGTGTTATTCATTAGGAAGATGCTCAATCTATAAGTGATACAAATAGTGTGGCATGTGACAATTGGGCCCATGGGACATATGAGTTAGTCAAAAGGAAGTTAAGAGGATCTGTGATGAGAGTATCAAAGGTGCACTCAATTAAGCACCTGGGAGGAAAGAATTTTCCAAGTTATTCTGGAGGAGCCAACCTTGATGTTTTCTTACTAGAAATGTAGACCCAGTGGAAAAGTGAGATCGAAAGAAGAAGGATTCTCAACTATAAATTTCTCAAGATCACAACACATTGGTGGACAAAACATCATGATAGCCTTCTAGAGTGGTGTAAAGTAAGAATTACGTTCTCAGTTAGGTTTTCCCGGAGCAATGCACCCACTATCATATAAGACTATTATGGGAAGGAATGTACCTCGTTTCACATCCAAGCATGTGAGAAGGCCTGGATGGAATGCACAAAAGATTTGCCACCTTCTTTATGGGTGCATAAACTATATTCCACCTTATAAGGATGTGCACGTGCATGGTACATTCAATCAGAGATGCGCCATTAGACAAGAAATTCGCAGGAGTTGACGGATGACCTCCTTCAAGATTTCAAATATCAGAGTACCAAACCATCATTATATGGGGTGTTACAGGTTGTTAAGTGCCTTATGATCAGAGATAATTCCATGGTAGAGGATAGAATACTAGAATTATTGGGTGAACTTTGTTTATAAGTGTTCTTTGATGAAGAAGAATCAGAAGAGAAATAACTTGAGCACGCATGCATGGAGAAAGAAAAAGGGAAATTGGTCTATGTGATGGATGTTGAAGAGGTGGAAAATTTGGATGTTAACCATACTGAAGGTACGTGAAAAGTTATGGATAGTACTGATGAGCAAGTGCGTGCCTACCATGAACCCTTGAAAACCAAGAAGGTTAACATTGGTTTGGAGGCCGACCCCAAGGAAGATACTATTGGGGACTATTGGTCAGAAAAGAACGTTTCAAGGATCATTGATTTATCGTGTGAGTTTTAGGATTTATTTCCGGTGGATACCATGAACTTAAAAGAGTTCACCATTATCTTGGGATATGCAGATTAAGCTAAAGGAAGGAGTGCGACCAATTCAGAAGAGACCTTACCAAATGAATCTAATTTTACACGTCTGGGTCAAGGAGGAAATAGAAAAAATGATCGGATCAGGCATCATTGAGGCTATGTAGGAATTAGAATGGATAATCCTCATGGTCATAAGAATTAAAAAGGATGTAAGGATAAAGATCTATGTTGACTACAGGGACCTAAATGTGGTATGTGTTATTGACACTTTTCAAACCCCATTCACTGAGGAGATCCTAGAAGGAGTAGCTGAATGCAAAATCTATTCTTTCACAGACGTATTCTTAGGATATCATCAAGTTAGAATCGCAAATGAAGACCAAGAATAAACAACTTCCACCACTAAATGGGGAAGCTTTTCCTACATGGTCATGCCTTTTGGACTAAAAAATGCATTTGCTGTGTTTTCACGCATTGTGGTGCAGACATTTCAAGACTTCATCCATAAGTTTCTTCAAGTTTACCTTGATGATTGAACGGTATATGGATTAGTAAGGGATCATTGTGATAATATGAGGCTGATGTTTGAAATATGTCGGCAGTTGAGGATATCCCTCAACATTAAGAAATGTGTTTTTGTTAATCCATTTGGGACCTTTTTGGGGCATATCATATGTAAGGAAGGCTTACTGGTGGATCTTGCCAAAGTCACCGTTATTGTGGGATTAGGCGAATGTACCAGCCAGAGTGCAGTGCGTGGATTCCTTGGGCATACGGGGTATTACCAGAAATTTATTAAGGGGTATGCCAAGATTATCGTGCCATTGGAGGAGTTACTAAAACACAAAAGTGCATTTAAATAGGGAGAGGTGCAATAGAGGGCGTTTGATACATTAAAGAATAAATTTATCACTACACCCATATTACACTTTCCTTCTTGGGATAATGCATTCCATGTACATGTTGATGCTTCGAGGATGACGATTGGGTAAATATTGACACAACCTGGAGAAAGATTTATTAACACCCCTTGTGTTTTGCTAGCAGAAAGTTGACACCAAAAGAGAAGAACTATACTACTACTGAGTGCGAAGCACTATCAATGATCTACACGCAACAAAAATTTAGGAAATATTTGCTAACAAAACACTTTATCTTCTACACGGACCATATGACATTGAATTACTTGGTGAAAAATCCTATTTTATTAGGGCACATATGTCGGTGGGTCTTGTTATTTCAAGAGTTTGAGCTTACAGTTGTTTTTAAACCAAGAAAGAGTAACTTATGACCTGACCATTTATCAAGGATTGACTCAGGGGAGGACATGCAGAGCATTGAGGATACAATGCCAGATGCACAATTATTTAGGTTGTGGCATGTGCCCTCTGATTTAGAAGATATTTTTGTGTTTCTCAAAATAGGTGTGGCGCCAGAGGGAATGAATAATTTAGAAAGAAATGTTAATTAGTCGAGACTTATACAAGATAGACCACGATGAGGTTTTACACCAGTGTGTGTTAGAGTATGAACACATTGTAATCATGGAGGAAACACATGGTGGGATTACAGGAGGAAAATATGCAGGGAATGCAACCGTGCACAATATCCTTCTAGTAGGTTCTTGGTGGGAAATGATTTATAAGGATTGTATTGAGTTTTGCAAGGTCTGTAACCATTTCTAATGCCTTGGAAAACCATGAAGAAGAGATGAGATGCCCTTGAGACTAATAGCTAGCACAAAACCATTTGAGAATTGGACGATTGATTTTGTAGGACCGATATCACCTACCGTGCAAAGGACTAGTTCATGCTATATCATTACCTGTACTAACTACTCAAAAAGGTGGGCAGAGGAAACACCTACAAAGGACTATACAACAGAAACAACAACTAGGATCTTATGGTGAAATATAATCACCAGATATGAATGTCCCCTAAGTTTAACAAGTGAGAGGGGTACCCATTTATTGAATGAGATGTCAGAATCTTGTTGGTAGAATTCATGGTAGCGCACAAAGAGACTACCCCTATCACCCAGAAGATAATGGAACTGCTGAGGCATTTAACAAAATTCTGAATCACATGTTACCCAAGATTTGTGATGTGGGAAGAAAGGATTGGGATGATAAAGTTTTTGCTATGTTATGGTCATACCCAATTTGTTTTTGGCGTGGAAGTGGTGTTACCTATTGAATTCATATTACCATCACTGTGTATATCACACGAAGGAGGGTTAGTTGATGAAAAATTGCTTGAGGAGAGGATCGATAGGTTAATGCAGTTAGATGAAAGGAAGGATATTTCTTGTTGGAGTCAAAAAATAGAAAAAGTCAAGAAAAAGGCATGACATGATAGAAAAATAAAGAAAAAACAATTCGAGGTTCGGAAGATGGTTCTATTGTATGACTCAAAGTTTCTGCACCATCCTTGGAAATTCAAAATCCACTAGATGGGCCCATACCTTTTTATCCTATATACTTGATTAAGGCACTTTCTAGATACAAGCGCTGTATGGAACAATGTTACAAATCCATTTCAATGGGAGTAGGCTGAAGCCCTACTATAAATAAGTCTTCCTTGTGTTTATAAATAGGGCAATATTGCCATTTAGCCTAGGATTTCCCTTAATGCATTTTCATTTCTTTGTGTTTCCCCTTATCATTGCTTGTTCGATTTCTTTTTGTTTTTTGTTTGTGTGTTGTGCACTGGTATCCACTTATTATTTTCAAAAGTTTTCTATGCGTAGAGGACCATGCATCTATTTTTGTGTTGGGTGGAGTAATGTGACAAGTAATGGAAGCTAGTAGTAGAATCTGTGTTTCGATGGCCCGGATTGTAGGATTAAAAGAGCATAGTTTGGAAGAGTGCATGTAGAAAAGGTAGACATAAGGATTTTGGTGTCAGGAAGGATTTACAAAAACCATGTATAAGTATGAGAATCACAGGAACACCATGAGGTAGGCGATGTCAAAAATCAGGGTAAGGACATAAGAAATGCCTTCGACGCTACAAGCGCGTGCATAAGAATATTCGTTCAATAAGGGTTTTTGTGCACCAAAAGGTTGTGTTATCCAATTTTTTTATTAGATAATGAGGGTACCTTGGAACTTAAAAATACCTTTATGAAACACTTCGGGACATTACAGGTAAAATTTTGTGCTTTGGGGACATTTACAGTGTCTCGGGAAGTTTTGAGGTCATTGTGGGCTGTTTGGTATTGAAGGTTCATGGATTGCACAAAACAGGAAAGTTGGCCTAGAGGCACACTTCTAGTTAATGCAGATAAATTGATCAAATCAATAATTTATTTTTAGAATATCTTACCAGGTTTCGATGACTCTCCTGGTTTCAAACAAGAACCCAAGATAATTAAAATCATGATGAAAGTCAGTTTGGAGATCATAGTAACACCGAACCAAATTAGCTCACTGAGCATCTTAGTGAGCTTCTCGGTAAGATAGTTTTATATGATATGGTCTAGTTGTCTAAAGTCTTGTGTTTATAGCTCAAGTGAGATAGTTGAACATGGAGGTCTAAGCTCAAGTATCTAGTTCAAATGACGAATTATGTGTCTGAGTTGTTTTAGAGTCATCGAGCTGAGAGGTTGAGTTGTGGGTGCATTAACGTGAAGATTATATGAAGACATGCTCGTGATGTTGGAGTTCAAGAGGAATATCTCAAACTACAACTATCTCATGGAAGTCAGTGAGGAGGTCCGCGATTAGATCTATGTAAAGCTCGATAGTCTAACACGCGTTTGAGAAAGAAAAACCATCGGTGAATTCAAAACATTGAAGGGTGAAGGACCTCAACCCTGATTATTCATGGTAGAAGAAGATAGAAGAAATCACTCATGGTATGAGAAAATAGGTGTTGATGGATCTCATAAGCAAGGTGTTGCCACAGTGAAAGGGTAACGAGGCCATCCTAATGATTCATCAATGCATGTAAGTGCTAGTTTGGTAGAGTGAGTCAATGTATTGCTCAAACAAGGTTATAACGAGGTGCCAACATAGCCATTGGGTGAGCCGTTGTGAATCGGCTCGTATCATGTCAATCACAACATGGAATGTATGGGTGAAATAATCTGAATGATCTCGTTTTGGAGGATCTCGATCACAGGAATTTAGGAGCTCGATGAATGGATTCGCAGTAATATAAGTGAAAAACTCGTAATATACCAAGCTAAGAAGGATCTTGATGTAAAAATTGAGCTCATGTGGCTGTGCCATTTAGGTGAGAAAGGATTGATTCATGGTGAGCTCATGAATTATCACGACGATTCAGTGTAAAAGTGGGGATCAAGAATCGATACGCTAAGTTGGTTCACAAGAGTATGGTAAGCCATTATAATAATCTTGCTCGCGGGGAATTTTGAAGGTTGCAGTGATGGTGGAGATAACATGATGGAAAACCATGGTAAATTCCGTGCTTGACCCAAAAATTGCCTCAGTGGGAAAAAATTCAAAGTGAAGCCCAAGCTTGGTCATCTCGGGATGTCGGGTCCACTGAGGAGATGTGACAAGAAGTGGGTACTATGAAAGAACTCTCCCAATGAGTCATCTTGGTTCGATGAAGTAGTGTTGAAGTGTTGAGGGGATGAGAGTATCTCAAGTGGTTAAATATTAAATGCCAAGTTTAGTGTCGACATGATGAAGAGGGGTATGTTCCGTGGTGGTTGGATTGATTTTAAATGGTTGGTGAGTAAAGAATGAGTTACTTAGTAAAAGTGCTCACTCCATGCTTTACTCCATTTAGAGGTTAACACGATTTCGTTGGAAGAAGCTCATTCAAGCTATAATGTAGAGATTCAACCAATGTAAAACATGGCATGTGGAGTGCCATGCGAAAGGGCTGAGTTAGAGGTCGAAGTTCAATTGGAAGAGTTGTGGGCCGATCTAAGGCCAAGTTGAACATGAGTTGGCTGAGTCATAAGGAAATGTGGAGCTCAGCAGTCAATGCAATTTGTTTGAGAGACCACCAATGCATAAGGAGTAGCACGACTCGTAGGAGTTAACATATGGTTTTGAATTTGGATTCATGGCGAGGGAGACATAAATCGATGGGGCCAAGGAAATGGTTCTTGCAGCAAACGTGTTCTAGCTCGGTGAGTCACGAAGAGTTTAAGAGCTCTCACAAAATGAAGACATGGAACTTGAGTTTCTCAGGGAATTCTAGGAGTTATCAATATGCATCGCCAGGTATAAATGACACAGAGTTTCTAAGATCAAGCATTGCGGAGAGATCGATGGTGTCAACGAGCTAGATGGAGGAGGGTAGAGCTCGAGTCATTTGAGCTTGAGTCATTCGAGCTCGTTGTGGCTAAGGTAACTTGGTTGAATTAAAGGTAATGTTGAGATCAACATAAATCCATGCATGAGTTGAGTTATCCACCAAGAATTGCATGAGTTCAGAGTAGGATCAATAGAAACAGAATGAAAAAGAGCTCGTTGACTAAGCCAAGTCATGGCTCGGAGAGTCATAGAAATGGATCCATGTTGAATGAAGGGATGAACTTGGTGCTCAACGAAATACGTGAAGTAGCTTGGTCGATGCGTGTAGACTAGAGGAGATTGGTTCGTAATTGGAGCTTGGTCGATGGAGGAGCTTGATGTAAAATGGAGCTCGATTACAGTTAGAAAAAAAATTCATTCGATGCAAAGCTCATATCATGGGAGCTCATGGCTAAGAAGATAAGAGGGAATGGATCTCAACAAGAATGAGAAGATTTTGATGGAGAGTTATTTGGTGATGACGAATACACGGGAGGAACTTGGTGATGTTCACAGTGTTGGAGTGCAAGGTCGATGAAAGAGATCACTTGTGACAATGGAGAACCTGGCTCATCTTGGCTGCGTTGACGAAAGAGCTCGACGTCAAACATAATGACTCGGGTCGAGAGTGGAAAAGTTCATGTAGAAACAAATTAAGCCAACATCATGGAGCATAGGCCAAGTTGACGGTATAGTTCCAAGGTAGTGAATGTAAGTATGGAGCTCATGGATGAACTCATGCATGCGGTCTCAGCTCTCAGATGACATACTGAGCTCACTGCGGTTACAAGAGGAGCTTGATTCTTACATAGGATTTTGGTTTCACATAAGGATGGAAGATCTCGATGCCTAACTTGGTGATTTGGCTCAGTGAGCCAAACAACGAGTTGGGTTGTTTTGAACCTATTTTCATGGAATCCCCCTTCAGTGCAAACCAATCCCCAAGGGGGCCCACCATAATTTTAATTAAATTAAATTTTTTATTAAAATATTTTATTAATAATATTTATTATTATTATTAAAAATATTTTATTTAAATATTCTATTAATTAATTGAGGATTAAGTCAAGAACATTAATGGCACATGATGGAAGCTTCTCGAAGTGATTCAACCAACTATAATAAATACATCATGTACCTTTAATTTAGGAAAGGAATTTATGAATTTTCCTCTTCTCTCTCACATATTATTCTATAAATGTAAGTTGGAATCTCATTCAAACAGGTTGGAAAAGTTAGACTTCCGAGACAAGTGTATAGTTTTCAAGAAACCTCCTTCTTCTGCAAGTTGTTCTTATATGTTGAGGGAAATTTCAAGCCTCCTTTTAAGACTGTAATGGAAACTATTTCCTCTTCTGAATGTATTATGCATTGTGCATGTTATTGAAGTAATAAAAGTGTTTGTTTTGTGACTAATCTTGGTCCTTTCATGCTTTTATACTTCGTTGTGCCTTTCTCATGCTTGCAGGTATACTGTGCAAGTTTAAGTTTCTATTGTAGGTTCTTGGAGTTATGTGATTATCAAGTGGTGGAGTATTTCATGCACTTGATTTTTGGTGTTTGTTGACCCTTCTCAAGTTCATCCTTCTTCACTGGAAGACTAATAGATTACTTTGTTTGATTGAGTTTAACAAAAGGAACACATGCTTCCTAGTATGTGGTATTATGTACCCTCTCTAAGTTGTAGTAGGTGAAGTTGACTTGTGGTGCACACACCCTCTTCAAATCAACCCTACCTGAGTCTGGAAACACCCTTTATTTAGTGCATCACCATCCCTGGTATAGTTTCATTTCTTGTAAATTTATTTCCCTAAAACCCATGAAAATGTTAGTATAGGTATAGATAACTATTTTATTACACTAGGAGTAGTATAACATTTAGTTTAGGAAGAGGAAGTCGGTCTTCTCCGGAGGTTCACCTCGAACACAAGTCACACAGCTTGAGAGGTGATCCCATGATTCCTAATCACACCGAATGTCCTGTTCACATTCTAGCCATTTAGAGGGTACAATGATTTGGTGATAATAGTATTTGTCATGCTCAGTGGGACCAAGAGTTGGTAATTATCTTCTCACTTACACATATAAAAGTACCTAGTGACTCTATATCTCTGGATTCCAAATATCAGTGTGTTAACTTATGCGAATAATTCAGACAAGAGATATTTAAAATCAAGGAAATTATCAACATATTGAACTTTCCTTGTCTCCTCCAAAGAGAAGTAGAATAGGCGTTTCAACATCATCAGTTGCAGCTTTACCTCGTAGAGATCATTCAAATCCTCCTAACAGAAGGTTTCCTCCACCAAGGAACAATTGACCCTTGGTCACCATGACAACCAATGCTTGTCCTCCTTTCAATTCCAACAACCCGTTGCTATTAGCCCAATGAGATGCTATACCTACATCTGCTTTGAAAAGTTTTCCATTTTATACTAAAGAAACTAATGTCACTCCCTAGGAGCACATTTTGGATGTGGCTAGTATTTTTTTAGTGCATAATATTATGGAGGATAGCATGGTGGTCAAAATTTTGACTACTTTATTTAAAGGTAAAGCACTTCAATGGTTTCGAAGCTTAACTGCTAGTTCCATTACTACTTGGAACGAGTTAGGTATGAAGCTCTGCAAACAGTTTGAGGAAAAAAGTGATCACATATCACTTATGGAACAATTCACTACCATAAAATGAGCCCATCAAGAATATATGAGTGAATTTAATTTTCAGTTTGAAAAAACTTTCAACTGAATCCCAATGTTCTTAAGGCCATCTCCAAACAATGCATTCTTGTATTATTTACGGGCCTTAAATAATGATATAGCAGTTATGATTCAATTTATGGGGGGAACTACAATTCCTGATGTCTACGAGATCACTATAAGGGCTGAAAATTATTTAATTCAAGCTAGAAAGATTGCACCTAGGCCGCCCATGCCTTTGCTTTCTGAAATCGCAGAAAAAAAACCAATCATCGCGTTTGTTCCAACACATTCAAGTCAATCAACTGTGACTGTACCTATTCATTCTAATGATCTGATGGAGGTCAAATCGCTATTGCAAACTTTTGGGAATGATATCGTTGCATTCAAGAGGAAACAATTTGAATATAATCATCCATATTAGCCACAAAATCAGCAGTATCAGGCTAGCCATCCTCCTTTTCAAGGGAATAATCAGCCAAAAAATCAACCTACAAATCAATCTACGAATTTCAATCCTTTAAAATTTCAGAACCCTCTTACTGGTAGCTCATCTAGAGCCATATTACCTATCCAGAATAATCTAGTTCAAGACTACGAATGGTGCTATCCTTATTCTCAACCCCACATTTTTTTTTGTCCTAATAGAGTTCTTAGCTGGGTCCTTATGGTTTAAAGCATATCGAACCCTATAAAGCCAACAAAAAATTTGTCTACGCAGGAGATAATAGATCAGCCACAGGAACCTGAAGAAACCACTTTTCTAAATTGGCAAGCAGAAGATTTTATCAAGTTGAATATAAATTCCTCATCAGTGGTGGAAAACACTCATTCCAAGAATAGAGAAATGGAACCTCAACCTTCTAAATATGATCAAGCATCTGATTCACAGCTTCAGCCACAAATGGCTATTGATAAAGATGTGGGAAAGAAACTGCCAGAAACACCTGCTAGCCAAGCTGTAAGGAAAGAGGGTTCTTTAGGAATCATGGTACCCAATAACCAATTTCCAAAAGAAGATTCTAATACCTAAAGGAATATAAAAAACTTGGAAAAATTCCATTTCACATAGTAGAACAGATGAAGAAGATCAACTTGATCATTACTATGTGGGACACACTCTCAATTCCTTCTCAAAGGAACCTATTGAGAGAGGATATAAACAATTTTGGTACAAGCGATGGGTCATCAAGTCATGGAGCAACAACCTCTACAATTGTTTTTCAACCGGAAGGGAAAAGTATAACTAAATCTAAAAAACCACTACCATTCTATATTTCCCTAATCAATGGTGACCACCTGGTACATAATTTCATGATTGATTCTAGTGCCAGTAGCTCAGTCATGCCCAAAAAATTTATAGATGTAGTAGGCATACAATATGCACCAATTGCAAGAGGATTTTTTTAGCTAGATGGCACAACCATTAGAATAGTTGGAGTTATCAAAGGACTTCAACTTACTATCCATACATGTCCCAGTTTTTCATTCACACAAGACATATCGGTCATCGATCTTCCTCCTCTCTTTGCTATCTTTCTATCATGAGATTTCACTGCCAAGATGGGAGGTTATCTATCAGCCAATTGGTCACATATGATTCTCAGGAATCGATACGGAACCAAAGTGACTATAAGGGAAGATCCAATCTTCCATAATCATGTATAACCTTACACTACTAGTCCTATAAATGGGAATTACACCATCGAATATCCAAAAGAAGAAGACACTGATCATGAACCAACTACTCTCATAGAGAAAGTTCCTGATACAATGCTTGATGAAGTAAGTGTAGATCACCAATATGATCCCTACTATGATTTATTGACGGAGGAAGAATTTGGTTTGCTATTTTTGGAAGAAACATGATTTGGTACATACTGCATTCATGAAAAAGATACAATCATACCACAATTTTTCAAAACACCAAGCAATTCTGAAGGACAGTGGCAATTGTTCTTTGATGGCTCGAGAATTAAGAATGGATCCAGTGTTGGTATTATGTTAATTTATCTAGGGGGAGATAATTAATTCTCATCTTTCTAGTTGTAATTAAGTTGCACTAACAATGTTGCTGAATACAAGGCCCTTGTGCAAGGAATCCAGCTAGCACAAAAGAAGGGACTCAAGGCCCTGACTGTTTTTGGATATATTGAGTTAGTTGTTCATCAAGTGACGACACATAGTGCATCCAAAAATGATCTTTTAAGATCATACAAGAACCAAGTCTGGGACTTGATTGAATATTTCAAAGCATTTGGGATCCATGCAGTTCCTAGAAATCAAAATAAAGATGCTAATAGGCTTTCTACAATTGGATCACAATACGAAATACCTATTGATATCATGAAAGAAGGGTAGAAATTTTTCAAAATGGTGGTTCGACCTGTAGTACCTGATAATGTGAGTAGCTAGGAAGTGTTTGATAGTGAAAAAAAATTGTCCTTTTCCTTCAAGAAGAGGAAAAGTTTTCTGACAAAAATCAAGATAAGTTGCAAGAATCATATGATGATCAAATCATATAGTTGAAAAGCAATAAAATATGAAAAGGCTTAGTCACTTTGGAATCCATCTTCAATTTAGATGATGAAGGTAAAAGACAAAGCTCTAACATGGTGTTCAAAGAAGAATATTTTGAGGAAGTCGAGGTAGCAAATGAAAAGTTTCTGAAGATCCAAAAAGTATGCACTCCCAAAGAGAAAGAAGCTTTTGTCAAATTTTTTCAAGAATATAATGATATTTTCACATGGATCTATAAGGACCTACATGGTTTTGATCTAGGTCTAACACAACATACCATCGAAATGGATCCTAATGCCAAGCCAGTTGATCATAAACAGAGGCCAATTAATTCCAAAATCGAGCCACTTATGAGAAAGGAGATAACCAAACTCATCGAGGCCTATATAATTTTTACCATCAAACATTCCTCTTTGGTATCCAATCTGGTTCTTGTAAGGAAGAAGAACATAGATATTTGGTTATGTGTGGAATTCATGGATTTGAATCATGCGTCATTAAAAGACCATTATCCTCTTCCATCAATGGAGAAAATCCTTCAAATGGTGGCAGGAGCTCAATAATTTTCTTTGCTTGATGGATATTTAGGTTATAATTAAATTCTATTCCAAGAATATGATCAATTCAAAATGACTTTCACTACCAAGCGGGGAACATATGCCTATAAAAAATGCCATTTGGATTGTCCAATGATGGGTTTACTTTCCAAAGAGCCATGAACATGGCATTCAAGGGACTAATCAACGATATCATATTGGTTTACCTTGATGACATAACTATATATTCTAAGCATGCAAAAGACCACATAATGCATCTAAGGAGGGTTTTCTAAAGGTGTAGGGAATTTGGGGTTTCACTTAACCCCAAGAAATGTATTTTTATAGTGCACGAGGGAAATTTTTTGGGGCATTTTTTTTCAATGGATGGAGTGTCAATCAATCCAGCCAAGATTCATTTGATTTTGTCCTTATCTCTTCCAAGTCACAAGAAGGGTCTCCAGATTTTTCTGGGAACCATAAATTTCATGCAGAGATCCATCCCTCAATTTGCAACATTGGATAAACCGTTGATAGCCATGCTAAAGAAAAATATGCCATTCTCATGGAAAAAGGAAGGAAGGGAGAGCTTTGAAGCCATCAAAATGGCCATTTCTCAAGCTCCCATGCTAGTAACCCCAGGTTTGATAAAGATTTTATCCTTTATGCTTTTGCAGGTCAAGAGAGCATTTCAGGTATCCTCACCCAACAAAACAAAAACCTGATGGAGCAACCGATTACTTTCATTAGTCAATCCCTCAAAGACTATGAGCTCAAATATTCATTCGCTGAAAAATAATTCTTTACGGTTATTCAAGCTTTGAAGAAATTCAAGCACATGTTGTCCAACAATAGAATTCATCTAATGGTGTCTCATCTAGGTGTCAAGGAATTTTTGCTAAAGAAAGAGATGAACGAAAAGTGTGATGGATGGATCACAAAGGTGATGGAGTATGACGTACATATCAAAGTTACCAAACTTTTCAGAGGTAAAGGTTTGTGTCAAAAAATTGCTGCAGACATGGAATCAAAAGGTGATGAGGATGCGACGCTCCTAAACACTGATGAGAGTGATGATCAAGTTGACTGGTTATCCAAAATGAATAATTTCCTTTTATCAAGAGTATATCTTGTGAACATGGATAAAAATCAAAGACAAACTTTTCATCTTCAGTCTATTCCATATGTTCTAGTAGATAACGTTCCCTTTCTAAAGGATTTGAACGGTGTTCTCCTTTGGTGCATGAGACCAGAATAGGTAAGTAAGATACTTTAATAGTTTCATAATGGCCTATCTGGAGGACATTATTCTACACAAACAAATGCTACTAATATCATGCGAGCTGGATACTATAGGCCATATTTGTTCCAAGATGTCCATCTCTGGGTAAGGAAATGTAAGGGATATGCCTTCTTCATGGGCAATAAGAATTTTCCAGCTCTTCCGCTGCATCCAATTCAAGTGGATCAACCCTTTGTTCAATGGGGGTTGGAATTCATTGGAATGATTAATCCTCCATCCAGTGATAGACATAAATGGGTCCTTACTGCAAAAAATTATTTTACTCGATGGACAAAGGCCGTAACATTGAAGGAGAGCAATGAGAAGTCAATATTTGATTTCTTGGAAGGTATACTGACAAGGTTAAATGTTTTGTTTACAGTCATTTCAGACAACACAATGGATTTTCTTTGTATGAAGTTGAGTGAATGGGCTGTTAAAAATGGGGTCTACCTCAAGACTTTTTCTAATTACTATCCATAAGGAAATGGATTGGCTGAGTCGAGATTTAAAAACCTCATAAGGATTATTAAGCACACAATGGAGACTAACAGGAGGACTTGGCATACACATGTTATGACCACCTTATGGGCAAATTGGATCACACCTAAAAGGGACATAGGAAATTCTCCTTTCATGCTCGTATATGGAAGAGAAGAAAAACTTCCACTCTCCTTGGAATTACCTTCTTTGGAGTTAGCTCATTAGCTTGAAGTTATGGAGAGTGATCCTCTAATAGTCAGGTTTTCTGAACTCATGGAGTTGGAAGAAGTATGAAACAAGGCTATGCAGACTTTGGAGCAACATCAGGCTCATCTTAAGAAATATTTGTATAAGAAGGCGTTTGATAAGAATTTTCAAGAGGGAGATTTAGTTCTCAAATGGTATGAAGACAAGGCCAAGCCAGGAAAGCACGCCAAGTTTGGTGCTCTCTAGAGTGGGCCATACATCATCACAAGTTGCAAAGAGGCAAATTTATTTCGTATATCTAGGATCAATGGAGAAGAAATTCCCATTCATGTGAATGGGATATATCTTGAAGCTTTTTTAGAAGCGTTTTGTCCCCTGTAAAGTTTAGTTAGGTGTTTTCCTCCAAGTCCTTATACACATTGTTGTGTTTTTTTGTTCTTTTTCTTTATTCATTGTTGTTTTTTGTGTTTTTCTTGCACATTATATCATCATTGGAGGTTTTTCAAGGAGAAAGAAGGTTTAAAGTTTCCATAAGAGTTTCATAATGCTTCTTCAGTAGAAATTCCATAGATGCTAAGTTTTAATTCGATTCAATATACCTCATGCCCAACATTTTAGGGAGGTCCAAGATCAATAATGCTCAAGAGGATTTTAGGATCCATTACAATGAATCAAATCAGTTTTGGGATTATAATATTGACTCAATGAAAAATGGATGACTTAAGGCTACTTGAATCATGCTTAATAGGAAATCATCCTCGAGAGGTTACCAAAAATGTTATCCAATTTTTCTATTGGATAACGAGGGTACCCTAGAACCGGAAAATTCCTTTATGAAACACTCTGAGATATTACAGGTAAAATTTTGTCCTTTGGGGAAATTTACGGTGTCTTGAGAAATTTTGAGGTCATTATGGGTCGTTTGGTCTTAAAGGTTCATGGATTACACAGAACAAGAAAGTTGGCATGGAGGCCCATTTCTAGTCAATGCAAATAAAATGATCAAATCAATAATTTACTTTTAGAAGATCTTACCATGTTTCCATGACTTTCCCAGTTTCAAAAAAGAACCCAAGACAATTAAAATCATGATGAAAGTCAATTTGGAGATCATAGTAGCACCAAATAAAATTATCTCACCAAGCAGCTTGGTGAGCTGCTCAGAAAGCAAGGTTTATATGATATAGGGTATTTTTCTAAAGTTTTTTGCTTTTGGCTTGGGAAATCTAGTTGAACATGGAGGTCTAAGCTCAAGTATCTAGTTCAAATGACGAATTATGTGTCTGAGTTGTTTTATATTCATCGAGTTGAGAGGTTGAGTTATGGGTACGTTAACGTGAAGGTTATATGAAGACAAGATCTTCATGTTGGAGTTTGAGAGGAATACCTCAAACCACAACTAGCCCATGGAAGGTAGTCATGAGGTCCACGATTAGCTCTATGTAAAGCTCGGCTGTCTAACATGAGTCTAAGAAAGAAAAATCATGGGAAAATCCAAAACATTGAAGGGTGAATGACCTCAACCATGCTTATTCATGGTAGAAGAAGATAGAAGAACTTGCTCACGGTATGAGAAAAGAGGTGTTGATGGATCTTGGAAGAAAGGTGTTGCCACAGTGAAAGGTTAACACAACCATCATAATGATTCATCGATGCATGCAAGTGATAGTTCGACATAGTGAGTCAATTTATTGCTTGAATAAGGTTGCAGTGAGGTGCCAACATAGCCATTGGGTGAGCCATTGGGAATCATATCACATCATGTTGATCATAGCGTGTAATGTATGGGTAAAATAATCTAAATGAGCTCATTTTTGAGGAGCTCGATCATAGGAATTGAGGATCTCGATCACAGGAATTGAGGAGCTTGATGAATGGCTTCGCAATAATAAAGGTGAAAAACTCATAATCTACCGAGCAAAGAAGGATCTCGATGTTGGAATTGAGCTCGTGTGGCTGTGACATTTGGATGAGAAAGGATTGATTTGTGGAGATCTCGTGAAGTATCATGATGAGTCATTTTAAAAATGGGGATCAGGAATCGATACACCAAGTTGGTTCACAAGAGTATGGTAAGCCATTATAAGAATCCTGCACTCAGGGAATTTAAAAGGTTATAACCATAGTGGAGATAACATGATGGAAATATGTGGTAAATTCCATGCTTGACCAACAAATTGGCTCAGGGGGAAAAAATTCAAAGTGAAGCCAAAGATTGGTCATCTCGAGATGTCAGGTCTGCCAAGGAGATGTGACAAGAATTGGGTAATACGACAGAACTCACTCGACGAGTCATATTGGTTCAGTGAAGTAGTGTCGACATTTTATGGGGATGTGCGTATCTTAGGTGGTTAAATATTAAATTCCAAGTTTAGCATCGGAAGGATGAAGAGGGGTATGTTCCGTGGTGGTTAGATCGATTTTGAATGGTTGGTGAGTAAATACCAAGTTACTCGGTCAAAGTGCTTGCTCTATGCTTTAATCCATTTGGAGGTTAATACAATTTTGTTGGAAGAAGCTCATTCGAGATATAATGCGGAGATTCAACCAATGTAAAATGTGGTGTGTGGAGTGCCATGCGAAAGGGCCAAGTTAGAGGTCAAAGCTCGATTGGAAGATTCGTGGGATGATCCAAGGCCAAGTTGAACATGAGTCAACCAACTCATAAGGAAATGTGGAACTTGGTGGTTAATGCAAGGTGTTTGAGAGACTACCAATGCATAAGGAGTAACTTGGCTCATTGGAGTCTACATATGGAGTTGACTTGGGATTCATGGTGAGGAAGACACAAATTGATGGGGCCAAGGAAATGGTTCTTACAGCAAAGTTGTTCTAGCTCGGTAAGCCGCGAAGAGTTTTTAGAGTTCTCATAAAATGAAGAGGTGGAACCTGAGTTTCTTGGGGAATTCTAGGAGTTATCAATATGCATTTCTAGGTATAAATGACACAAAGTTCATGAGATCAAGAAAAGTGGAGAGATTGCCAATGTTAACGAGCCAAGAGGAGGAGGGTAGATCTTTAGTCATTCAATCTTGAGTCGTTCGAGCTCTTCATGGCTAAGGTAGCTTGGTTGAATTTAAGGAAATGTTGAGATCATCATACATCCATGTATGAGTTCAGTTATCCACTAGGAACTACATGAGTTCAGAGCAGGATCAACAAAAGTGAAATGAAAAAGAGCTCCTTGAGTAAGCCAAGTCATGGCTGTGAGTCATAGAAATGCCTCAGTGTTGAATGAAGGGATGAAATTAGCACTTAGTGAAATACGTGAAGTATCTCAGTCAATGCATGCAGACAAGAGGATCTCAGTTTGTAACTGAAGCTCGATCGATGAAGGAACTCGATGCAGGATGGAGCTTGGTTGCGGTTAGAATAGAAAGTCATTCGAAGCAAATATCATGTTGTGGGAGCTCATGGCTAAGAAAATAGGAGGGAATGGAGCTCAAAAATAATGAGAAGAGCTTGATGGAGAGTTATTTGGTGATGGAAAATACACAGAAGGAACTTGGTGATGGTCGCATCATTGGAGTGCAAGGTCGATGGAAGAGATCACTCATGACAATGGATAACGTGGCTCATCTTAGTTGTGTTGATGAAAGAGCTCGATGTCAAACATAATGAATCTGGTTGAGAATGGCCAAGCTCATGTAGAAACAAAGTAAGCTAGCATCGTGGAGCACATGCTGAGTTGGCCACGCATTAAGCCGAGTTGACGACATAGTTCCAAGGAGGTGAACGTATGTATGGATCTCGTGGATGAAATCATGCATGTAGTCTCGACACTCATATGACATACCGAGCTCTTTGCAGTTACAAGAGGAGCTTGATTCTTACATATGAGCTCGGTTGCATGTAAAGATGGAAGAGCTTGATGCCTAACTTGATGATTTGGCTTGGTGAGCTAACCACCGAGTTGGGTTGTTTTGAACCTATTTTCATGGAAACCCACCTTGAGTGCAAACCAATCCCCAAGGGGGACCACCATAATTTTAATTAAATTAATATTTTTATTAAAATATTTTATTAATAATATTTATTATTATTATTAAAAATATTTTATTTAAATATTCTATTAATTAATTGAGGATTAAGTCAACAACATTAGTGGCACTTGATGGAATCTTCTCGAAGTGGTTTAACCAACTGTAATAAATACATCATGTACCTTCAATTTAGGAAAGGAATTTATGAATTTTCCTCTTCTCTCTCACATATTCTTCTATAAATGTAAGTTGGAAGATCATTCCAATAGGTTGGAAATGTTAGACTTCTGAGACAAGTGTATAGTTTTTAAGAAACCTCCTTTTTCTGCAAGTTGTTCTTGTATGTTGAGGGAAATTTCAAGCATCCTTTCAAGACTGTAATTGAAACTATTTCCTCTTCTAAATGTATGACGCATTTTTCATGTTATTGAAGTAAAAAAAGTGTGTGTTTTATGAATAATCTTGGTCCTTTCATCCTTCTATACTTCGTTGTGCCTTTCTCATGCTTGCAGGTACAATGTGCAAGTTTAAGTTTCTATTGCAGGTTCTTGGAGTTATGTGCTTATCAAGTGGTGGAGTATTGCATGTAGTTGAGTTGTGGTGCTTGTTCACCCTTCTCAAGTTCATCCTTCTTCACTAGAATACTGATAGATTTTTTGTCTTATCGAGTTTAACAAAATGAACACATTCTTCTTAGTTTGTGGTATTCTACACCCTCTCTATGTTGCAATAGGTGAGGTTGACTTGTGGTGCACAAACCCTCTTCAAATAAACCCTTCCTGAGTCTAGAAACAATCTTTATTTGGTGCATCACCATCCCTAGTATAGTTTCATTTCTTGCAAATCTCTTTCCCTAAAACCCATGAAAATGTTAGTATAGGTCTAGATAACTATTTTATAACACTAGGATTAGTATAACATTTAGTTTAAGAAGAGGAAACCGACCTTCTCCAAAGGTTCACCTCGATCCCAAGTCCCACAGCTTGAAAGGTGATCCCATGTTTCCTAATCACACCTAATGTCCTGTTCACATTCTAGCCATTCAGAGGGTGCAATGATTTGGTGACAACAAGTTGTAGGGGTTTTTCACATAGGATTGGGCGCGGGGGTGAAAGTGCTGAATGTTGGATTTAGAAGATAAAACCACTTTTATTGCCAAGGTACGATGGTAGGTGATATGACATTTATTGTAAAAAAGAAGAAAATATCTATAACTAGAAGGTCGGGGTACATTATTGTTTACCTTGCATTTGTGATATCGAAGATCTCTTGCAAACTAGGGCATCCTTAAGAAAAGTTGTGCAAAAAAGGGGATGTGAAGATCTGAGTGCATAACTAGTTTTATCAGCGAACTAGGGTGGAAAAATAGTACAAAAACATGAGGAAGAGGGTTGTAGAAGTTTTCGAATCCCACAAGTGAATACACTGTCTTATGGAAAGAAGGGTTTTCCAGGTTAGGGTTCCACAACTAGGGCATAATATTGAGGGGATTTTCACATAAGAGTAGAGCTACAGAGTTGAGTAGAGCTAGGATTAGAAGAAAGAAAGAAATTTTAGTAACCTGACAGAGAAATGGCACCAAGGAAAGTAGTGACTGTTTCACCAAAGAATGGTAAGGGAAAAGGGAAACAAACTATTTCCACTAGCTTCAATGAAGAATGGTACATAGAGATGTAATATCCAGACAATGTATTTCTTAGAAAGGAATGGGTGTATCATGTTAGAAAGATGGTTGTAAGTGACTACAACCATCAAACAAGCACCACGAAGAATGACATGGCATTGTAACTAGTTTTCCCTATAGAAAAAGGACACCAAATGGAATTCCTATCTAAGATGATGAGGTAAAGGTAAATATGGAGAAGGCCGAGTTATTACAACTATACGAGTTGCCCTATTTTAGAAAACCTGAGTAGCTGTACCAGTGGTTAATGTCACACGTACATGAAGACCATTTCTACTTCGCAGGATGAAGGATGTGGATAAATCTCCATCTGATCTCTAAATTTATTGGTCTTACCTGTGAGGGAGAATCATTTGATGATGACTTGGATGATAAGGAGGACATCAAGAAGATTGTTGAAGCCTATGACTACAAGAAGGGGTCGCGATACTTTGACATCTCTATGATTTCCAACCCTGTAATGAGGATGGCTACATGCTTGGTCACAAAATTAAATGGGTAGGAGAGATGGATGCATATCAACAAGGCTTGGTTGAACGTTTGCCGGAAGATATCAGAAGGGACCATCTATAACCTCTCAACATTCATAGCAAAAGAAATCACTAGTGCCAAACACGATGGAGAGAAGATCATGTTTGGTAATGTCCTCCTTACCATCATATTTTTAGAGATAAGGGTGCCTGATGGGCCAAAAAATTTTGTGTGGGAGTACCCAGATGAGAATCCTTCCCCTGCCAAAATATTTGAGAAGTACACTGGTGACACCATGACGACCTCCCATAAGGCACGCCTAGAAAAATGGTATAAGAGGATGCGTGACACATTCAACGTAGAGTGGAGAACACCTGAGCAGTTACCTATTTTACTGCAAGGTGAGGCTGAATTCAATGTGTATGAAAATTTATGTATCAACAAGTTTACTCTAGTAGATGGTGTCAAGGGTCCCTGGTGCAAGTTGCCAATCTCCTTCACAACACAATACTTCTAGGCTAGAGTCAATATATTCAAATAGGAAAAGAAGCTAAGATTTTACCTCAACATGGTAGACCAGGATTATCGTGAGCTGCGCAGGGCTTTGATTTATCCAAAAAAGTGAACTTATGTGGAGAAGTATGTCTCCTATGACGTGTATATGATGAAGCCAGTAACATTACATGTTGCTGGGAGAACCGCAACAATGGTATTCCTACGCATAAGGCCAAAGTATGAGAAGGAAGCTTATGTGGTGAATGATGTCTCTATCCTAGAAGACCCCACCATAAGGAAGAAGGCTATGTTGAGGAAAAGGGAGAGAGAGGAGGCACCTGAGAAAAAGGTACCAAGTATACAGACATCATAATCTGCAGGCACGTAGGAGTCGGGTGCAAAACCAAACACCTATGCATAGAGGAATAAGTTCCTCAAAGAAGAGAAAGAGAAGACACATGAGGAAGAGGCACCATAACAAGAGGAGCCCCTTGTGAAAGAAGAGTCTCCAGCAAGGAAGGAGTCACCTACTGAAGAAGAAAAAGAAGAGTCTCCTATATTAGAATCACCAGTTAGGAAGAGGAAGAAAGTAATAGAAAATGCGGAATCAGAAGAAATAGAGAGCATGGAGGCCGAAAATGGCGACAAGGATGAAAAAGAGCATGGTGAGGCTTAGGACCATCCTATCTACGATGTACACAACTCAGATGAGGATGGAAATGAAGAGGAGGATGAGGATGAAGGAGGCACTCACAACAAGGGGGGAAGTAAGGATGTCAACATGAAGGATCAAAGGAATCCAAGCCTAACCAAGGAGCAACCAGAAGATGCCGCAAAAAGGGAGGTAACAAGAATCATAAGAGAATTGGTGGAATAAGAAGTGGAGTACAACACCGAAGAAGTACCCAAGGAGATGGAGGAAATAGAACATGTAGAAAAGGAATATGGAAGCATGGGTAGAGATTCCAGCCTGACGATAAGCTCTTAAAGGAAGTGCACATGGGAGGAAAGGGTATGGTAGTGGCACAGGAGCAAGGAATGACTTACATCAATGATCCAAATAAGGTACTGTGCGCACGTTCCCAAAGTACCATGATTTCAAACCAACTCCTTGCATGGTATTCATTTAAAGAAGAGGGTGCATACCCATGCATAAGGAAGATGGTGTCTTGGGATTTTGAGTCCCATGTTGATGAGCCTGAGTTCAAGGTCAATCATGAGGCATTGATGAAGATACTAGATACTAAGGAAGTAAAGCCTCTTGTGAATTCTCAATAACTATCAGGTGAGAAAGTTTGTAACGCACTCAAAAAGGTGTTGGTAGAGGTTGAGGTGAGGCTCTTCGAGAGAAATGATAGAGTAAGGATCCTAGAGGAAGAAATTGAAAAGAAAAATGAAGAAATCATTGAAAAGGACAAGGAGTTAAAGTAGGAGAAGCTGATGAGCACACAATCAAGGCAAGAATTAAGGGAGGAAAAGGCAACGGTGAACGATATTTATAAGAAAATAGAGATGATTTTAGATGCCATAATCTTGAAGCACCCAGATTTGGCCCCACTTGAGAAATTTTTTTAGTCAACCATGCAATGCTTGGAAGACTTGACCCGCATCCTCACCATGGAAAGGCAATCGCTCACATTGGAATCAATAGAAGAGGCATTGGCACACTAAAAGGAGGAAAAAAAACTGAATATCAGGGAGACAGTTACTCAGTATTCCAAGCTCCTTTCTACAGTAAATACCACCACACAAATAGATGAGGTTATATATGACAATTGTGCTAACAGAGACAAGGTAGCAAGCATATTGGTTGCTACGCATGAGGTGGATTTGAAGGAGTTACAAGATAAAAACAAAGGAAATAGGGAAAAGCATGATAAGATCCTAGCCGAGGTTGAGAAGAAGATGGAAGCAATTGAAGCCTTGTGGGGTTCGATTACGAATCGTCTTAAGGAGCTGTATCCCCAGGTCACTCGTATAATGGATGCAATGGATGACCTTAGCAAGAAGTTAGAAGGAATTGTAGATACAATGAATGCTAAAAGGGATGCATTGAGTTTTGATGAGGTGAGTGCTCTAGTGGGTGACCTACTTTAGTAGGAGTAGGGTGAGGTGGATGTCTAGGAAAATATTGAGGTAACAATAAGGAAGGAATTCCCACTCCTGCTATAGCAGTAACATATTCTTCCATTCTTTCATTCTTTATTTAATTTGTCTCGATCCCAATACTCTTTATTCTTTGATGAAGTAGGATGTTTCCGAGGACGGAGAACACGCTTAGTGTGGGGTGATGTTGGGACATGAAATATTGGATAAGTACTAAAGGGCACGCGCGTATGATTAGTGGGAAGAAGGGAACTCAAGGAAAAGTGCGTAGAACAAAGGGGTTTAAGAAGGGTTTAGGTAAAACCAGGGTGCGCACAGAAGGTAGAACATGGATTCAAAGGACTTAACCATATTTGGCATTCTAGAAGCACTTAAGGAAAAAAATGAGGACCCAAATATGTGTGATGAGTGGATAAGGTGCCATCCTGGAACCTTTGAGGTCAAGAAAAAGATATTCCATGTAGGGAATATTCCCACAAGACATCATTACAGAGAGTGGAGGGTTTGTAAAGGGATAAGAATTCACCATTAGAGGACCACATCGACACTTGGCACGTGATTTGTTCAAAAGAGAAGGCATGGTGGTGGGTGTTAATCCTATAAAAATAGATGCTCAGATGAGAGACAAAGAGCCGACAAGAGGACGAAGAGATAGATAAAGATAATGCATAAAGAGTAAGATGCTGAGTAACAGAGTGATACAGTAATGCTAGGGTTTAGAGCACTCAGTGCTAAGGGTTCTGAAGGATGTCATAGCCTCTGTATGACACTAGGACTTGTAACAAGGGTTAAAATGGAAGGGTATAACTAGGATCTCATATTAGGGAAAATCTGTAGGAGTTGAGTCTCTATCATTTAACATGTATGGTCTAAGATGAATTCTTTGGATTGTAATGTGGCTACCAGAACTATTCTAAATGAATATATATATATATATATATATATGGGTTCATTATGCACATCATGCTTAAGGGTGTAAAATATCGTGTTATATGACTATCATGGCTCAAATATGGTTTATTATGCTTATTACATTATTATTAAGTTTCTGTAATGCATTAAGGTGTGGATCTATAAGCCGCCCCTTCAACTTTTCTTTTAACTAAGTGAATGTACTTCTAATTCTATGAATCATCCTCCATTAATGTTGAAATGTTCTCACAAAGCTTGCATAAAGGAGGGGCTCGACGCTCGCACGTGCCTTGGGTGAGCACCCAACACCTGCTGGGTGATAGGCTGACACACTTGGGGTTAGAAAATAGTATTGAGGGTAAATAAAATGACTACATGAGGATTTATAATGAATGGTATATTAAGCCTCGTTCACTACATTGGTGGAACTAATATGTTTTTAAAGTTACATGTGACGATGAATGATTTCATAGCATTTTTAGGTTTCCCTATTCATTATTTACATATCTTTGTGAATTTTTAAATGAAGAAATTCATGAAGGTGATATACCGTTATTATTGACAATATATATATAAAGGGTAGAGTGTTTTCATTTGAGAAAAGGGTGGCCATTGCAAATTTTCTGTTATCGTTTGGAATGACAATGATTGTCATTAGTGAGATATTTGGTTGTGGGAAGTCAACAGTGGTAAGAATTATAAATAACTTCATTAATTCTATGCACAATCATTTGAGAAGTCATATACAATGGCCAAGTAACAATTTAATGATTGAGCATGTGAAAGAAGGTTTTTGGAAAAAACAAGACTTTCCATATTGTTGTGGTGCTATAGATGTAACTCATGCATCCAACTTGAACTTCCATCTAATGAGTGTTCATCTGATTGGTATGACAAACAACTATAGTATGTCATTGTAAGCCATTGTCGATAATAATATAGGTTTCATGGATGTTTTCACTGGGTGTCCTGGTTATGTCAATGATACTAGACTCTTGCGGAATTCTTCTTTTTACAGATTGTATGAAGGTGGGGAGAGACTAAACGGTCCTTCCATTTCCATTGGTTCAAAAACCATGAGAGAATATATTATTGGTGATGGTGGTTATCCACTATTACCATGGATAAGTACTCCTTTTCCTATAGTGTCAACAAACAATCAAAGAAATTTTAATTTGAAGTTATCCTCAACAAGAATTGTTGTTGAATGTGCATTTGAAAGAATAAAAAACATATGGTACATTTTTCATTCCAAGATTTCTCATCCTAATTTGTAAATGCTGCCAATAACAATTTTTGTCTGTTGCATATTGCATAATATGTTAAAATATGAAGAGGATGACTATGATGCAGTTGATGGCACTGAAAATGAATACAATGTATCAACCAATGAAGAAGGCTCAAACAATCCAGCTGCAACAGTAGCTCGATTGGCATTAATAGAATTTGTCAATGGAAGGAATGTAGAGGACCATGTAGAATGCATTTTTTTTTCAGCGTTAACTATGCTTTCACAGTTTGCAAATAATAATGGATCTAATAATTGCTGTAATGATACAACCTAGTTTTTTGTCATTTCAATTTCAATAATTTTTGTAAGGAGACTTGAAATGCAATTTAAGAGTGAAAATTGAAACAAAGTGTAATGAATTTTTTATTCCCCGTGATGTTGGGACTGATAAAATTTTGGTTTAAGAAGCACTTGATATTTCATGGGAAATTTTGTGTTAAGGTCCTTCATGTGGTTAGTATTTTAATCTATGCTCAATCCATTTGAATTTTTTTTGAATATTTTTTTTACTTCAAGGTTACTGGATATTTCTGGAAAATACATGGCTTCTTTTTGGGAATGATCATTGAACTAGCATGCATTTCAGATGGGTGTTTTTTTGTTTCTCCTTTAATATGTTTATGCTAGATTAGAAATTGAATCCTTTAATCTGTATCATAGGTAGAAGAGCTTATGTATTTCTTGCTGTTATTACAAATTATTATTTAATTTTTCATTTATTGGATGTGGTTTCTCGTTGGCATCATTCATAATTGACGATGAATGTCATATTCACCTATTTATAACATATGTTCAGTGCTATGAAGATTGGAAACAAATGGCATTGCGGGTGAGGGTGTGTAGTAATTAGAACGTGTAGCACCTCCTTCAGCTCACCTGCTACATAAAACTGTGAGATTGTGATTGAGATTGGCAACGGATGGCATTGACATTGTATGATTATAATTGGGCGTAGGGGGACAGACTGATCACCCTCTCTATATAATGATGTGAGATTGTGATTGACATTACTCTACTATAATTGCTCTGCAACAACTGAAAACAAACTTGCATGAGACCACAAACTGGCTTAAGCTCCTATTTTTTTCTCAGTAGCACCCGCTAAATAAAAATAGCAAGCCCCCCCGCCCCCAGCATGGGACCATGACCTAAGTCTATCTCTTCTTCATCACCTTGATAGATCTTGACAAACTAGTTGACATACTCCAAATGAATTAAATAAAAAAATATGTTTTCTTCAATTTGTTTAGGTAAGCCCAATATTACAAACATTTCATAAAAAATAGTATGAGCCACTTTAGTATCACTCAAAACACCATCACCTTTTACAACACTATGCTAAAATATTTTTGACTATCATCTACATTATTGTGCAAACATGTATTGTGATGCTTTTCATGTTAGAAATATGGTTATTACTCACATATGCGAATTAATTATTTGTTATTAATATGTTTGTATACAAAGGGGGATTAAGGCCTAGGAAGACTAGGTTACTTCCTAGGGCGCAAACATTTGGGGGGCGTTAGTTTATTTTATTTTATCATAGTTTTTATAAAGAGTATATCTATTTATTAACCATATATTCTAGTATAAATTAGTGGCCATCCATACATACTAATTTGATTGTCTTCGTTGAAAATAAAAATAATTTTAAATAATTATATTAATATTATAATATTTAGCTAGCCCTGAAACCTACGCAACTGCCTTTGTTGTTAAATTTAATTCATACATTTATATTTTTAATACTTTGTGTTGTTTTGAAGTCTTGCAAATTATTTTCGTAGGAGAGCTCATAAATGGTGAATATGTGTGGAATTTAAGAAAAAATAGTTGGGAAAGATATTAGTAAAGGAGGATTATCATAGAATATAATAGATAATTAGTTGAGGATTATACGTAGTGGGAGCTATAAATAAATTTATTAGCAAGTTTTTCTTAGATGGTAGAGACATAACGCGTAAAGTAATCCAATATTTGTTTATATTTTAATTAATTTAGTTACTATAGAATTTTTATAAATAATGTTAGCTCTAATATTACCCAGGGCACTCATAATCCTTAATTCAACCATGTTTGTATATTATTATGTGAGTTATAACAACTCACATAACACTAATAGTGGCTCCACCTTTGTAGCTCCCACATTCCCTAACACCACCCCTACCCCCTCCATATAGTTGGATATGGGAAGACTATCTAGAAATCTGATCGAGTGCCGATATAAGTCTCTATAATTATGGCCCTTTCAATCAAATCTATAGGGCCCATATCTCTGGCAGAAAAAAACAAAACACCAAAAACAACAAACAAACTAGAAAGATCTATACAGTATTGGCTTGACTCCTATTATTAAGGAAATGCATTGTTCTCTGCATAATATAATACAAGAAGTTTATTATATTTGTTTCTAATAAAGCACTGTACCAATTTCAATTGGTATTAGAGCGATTAATTATTCTTAATTTTCTTTGTCAATCTGTAGTGTCGTATTTTTCCTATTTGGGTTATGTCCTCAATTGAGTCGACTCCCCACCCTTGTTTGGTTTGCTAAGACAACATTATATTCTGCATAAAATTCTGAGGTATCGATGGCTTCCGTTACAAGCTGAATTTAAATATGTAAGTATATTGACAAATGTCAGACTGAGTTAATCTGATGAAGGAAATCCATAATTATCATACTGGCGCTAAGGGGAATAGACATACATGCATGCATAAGGGGAATAGACATACATACATATGTTTTATCTTGTGCATAGATATATTCACATATGCTATAAGTTCTTGTAGACCCAAAAACAAGCTGCCCGATATTGTGGACTGTAAAAACCTATTATTATTATTATTATTCACGTTTTTCTCTGGTTACTCCTCATTCAATTTCATCAGTTTTTCTTCGGCTGGAATTCCGTTCCAAATATTAAGGTGTAACTGGTTTGTTGTTTGAATAAAAAATCAAGTCTTTATCTCATATAGTTTTAGATTTGTGAAAATTCAAAAGATTTAGTTTGTCAGTCATTGAGTCACAATACAAAGGGTTAGTGCAAGTTCTCAAATATTGTTTTAAAATAAAATAAAATAATATCAAGGTATGTGTTGCTATCGTCAATTTGTGTTATAGTAGTCCAGTAAAAGCATTGTATGTTGTTATATTGTCAAAGTACCATCTAGTATTATTATAAAAGTTTTAAATAGTGTAAAGTCATTTTTTTGTCTTTGTATGAGCGTAGTATTAGTTAAAATCGACATTCCTAGTGTCGATTCAAAATGGAAAAATTGAATCTAGTTGAAAGACTTGATGACAAATAATTCCATACATGGCAAGTACAAACTCAATTACAACTGATTGACAAAAACCTATGGGAGATTGTTGAAGGGAAAGTGAAAAACCCAAGAGATGCATATGAAACAACATAATGAGAAAATAAGGATAGAAAAGCAATCACAATCATCAGTTTGGGTCTATCATATGCTTACCTGCATTATATTGACTTTACCAAGACATTGAATGCCATATGGGAAACACTAGACAAGTTGTTCAGGGCTCATTCCGGTAGTGTAACAATGACACTAAAATAGAAACTGTTCGGGCTAAAAAATAGAGAAAATGACAATATGGTGCAACATATCAGTAAGTTTTTCTCGTCATTGAATCAATTAGCTAGAATACAAGTTGATGTTAATAAAGAAAATGTTAAAGTTGTCCTACTAAATAACATGCTGAAGAGCTACTCAAACATTGTGTTTACTCTAAACAAGATCAATCCCAGTTTAGGAGATCTAATCTCCTTCCTACTTGACGAAGAAAATAGAATCAAAAGATTTTCACCAGAAGAGGACACTATAATGATGGCAAAAAGTAAGTCATCCTCCCTGAAAGGTAAAAAAAAGTTCACGTCTTCAAGGAAACATCTTCTGTGTCATTATTGCAAGTAGTCAAGACACCGATTTGTGAATTATAAAAAAAACACAAGATCTCTTAGATGATAAGATAGATTAACAGGCTTTGGCTACTAAAAAATATTGACAATATTTCCCTACTCATGCAAGTGAAAAAGAACCTATTAGCTATCCTAGTGATGAAGATTATTTGTACTAAGTAAATTCAATGGAGGATGGAGGTAGGATGGCGATCAATTTCCTCGAGTTCATTACTACCTCAAAGGTCACATTTTTCTTTAGTGACATCTTTTGGTTTTTTCCGTGTGTGCTGTAAGGTTTCTATAGTTTTCTTGTTGGTAGGATGATGCAAAACATTAGACCGCAGATATTAAAGTAGGGAAGTGTTTTTGATATCATGATTGGTTCGATTAATGTGAATTTATTGATGGGTCCTAATTCATGTATTATCCAAATTAGGTTGACGGGTCAATATTCATGGATGATTTAGTTGTCACAATCAAGGAAAGATCGAGACCATGTGCAAACTACGGAGCGACATACTATTGACTTGGAGGCGGTACTTTCTCCCATGTTCATACTAAGGGGGGAATGTTAGAAATATGGTTATTTTCAACATGGGTGAGTTAATTATTTGTCTATTAATATGTTTGTATATTGTTATGTGAGCTATAAAAACTCACATAACAATAGTAGTGGCTCCACCTTTGTAACGCTTGACTCCTATTACTAAAGAGATAAACTAGCCTACATATATGCGTTGTTCTATGCATAATATGGTACGAGAAGTTTATTATATATTTTTCTAATAAATCTCTATACTAATTTAATTTTTCAGTCACAGAAAGAAGAATATCATCATTCAAGGCATGTTATTATTCATAGGAGTTACAACATATTGCAATGCTATACCCACTTTCAAAAGAGTTAATTTTTAGTTCCACTTTTCTTCGAATGTAAATTATGTTTAACCAAATGAGTTAAATAAAATACCACTTCTTATATTTGGAATCTTATTGTTTTTAAAATTTGATCGCTTAAATTAAAATTAAACATGAAATAAAATATACCACATAAGACTTGTTGGAGTTGAAATATGCACCCTACTGAAATTGGGTTTAACAATTTTAGTGCAACATTGTTAGAACATGGGTTTGTTGGTTACTCATGATCTTTCTCTAGATGAAAAGGGTTGGTTACCTTCATCCCAATTCGATGCAACTAATCCTATACAAAATCTCTAATCTAAAATATCTAACCTAAGCTAATGATTCCAAAGAGACAGAGCTAGAAGGAGAAGAAACTGAAAACAAAAGGGAGGTGATGCACCAAACTGAAATGTGGGACTTTTCTAGTTTTAAGAGACAAATATTCAAGTTTGTAAATGAAGATCATGAAGAATGCAAACAACTCTAATGTAGGAAAATGGAAAGAATGTGAAATACATGAGAGGGCAGAGATATTCACACCAATCAAAAAATGTTTGAAGGAAAGAAAGAAGGCACACTTGTATTAATCAATGCCTAACAATTTACTCACAAAGCTCATTCAAAAAAATCCTCATACACAAGTTGCAAAGGTAGAAGCATAAAGTTTTGAGTTTGAGAGATGAGAGATAAAAAATATGTGAGGGAAGAGACTAGATAATAACCCTTTCAATGTGCACGAGCACTTACATTTATATAATTCATGGAGGGAGAGAGAGAAAGAAAAGAGATGATGGATGACAACCACGTTAAAGAATCGATACCTGAAATCTTGCTGAGCAAGCATGAACACCATGATTTCTTGAGGTGTTGACCTATAGTAAAAACATCAAGCTACCTTTGATCCAACCACACACCATCAGGATACTTAAGATGACACCATACTTCATTAAATTTGGGTAGCTGAAACAATGTCAGATGTCATGGATGAACTGGAACAAACAAAATTTCTACACCTTTTATGGAATTTTGATGTTCTGTTGAGTTCCGTGGATTTATTTCACCTCCATGAGTTGAGAAATATACATCCTTTGGATGTTACATGACTCTATCTATGGCTTTTTTCCTCATATTCTTCCGTGGGCCTTGACTTCACTCTATGGTTTCTACATTGGACTTGTCTCTGTGGATTCATAAATCTATGGGACATTAACTTTTCACCATCCACGAAACCCTTTACTTGCATCGCCGTGGGTTCTATCCCTTTGCACTCATATCCTATCGTGCACACCGAAATTCACAAAGGATTTTCCTTCATCCTACCTTCTTCATTTAGTGGAACACTAGGAGTGTTCACAACCGTTGGAATTATCCATTTTCTACTTGTCTTCTGTCTTGGGGTCTGATGGCACTTCCTGCTTATGCCGTGGCCTTCCATTCTATCTTTCCTGTGGTAAAGAGAACCCAAAGAGATAATCAATTCCCATGACAACATTCTCCCGCGAAATCCCTTATTCCTTCATTGAACAGGTTCAGAGAACCCACAAAATGCAACATAACTATTTTCTGTAACACCCTGAACTGTTGTTACTTTCTCCTGAGCATACAAGTGTTGATATGTGATTTCTTGTAAAAGGATGTGTTCCTCGATTTAGAAATCATGCTTGATATGTACTGAATTTTCTTTGCAGATCTTTGACTGAGTCAGAATATGATTAGACTCTTTTATCTATTTCATTTTGCATCTGAGTTTAATCTGATCTCGGAATGAATTATAGAGTTATCCATCTATAATACCTAGTCTTGGATCAGTGGAATTGATCCAAGTATTGCTTTAAGTTTGTTCATGATGAATTAAAAATTACAGACCTTGAACAGGTTGCAAGGTCTAGAAGCATTTAATAAGCTAGTCAGGAGTATGACTCAGGCTAATCAAGTGAAATGAATTGGTTCCCGATATGGAAGTATATCTGGAAGGTCTCGATTGTGGACCAGGTAATAATTCAATTACATACGATTCTGCAGCCTAAGGCAGAACAGGAGCTAAACCTGTTCGAAGACGTATGATGTAGGTCTTTTTCTGAGTGTACGAAATGTAGACCTAACTGGAATTATTATTGGTTAGTAACCTAAAAACTAAACCTAACCTAGGGGTTAGATTAGTGTTAATCTAACCTAGACCTAGGCTAAGTACTAATGTCCTAAGTTAGTATCTATGTTATGGAAGTTAGATTAGGTGTTATCCTAAATTCTAACCTAAGATACTAACCTAACTATGAGTAAGAATGTAAAGGGGCCTATGGAGGGGGTGCGAACCATGGGCGGGGCGGCGTTTTCTATGTCATTAAATGCTAAGGATAAGTATGAGGGACAGGTCTTGGCGGAAGTTTAAGGAACGACTAACTTGTGCCGACGTGGCAGGTCGCCAAAACTGAAAATGAACTGGGAATTTTATTTGACTGTCGCCAACTTTGGCGGTCGGTGGCAGTGGAGTTTGAGCGGGAAAGTTGGTGTAAATGCATTCAATGCGCTCGGTAGTCGAGCTCGAAACTCGCGTGAAGGCATGCAAACTGGGAAGTTGTTGGTTTGTTTGGCTTATCGTGATTTTTGGTTTTCCTTCTGCCTGTTCACTGGTTCTTCGCACCAGTCTTCTTTGAGTTGCATGGCGAACATGAGGATATCTAGCTCTTTTCTCTGGCAAGGAAAATATATATGTTTTGGAGATAGCAAAATTTTGTTGGTCGCTCTAACTTGGAAAAGGAAAAGGAAGTCTGAGCTCTTCCAGTGGTCTGCTTCGGAAATTTGAGCAAAAAAAATCTAGGCATGTTAGGCCCTAACCTTTAAAAATCTTGCTGTCTTCCAAGTGATTTCATTAGAACAACTCTGTTCAAATGATTTATGGAATTAATGATTTTCTATGGTTGTCTTGTGTGATTTGGTACTGTATCTTTACGCTGTTCCTTTTTACAAATTTAACCCTTAATGGGTGTGTGTTGTACTTCGAACTGTTCACTATTTTGTTGTGCTTTACATTCCGGCGTAGGTTTGTAAAACATGTGCTTGAAGAGTATCTTCCTGCTCCGTGAGAACTCGTGCATGCTTCTCTTGCTGGGTTCAGGATTCAGTAGAAACTTGTTGGTAGAAACCGCTGGTAGAAGTTTTTTTATAGAAACTTGTTTATGAGGCTTGTTTCTTCTTGGAAAAGACACTGTTGGACTTTTGTGTGAATATCCAGTCTTATTGGATTTCTTTGCATGTTGTAGTGGTTATCTTTGGTGAAAGATACAGAACCTAGTAGGACTTCGCTATGGTATTTTAAGTTATTTTGAACAAATAAATTATTGTGTTTCTGTATTTCGTTGCTACCCCTTTTTGGAAATTGTGTATTCCTTGCTTGTGGTTCTGGGTTTCAACCCGTTAGTAGTATGCAATATGTGTATATTCATATTATTGTTGTAATCAGAACGACTCTGTGGAGTCGATTGAATGATTTATTTACATTTGGAGTAGAACTTGTGGAAGTTAACCTGTATCTTCTTTTGCCTCAGTTGAAAACTTGACTTGGTATACTGTAGTTTTGACATTGTGGAATTTTCCTGAGTAATGATTTATATCAAGTAACGCGGCTCTATATAAATGAATCGTGAGTGCTATATGACTGATTCCGATTACGTACAGATGTACATACAGGATGATATGTTTCCTTTCTGATTTCCTAGTTGGATGTGGCAGTGTATGTTACGGTATTTGTAAGATAATCTCTGTATGGTCTTATGGAAACATCAAATTGTTTAATGCAATGAAGTCTGTTGTTGACCGTGATATACTAGAGGTTCTTTGATTTCGAACTTGGTTCAAAAAAAACCTTACTGTGTGTAAAAGGGACTAGCATTGGACTATAGGTTGATATATGGGATTGTAGGCGTGTTTTTCTTCTGTTGCATAACTATCCTGCCTTGAGCTGGACTGATCTAAAAGCCATCGACTATACCTCAACAGGTAATGTGGTGATTTTCATGTTGTTTGAAGCTTCCTGTAGAGTCTGTTTGGTTGATAGTCTGCACTATTGATGTGTTAGCCACTGTACAGGAGTTTTTGCTGTGTTCGATTTTTAATATGACAGTGAATCTTCTTGTGGGGTTGTCGGACTTGTTCGTATACATACTGGATGAATGCTTTCCATATGTAGAGACGGTACAGTAGTGAACTTGTGTGAAGGGAAGTATGAATGATTTGTTTCTTTCTCTTCTGTTATTCTAATACTTGTTGGTATCTGTCTAACAGTTGGAATTGTTTTTTGTATCTTATTGTTGGAATCATGACTTGCTATGATATTTCCTTTTCTGATGAAAGTAACGATCTGTCCAATGTTGCTGATCTTGGATTCAAGATAATTGTTTAGATACTTTCATTCTTTGATTCTTAATATTTGATGAAATATTTGAGAAGTGTTTAGGACTATTCTGTAACGATGATAGAGTTACATGTTTGTAGTCATTTTTGTATTACAAAAGGCATAGTCTGAATATGTTTACTTGTTTAGATAATCGATCTCATTTAAACAGGGTGTTTAATGAAAACAATTGACGGATTGCAATTGTTTTAAAAGTTAGTGCTTATCATGCTCAGTTCATCGAGCTGACTCATGTTGACTATTTTTGCAGATGGTTGCCGTAAGTGGTAAAAGCAATGCAGATCTGACAGGATGATCAGATTGTTTATTTTGATTTATAATGAATTACAACTTGATTTTCTAAATGTACTATATGTGGAAAGATGTACTTTTCCATTAAGCATTGTATCAAGTATGCTGTTTGCATAAAATGTAATTGTATAGTTCTGAAAGGAATGGAAATAAGTATTTGTTACTTATGTGTTATATTCTAAATTCTGATAGTTGACCCTCTTCGGTTTATATACCAGAGTGGCAATGTTATCTTTGTGTAACTGGATGCTTTTGTGATTGACAATGAAAGCTTAAAGGAAATATAATTGAAATTCGTATGAGTGTTTAGTAGTTCTGATTTGTTCTATCGAAAGCTAAATTGAAATTTAAATCATTGAATTTCTATAAGGATAGGGCTGAAATGAACCTAAGCAGAACGCCAATCAAGCAGAATTAAATTACTAATCCCTAGTCCTGAGTATGACATGACAATATTAAATTGGATTCTTAATCATTTATATCTTTATACTAATAAGTTATGATATAAATTCAGTTAGGAGAACTGATGTAAATCTAATGGGGTTCAGATGGAAATCTCAAGTAAAGGCTATGAGATATTGTCCAATTCTGTTGTTTTGGAATCATGTGTATTCTAATGACTCCTTGAAGAGATCATGACCTTAATACCTCTACCATGTAATGGGTTTTAATGAGGAAGGTCATCTTATGACGAAGAATCCAGGGATTGGGAAAGGCTAACCTATGGGGAAAAGTCTTTAAAGTAATTTAAAACTCAACGTGCGTAACGCATATTATTAAGTAGATATTTTCGAGGTGGATTTAAAGGTTGATGACACAAGTCAACTGCAGGGTTGTACCTCCGAGAAGATTAGGATCTTCTCAAAGTTACAACAATGCAGGTGACTTATGATGACACCCCTTTGCATTGATCGCTAAGATTTACACTTTGATCTCGACGAGTTACTCAGGGACCAATTAGGAATGTGGCCATGTTATAAGGCTGCCTAGGAGATTTGGGGTATCATGACAGACTGGTTTTAACTGCTGGGTTGAACCAGTATGTCACCGTATCCCTGATCCTTGTGGGCATCCATATAACATTATCACCTTGCTAATCTGTCTCCGAGTGATTCAGTTGTGAAAGGAAGGACTGACAGTAGTCAGTGTAAGACATTCTATATAACATAAGAATGGGGTGAAGGGCATATTCCAGATTGACGAGTATGCCGTTAAGGAATACGAGACATAAACAGTATGTTTCAAATATTTGGCCAAAGTATCGCAAGCTGCTGATTGCATTGTCCTAATTCACCTAGTCTAAGGGATGAGATGCCGATGAATAATGGTAACAATTATTCAGTTAGGTTCTTTGGACAGAGCATTCTGAATCCTAGAATAGGGAAGAGAACCACAGGAGTGAAGTGTTAAATAATAACGCCAACTCATATTACTCATGAATAGATCGGTAGATAACCGAGTCATGGAATGAATAGATCGGAGGTACTCCGAGTCATTATAGCTGCATATGGTTATCTGTTATAAGAATGGTTATTTGATTTGTGAGTTCTAAATTATGTATTTAGAACCAGGATGCAAAAAAAAAAAAAAAAAAAAAAAAAAAAAAAAAAAAAATTCCACTTGTTCTAAGTTATAAAATGAGGATGTTACATTTTCCGTGAAACACTAACTTCAAGTGTTTCACAGATTTCTTGAACAAAAACCACCTATGTACTATTTTTGGATAAGTTGTTCAAAATTAGCTAAGGAGAAATTTTGGTAAACAGTTTTGAAAACCTTTAGGTGACATTTTCCTGCTAGATGATGATGACCAGTAGCCTTGAGCAATCCATTGGGCACGAAGTTAAGTATAACTATGAATTTGGTCCCTTGAAATTGACCAAATCTCTAGATTCTCATTAAAAACCTGCATTTGGCACCTGCTTGAAATTTCTACAACCCCTCTAAATTTACACCATAGAGTGGAGGGGAAATGCCTTGGCTCACGTCTGATCGCAACGGGTTTCTAAAAAAATTGTATAAAAGGGAAGTGTTATCCAAACCCCCTCGGGTCATTTTTATAACCTACATTATTATTTTGGACTTGGACAGGGAAAATTGATGAAATGGGAGAAATTTCAATGTTCTAAGGAACTCCTTCCCTACCACAAGGCCTTACTACCCAATACTTAGCCAAAAAATCTCAAAATTGGGAAAAATTAAGTCTCTGTCGGCAAATCAGGCTTGGAGGGAACTCTTGGAACATTCTTGTGTTCTTTTGGTTTTCCACTTAAGCGAGTTAGCTGCATGAGGAGTTGGGGGTTTAAATTATGTGAGTTGGGTCCTTTGAGCACCGATGGAACATTTCAATAGGGAAATAATTAAGTGATTCGAGTGAGGTAGGTACCTCAGGAACAAAAAAAATGTTTTGATGTTTCATCGGTTCCCCAGTGTGTTGACAAGGCTGACCAAGGTAAGGGACAATGCAGAAAATGTGGCAAGTCAGATCCCACAAGCACACTAGGAAAAATTCCACCCTTCCCTCAGTTCGTTGATCGACCTATCCATACGCCGCAATGCAAAATAACATTAAAGAGGCCTGTTGTGACCCACAGGGAACTCTGTCACAACCCTCTCGAGATACCAACATTTTAAACAATCATAAATTTCACCCCGAAACTCCAAATTTCACAAAATTGGACTTTTTGGAAAGGTATCATCATGAAATTCACCATGAAAATTATAAATCCTTAATTTTATGAGTTTAGGTGGGTAGAAAAGAGGAAAAAAAATCCAAACATTAAAAGAGTGGTTCTAGGTAGCTCAACTACCAGATTTGATGAGGTATGGTGCCCATTCCTTCTCCTATAAGAAAAGTATCAAGGGGAATGGTCTTGATAGGGTGCCCATGCCTATTTTCAAACATTCTATGTATGTTGTTGGTGGTTGAAGGGGGAGATTTGAGTTTCCCTCTCGTTTTCCTCCTCTCTCTTTCCCATCTTCTATAGATTGTAAAATGATGCCCTTTTGTAAAAGTTTTACCCTCTTGGAATGCTGGTGCATCATCCTATAAGTGCTGCATATTTATTTTGAGTTACAGGCCTTATATCTAGACCTTTGTAGGGTGATTTTTTCCTTCTTACTTCATTGTAATGGATTGTGCATCTCTTTGAAGAAATAAAATATGTGTTTTATGACTATCTTCTGCCCTAGATGGTATTTTATTGTATTTACTTACTTCTTTATCTACTTGTAGGTATATTGTGCATCTTATTCTCCTTTTACAGGGTTTATTTCTATTGTGCTATATGGAAATGAGAGTGTGAATGTTGTTTTTGGACTATGGAACTCATGTTTTCCCTCTCATCCTTCATTTTCCTCCCATTTCCACCCATCTGAGAGTGTATTTCCCCCACTTCTTGGTTCTATCACCTTGGTTAGCTTAGGATTTCCCCCTTTTATGCATCTCTCTCTTCCCTTGGTCCCTTGGAATGATAGATTAGGATTATATAGTTTCATTTTCTTCCCTAGGAGTAGTTTAACATTAGGAATAAGTAGAGGAACCCACCTTCTCTAGAGGTGTGTCTCAAGTAGAAACTCCAAAAACTTGAGAGATAGTCCCATGTTACCCAAAAAATTGATTTCTCATTCATTCATTCATGAAAAATTAGAGGGTGCTAATTTTTGGTGATAACCAGAAGATCATACATGTTTCAAGTGAGACATGCAAAGGGTACAACCACACTTATTAAAAACAAAGATGACCACCACAAGGATTGAGGAATAGGCACCCAAGAAATGATCAACACAAAACAAAGGAGGGGACCTTCAACAATAAAACAAAAAACATAATTGTATTTACAAGATGCAATATACAAACTTAATGAAAATGTTTAAGGTGAATCATGTTGAATGGGATTTACAATGCTTCTCCATAAGGGTTGGAAAACTTGAAATTGTGAAGCACAAATTGTTGCACTGGAGTACAAAAAAATGTAGATATGAAGGAACAAATTAGAATGGGGTTCCTAGGGAAGGACAGGGGTGCCCATGGGTGTGTTGGACTTGTTTCTAGGTGTATGGGTCTATGGAAATTCTTATAAAACCTCCTCTGAGGTGTCACAATGTGTTCACCTTTAGTCACCTTTGATCGCTCCGAGGTCACACCAAGTTTTCTTAGGTTGTTGTAAATGTGCAATGAAGTATAGACCTACAAAACCCTCAAATAGACATCAAATTATAAAAAATAAAGATGCAAAAAGAGGTTTCAAATTGTCCTCAACTATCACAATGGTGAACTTACAACTAAGCATTGTACTACATCTCAAACCCAATGTCTTTGTGTGTGTGTGTAGAATTGTGCCATAGGTTTCTCTTGTGCTAGTCACACTTGGATAGTGAACAAGTAACTAGATGTAGAATGTAGTAAATGTGTGCATGGAATAGAATGAACTTCCCTCCTATGAAGTGTGTTGCAGAAAACCAACCCTTATATCCCTTGTGATAGAGCTAGATGGATGCAATAGAGATCTTAGATGCCTTGATGCATGTAACATTAGGTGGTGATAGATAGTGCTTAGTATTTGGTACCTTATTATGATTAAATAAATTTATATTTATATGATTCCTTTGTTAAAGTTTTGTAATTAAACCTGAAATGATGACTACCAAAATCATAAGACACTCACATGAGTAGAAAGGACCCAAAAAGTGCGAGTAAAGTACAAAGGTGACAGGAACCCCTAAAGGGGATGAGGGCACTTGATGTTGGCATCTTGCATGGGCACTAGTGTCTAAGATGACAAATGCTGAATAATAAAAAGGTAGACTGAGCAAGTAAGGGTGCAAGACTGAAAGTAGAAACAAAAAGTAAAGAAAGGTGGCTGAATACATGGGTTAATTAGTACTTTTCTTACTTAGGAATTATATGAATAGTAGTATGCAACCAGAACAAGATAAAATTACCCATAGTGCGTGATTATGTGTCTACAGTAACTTGCTCTCAAATTTTATGGCCTTGGCTCACTTCCCAAGGCTTAAAAAATGCTTGATCCCTTTGAAATTTAATAGTAGAGTGAGGGACTTAGCCAAATTTTCCAACATATAGTTATTCAAATGAATCCCATTAATGGAAGAATCCATAAATTATCTTTCACAATCCTAGGTACCGATTTATAATTCAATTTTAAATAGAGACCGTCCACATGCAAATTTGGTGGGGATTAGGGATGAGGAAACAATTTGCATTTTCGCAACAACTATAAAAAATGTAAATTACAAAGTTTTGTAGGATGCCCAATATCAAGATGTACTCATAAGATGTCACATGTCCTTTGGCCAGTTTCAAACCTCAGGATGCATTTTGTATTTTTTCATTAAATAAAAAAATGCAAAGTGCAAACTTATATGGGATGCCCAATCCTAAACTGCATTGATAGAGTATCACGTGGTCGTCTGTTGGGTCTCATCCCCAAGAATCATCTTACATGTTTGCATAATGTGTGGACTTGCAAATAGAAAGGATGTAAAATACACCCACCCCTCATTTGAAATATCCACAAAATATACCTTCCGCTAGGCATCAAATATTGAATTGTACCTTGTAACTTTTCATAAGTTGTGAACTTGCTTAGAATTCCCGCATGCGTGAAAATAACCTAAACACTCCATTTTATTAGGTGGTGGGGATGGATTTGCATTTTTCATATGTGTACCAAATGCAAACCTGAAAAATTCCACTAAGAAATTTTCCAAATGCAAGAATCCTTTCTTTGAAGGTTTAAACATATCATTATAACTGCTATGAGCTCATCTACTTCCCGAGAAACTTGAAAATCACAAGTAATTCATAAAACACACAAAATGTCAAGATATTAGTTCAAAATGATGTGAATGATTTGTAGATGACATAAATTTTTGTAGATATAAATGTTGTGGCTATGAGGAACACTTTAAGAAATAATAAATTGTATGGGGAATTACATTAAAATACTCAATGAGACCAAGAATGCATGGGAGAACAATATTTACTTGAAGTATCAAAATGGGCACCAATGTTAGGCCCCTAAAATGTCAGCTAAGTACAAGAAGGTGTGTGGGCATGCAAGATCTAGTTGAAGAAGGGCACGGGGTTGAAGGCATATCGGGAAGGGTTCTAACAGTGTTTTGTAGAACATACGGCATGCACGTGTAAGGCATGACATGTTTTAGAATTAGCCGCATCCAGCATCCTAGGAAGCACATGATAAAAGCATGACCCTTGTGGATAAGGTGCCAGCCTGATGACTATAGGATCAAGTATCGAATATTCCAGGCATGCAATGGAAGGTTCCAAAAGAGCATCATTGCAAAGAGTGGAGAGCTTGAATTTGAGAAGGCATGCTCTCATGGAGGACCACTTCGACACTTGGCAACTGATCTATAACTTCTGAAAGGCATTGCAGTGGTTGTTAAGGTTATAAATACAAGCACCTGATAGAAGAAAAGAAGGGAAGTATAAGAGAGGTGAAGCTCTCAAGAAATAAAATGGAGGGTTCTAGGGGTTAAGAATTAGGAGAAAAATATGAATCATGACACATTTAAAAGGGATGGGTCTACATTCATGTTTGTAATATGATGAACATAGTGTAGTTATGATGCATGAATTAGCTCTGCATGGTTATATGAGGGTCTATTATGACCTCAAGGTATGTAATGTGGTTATTAAACCAATTAATATGAATATAAGGCTCTGTTATGAATCATATATGTGTTTAGGAGTATAATACTTATGCATTTCCTTTCTGTATGAACCATTTCCATATTCTGCTTGTTATTTCTCTTTTCTAGACGCAATGAGATGGTAACTCATTCTAGGTTCTTAGAATGTTGTATAGTTCTTTTCTATCCTTATGCATTTTATTATATGTTATAAGATGATGCATTCTCACAAGAATCACATAAAGGAGAGACTCAGCACCTGGACGTGCCTTGGGTGAGCGCCCAACACCCGCTGGCTGATAAGCCGGTGCACATGGGATTAGACTACTGGTTTAAGGGTATAAAAATTGAATACATCTTGGTTCCATTGTCGGGACCTCTTTTAAAAGTTGTTGTGAGAAATGGCATGAATATTTGTAACACCCTGAACTGTTGTTACTTTCTCCTGGACATACAAGTGTTGATATGTGATTTCTTGTATAAGGATGTGTTCCTTGATTTAGAAATCATGCTTGATATGTATTGTAATTGCCTTGCAGATTGCAGATCTTGACTGAGTCAGAATATGATTAGACTCTTTTATTTATTCCATTTTGTGTCTGAATATTAATCTGATCACGGAATGAATTATAGAGACATTCATCTATAATATCCAGTCTTGGATCAGTGGAATTGATCCAAGTAATGCTTTAAGTTTGTTTGTGATGAATTAGATCACAGACCTTGAACAGGTTGCAAGGTATGGAAGCATTGATTAAGCTGGTCAGGAGTATGACTTAGGCTGATCTTGGTAAATGAATCGGTTCCCGATATCGAAGTATATCTGGAAGGTCTCGGACGTGGACCAAGTAATAATTCTGCCATGTATATTCCTGTAGCCTAACGGCTGTATAGGAGTGAATCCTGTTCGGAGATGCATGATTTTAGGTCTTTTCTTGGCATATAAAATGTTATACCTAACTGGAATTATTAACGGTTAGTAACCTAAAACTAAAACCTAACCTAGGGGTTAGATTAGTGTTAATCTAACCTATACCTAGGCTATGTGTTAATATCCTAAGTTAGTATCTATGTGTAAATTGGTTAGTATGGGTATTACCCTAAATTCTAACCTAAGATACTAACCTAACTAATGAGGAGATTATGAAGGGGCCTATGGAGGGGTGCGAACCATGGGCGGCGTTTTCTATGGCAATTAATGCTTGGGATAAGGATGAGGGACAGGTCATGGCGGAGGCTTAAGCGACGGCTAACCTGTTCTGACGTCGCAATTCGCTAAGTTTGGAAATGGGCTTGAATTTTCATTGGACTGTTGCCAATTCTGGCGATCGGGGGAAGATGAGTTTAAGCGGGAAAGTTGGTTTAATGGCATTCAATTTTCTCGGTAAACGAGCCCGGAACTCGTGAGAAGGCATGCAAACGGGAAGTTTGAGGGTTTGTTTGGTTTTGTCGCGATTTTTTTGGTTTTCACTCTGCTTGTTTACTGGTTCTTCGCACCAGTCCTCTTTGAGTTGTATGGCAAGTATGAACTGCTATAGCTCTTTTCTCTGTCATGGAGGATATATATGTGATGGAGACAGCAAAATTTTGTTGGTTGCTTTATCGTGGAAAAAGAAAAGGAAGTTTGAGCTCTTCCTGTGGTCTGCTTCAGAAATTTGATCAAAAATCCAGGCATGTTAGGCCCTAACCTTTAAATAGCTTGCTGTCTTTCAAGTGATTTCATTAGAACAACTCTGTTCAAATGGTTTGAGAAAATAGATGATTTTCTATGGAGATCTTGTTTGATTTTTGGTACTGTATCTCTTCTGGTTCGATTTTTCAATTTTCCTCTTGATGGGTGTTTATTAAAATTCGAATTGTGGCTTTTTCTTGTGTTTTGCATTCTGGCTTAAATATGGCGATAAATATGAAAGTATGATGCTCGGCCTGTTCGGCGAGAGCCCATAGATTATTCCTGTGATGGGTATAGGCCACTGTAATGTTTGTCCGATTTTTGGTCGTCGATGCTTATTGTGGAAACTTGTCGGAAAAGATACTGTTGAACTTTTTTGATTGTTGAATGTTCAGTCTTTGTAAGCTCTGTCGTGGTTTTTATGTGGTGGTTATGATCTTTTTTGGGTTTACAGTTTTGTCTTTTAAGTAAGGTTTGTTTAATTTTAAGTAGAACTATGAACGGTAACTTTTGTGTTTCTTAATTTCATTGCGACCCTTTGGAAGTTGTGTTTCCTTTTTGTGGTAACGGGATTTTACAACCCGTTGACAGTATGCATTATGGATATATGTATTTTTATTCGAAACGACTCTGTGAGTCCATTGAATGATTCGTATAATGTGGATCACTGTTGAAACTATTAAATATCTATTTGAATGGATTGGTAATGATTTTTGAAGTGACTCGAGGAGTAACATGTGGTAACTATGACCTTTATTGTAAGTAAATACCTTCGTGTTGCAAGACTTTGTGGTATATACTCTTTGCATTTTCTACGTTTCCTTCCTGTGTAATCTTGTGCGAAAATTTTGAAGGGTTCAGTTGGATTCCTGTGTTTGGAAATTCAGTATTCAGATTGGCTTTTGCCTGATTTTATTTGAATGTTTGCCATTGATTTGGCATAGATGGTATCATTAACTTTTTTTTTTTACTTTTTGTTGGGTTCCGTGTTGTTGTTAAAACACTGTTAACAGTATTTAAACAGTGTTATATAGATTCAATTGTTTTAATTGAATGACTCTGTGGAGTCGATTTGAATGATTTTGACACCATTGAGTACCATGGGTATGGAAGGATATTTTGAATATTGGTTTGGTTTTTGGAAGTGACGGTGAATTGTTTATGGATGTTTTAAATCCTCTGAATTTGGTATAATGTACTGTTGTGTGTATAAGCCCGAGTTTGAATTAATGTTACTTGATTCTTTTGGCTTTCTTCTATATCTTGAACGCCTTCAATTATGGCAAATTTCTGTAAAGATTGGCAAGGGTTCTTTCGGATTCTGATTGCGTTCAGAAGTGAATTCGTTGTTCCATGTTATGGTTTCCTCCTGATTTTTATTCCGTTTGGTGTGGACTGTACATTGGTGATTTTCCCCATTTTAAGATCTCTTTGCTTAGTATGGTCTGGTATGGGCTTCTCAAATGTTTTTTCGAGATTTGTCTTGTTGACTGTACTGCAACAAAGGAGATTCCTTTGATTTGACCTTGGTTGGGTAAAACCTGTACTGTGTGTGAAAGATATTTGAGCAGGCTGTAGGTTGTATTATTTGAGTTGATTGAGACGGGATAATTATCGCTTGTTATCCATTCTTTGCATAAATGAATGCCTTGGACTTTGTTGACTGTACTAAAGGTAGGTAATAGATTTGTTATCTTCTTACTCCTCGACTTGGAAAGGCATGTGGAAAATTTTTCCTGTGATTGACTTGTTTAGCTTTGGAAACATCCATGCTAATGCAATGTAGTTGCTTGATTACTAGAGGTCTTGAATATACAATGTGTTAGCCACTCGACAGGAGTTTTTGCTGTGTTCGATTTTTATTAAAACAGTGATTCTTCTTTGTGGCTTGTCGGACTTGTTCGTATACATACTGGATGAATGTTTTCCATATGTGGAGACGGTACAGTAGTGAACTTGTGTGAAGGGAAGGAAGTATGAATGATTTGTTTCCTTCTCTTCTATTATTTAATACATGTTGATATCTGTCTAACAGTTGGAATTGTTTTTAACATATTGATATAATCATGATTTGTTATGATATTTCCTTTTCTGATGAAAGTAACGATCTGTCCAATGTTGCTGATCTTGGATTCAAGATAATTGTTTTTGGATACTTTCGTTCTTTGATTCTTAATATTTGATGAAATATTTGAGAAGTGTTTAGGACTATTCTGTAACGATGATAGAGTTACACGTTTGTAGTCATTTTGTATTACAAAGGCATAGTCTGAATATGTTTACTTGTTTGGATAATTGATCTCATTTAAACAGGGTGTTTAATGAAAACAATTGACGGATTGCAATTGTTTTAAAAGTTAGTGCTTATCATGCTCAGTTCATCGAACTGACTCATGTTGACTATTTTTGCAGATGGTTGCCGTAAGTGGTAAAAGCAATGCAGATCTGACAGGATGATCAGATTGTTTAATTTTGATTTATAATGAATTACAGCTTGATTTTCTAAATGTACTATATGTGGAAAGATGTTCTTTTCCGTTAAGCATTGTATCAAGTATGCTGTTTGCATAAAATGTAATTGTATAGTTCTGAAAGGAATGGAAATAAGTATTTGATACTTATGTGTTGTATTCTTATTCTGATAGTTGACCTTCTTCGGTTTATATACCAGAGTGGCAATGTTATCATTGTATAATATGGATGCTTTTGTGATTGACAATGAAAGCTTGCATGAAAATGAGATTGAATTCTTATGAGTGTTTAGTAGTTCTAATTTGTTCTAGCAAAAGCAATATTGGATTTAAATAATTGTATTTCTAGAAGATAGGTTAAAAATGAGCCTAAAAGAGAGCGCTAAACAAGCTAGATTAAATTACTAATTCCTAGTCCGAAGTATAACAGGACAATATTAAATTGGATTCTTAATCATTTATATCTTTATACCAAAAAGTATGATATAAATTTAGTTAAGAGAACTGATATACAATCAAATGGAGTTCAGTTGGAAATCTCAAGCAAAGGCTATGAGATATTGTCTGATTCTGTTGCTTTGGAATCAGGTGTATTCTAATGACTCCTTGAAGAAGAACATGACCTTAATATCTCTACCAAGTAATGGGTTTTAATGAGGAGGGTCATCTTATGATGAAGAATCCAGGGATTGGGAAAGGCTAAACCTTATGGGAAAAGTCCTTTAAAGTAATTTAAAACTCAACGTGCGTAACGCTTGTTACTGAGTAGATATTTTCGAGGCGGATTTAAAGGTTGATGACATAAGTCAACTGCAGAGTTGTACCTCCGAGAATATTAGGATCTTCTTGAAGTTACAACAATGCAGATGACTTATGATGACACCCTTTGCATTGATCGCTAAGATTTACACTTTGATCTTCGCACGAGTTACCCAGGGACCAATTAAGAACATGGCCATGTTATAAGGCTGCCTAGGAGATTTGGGGTATCATGACACACTGGTTGAACTGCAAGGTTGAACCAGTATGTCATCCGTATCAGTAATCCTCGTGGGCATCCATATAACATTATCACCTTGTTAATCTGTCTTCCGAGTGATTCAGTTGTGAAAGGAAGGACTAACAGTAGTTAGTATAAGACATTCTATATAACTTATGAATGGGGTGAAGGACATATTCTAGATTGACGAGTATGCCGTTAAGGAATATGAGACATGAACAGTATGTTTCAAATCTTTGGCCAAAGTATCGTAAGCTGCTGATTGCATTGTCCTAATTCACCTAGTCTAAGGGATGAGATGCCGATGAATAATAGTAACAATTATTCAGTTAGATTCCTTAGACAGAGCATTCTGAATCCCAGATTAGGGAAGAGAACCGCACAGGAGTGAATGCGTTAAATAAAAACACCGACTCTTATTACTCATGAATAGATCGGTAGATTACCGAGTCATGGAATGAATAGATCGGCGGTACTCCGAGTCATTACAGCTGCATATGGTTGTCTGTTATATGAATAGTTATTTGAATTGTGAGTTCTAAATTATGTATTTAGAACCAGGATGCAATTATCAAAAAAAAAAAAAAAAAAAAAAAATTCCACTTGTTCTAAAGTTATAAAATGAGGATGTTACATTTTCCGTGAAACACTAACTTCAAGTGTTTCACAGATTTCTTGAACAAAAACCACCTATGTACTATTTTTGGATAAGTTGTTCAAAATTAGCTAAGGAGAAATTTTGGTAAACAGTTTGAAAACCTTTAGGTGACATTTTCCTGCTAGATGATGATGACCAGTAGCCTTGAGCAATCCATTGGGCACGAAGTCAAGTATAACTCTGAATTTGGTCCCTTGAAATTGACCAAATCTCTAGATTCTCATTAAAAACCTGCATTTGGCACCTGCTTGAAATTTCTACAACCCCCTCTAAATTTACACCATAGAGTGGAGGGGAAATGCCTTGGCTCACGTCTGATCGCAACGGGTTTTCTAAAAAAATTGTATAAAAGGGAAGTGTTATCCAAACCCCTCGGGTCATTTTATAACCTACATTATTATTTGGACTTGACAGGGAAAATTGATGAAATGGGAGAAAATTTCAATGTTCTAAGGAACTCCTTCCCTACCACAAGGCCTTACTACCCAATACTTAGCCAAAAATCTCAAAATTGGGAAAAATTAAGTCTCTGTCGGCAAATCAGGCTTGGAGGGAACTCTTGGAACATTCTTGTGTTCTTTTTGGTTTTCCACTTAAGCGAGTTAGCTGCATGAGGAGTTGGGGGTTTAAATTATGTGAGTTGGGTCCTTTGAGCACCGATGGAACATTTCAATAGGGAAATAATTAAGTGATTCGAGTGAGGTAGGTACCTCAGGAACAAAAAAAAATGTTTTGATGTTTCATCGGTTCCCCAGTGTGTTGACAAGGCTGACCAAGGTAAGGGACAATGCAGAAAATGTGGCAAGTCAGATCCCACAAGCACACTAGGAAAAATTCCACCCTTCCCTCAGTTCGTTGATCGACCTATCCATACGCCGCAATGCAAAATAACATTAAAGAGGCCTGTTGTGACCCACAGGGAACTCTGTCACAACCCTCTCGAGATACCAACATTTTAAACAATCATAAATTTCACCCCGAAACTCCAAATTTCACAAAATTGGACTTTTTGGAAAGGTATCATCATGAAATTCACCATGAAAATTATAAATCCTTAATTTTATGAGTTTAGGTGGGTAGAAAAGAGGAAAAAAAAATCCAAACATTAAAAGAGTGGTTCTAGGTAGCTCAACTACCAGATTTGATGAGGTATGGTGCCCATTCCTTCTCCTATAAGAAAAGTATCAAGGGGAATGGTCTTGATAGGGTGCCCATGCCTATTTTCAAACATTCTATGTATGTTGTTGGTGGTTGAAGGGGGAGATTTGAGTTTCCCTCTCGTTTTCCTCCTCTCTCTTTCCCATCTTCTATAGATTGTAAAATGATGCCCTTTTGTAAAAGTTTTACCCTCTTGGAATGCTGGTGCATCATCCTATAAGTGCTGCATATTTATTTTGAGTTACAGGCCTTATATCTAGACCTTTGTAGGGTGATTTTTTCCTTCTTACTTCATTGTAATGGATTGTGCATCTCTTTGAAGAAATAAAATATGTGTTTTATGACTATCTTCTGCCCTAGATGGTATTTTATTGTATTACTTACTTCTTTATCTACTTGTAGGTATATTGTGCATCTTATTCTCCTTTTACAGGGTTTATTTCTATTGTGCTATATGGAAATGAGAGTGTGAATGTTGTTTTTGGACTATGGAACTCATGTTTTCCCTCTCATCCTTCATTTTCCTCCCATTTCCACCCATCTGAGAGTGTATTTCCCCCACTTCTTGGTTCTATCACCTTGGTTAGCTTAGGATTTCCCATTTTATGCATCTCTCTCTTCCCTTGGTCCCTTGGAATGATAGATTAGGATTATATAGTTTCATTTTCTTCCCTAGGAGTAGTTTAACATTAGGAATAAGTAGAGGAACCCACCTTCTCTAGAGGTGTGTCTCAAGTAGAAACTCCAAAAACTTGAGAGATAGTCCCATGTTACCCAAAAAATTGATTTCTCATTCATTCATTCATGAAAAATTAGAGGGTGCTAATTTTTGGTGATAACCAGAAGATCATACATGTTTCAAGTGAGACATGCAAAGGGTACAACCACACTTATTAAAAACAAAGATGACCACCACAAGGATTGAGGAATAGGCACCCAAGAAATGATCAACACAAAACAAAGGAGGGGACCTTCAACAATAAAACAAAAAACATAATTGTATTTACAAGATGCAATATACAAACTTAATGAAAATGTTTAAGGTGAATCATGTTGAATGGGATTTACAATGCTTCTCCATAAGGGTTGGAAAACTTGAAAGAGTTGCCGCATTTATAGGAAGTGATGTTGTATGGACCAATCTAAAGTGCATCAAACTAGGAGTGCTTCCCTGTTTTGGATTTGTTTGCGCCCCACCTGAGGAATATATTGCTCAATTTAAAAGGATGTGGCTTAGATTTCTTGTCAAACCATTATTTGGTTGACAACTGGTGTTTCTATAACTTGGTCATGGCATATTGTCTTAGTTCTTTGAGTTTAATCAGTTCGGACATTCAGATATCTCTTTGATCCGCACCTTCTAATTCCAATTGTTGAGCCAACTCCAATGAAGGTAATTCAAGGGAGAATGGGAGATTGGATTATTTTCCATAGACAAGGATGAATAGAGAACTACCAATTGTCCTTTTTGGAGTAATTCTATCAACCCAAATAACATTCTTTACTTTAGTATGCCACTGCCTTTGATTGATCTCCATAGTCCTTTTTAGGATCTTGATTAGGTTCTTGTTAGTGGATTATGCCAAGCCATTACCTTGTGGGTTTTAGTTACAGGAAGTCTTCAAATAAAATCCATGTCTAAGATCCTGATTAGAGCTCTTAAATCCTAATAAGGCTTTAGAATTATTTGAAATAATGGTTCGAGGAACCCCAAAACTTGTTGTAATATCTTCTAAAAAATCAAGGATGACTGCTTTAGTAACATCCTGGAGTGGTATGGCCTCTGTCCACCTAGTAAAGTAGTTTTTTGTTGTCAAGACCCACTTGCGACCCACACTTGATATAAGATTTATAATGCCTATGAAATGAATTCCCTATTGAGAAAAGGGTTCACACGCATGAATAGGATGAAGGGGAAATGCCGTCATCTTCCTTTTACCATTTAAAAAAGCACATTCTTTACATTTTATGACCCAATGATGTGCATCTTTGAATAGTTTGGGCCAAAAGTATCTTGCTCTGAGAATTTTCATTACAGTGACCCGAGCTGAGAAGATTCCTCCTGAGAGACCATTATGGAACTCCATTAGGACCTTATCTACTTGTTCTCCCTCAATACACCTGAACAACACTCCATCAAGGTTCCTTTTGAAATGAATACTGCCGATCAATACATAAGAAAATGATTACAACCTTAGATGTATTCTCTTTGATTTGTTCAACTTGGAGGGTAGCCTCCAGTTGTAAAGAATGTTTCCCTATCATTGATTAAATTACCATAGCTAATTTTGCCTCATATGCTTCGCAGATTATCTTCATTATGAAAAACCTCAACGTTCCATGGATCTCCTACGTTATGCATATTTCCATCATTCTACGGATCTATAATACTCCGCGGGTTTCCTACTTAAGGATCTTCTGTAGCTTGTCCTTATTTTTATTCAGTAAAGAAAGAGACTTCTTCATTATCCTTTGCATTTGAGGCATGCTGTTCAAAAATTTCCCTGCCTCTTAACAAGTTCATGTCCCTGATGGTCATGTCAAACTCCATGATTATAGTTACCCATATGTTTCTCTTCTCACTGATTTATGCCCACATGATGAAATATCTCACACTGGGATGTGAAACTAAAAATTTTATGTGGCTGACGAATAACATGGGCTTGAATTTTTTGAGAGCCCGCAAGATGGCGAAGACTCATTTCCCTAAATGAATATACTTGAGCTCAAAATATTTCAGCATTTAGATGAAAAAGGATACAATCTACTCCAAGCCTTTGTCATTCCTCTATGTCAAAACCGCAACGACACTAAGATCAGCCCCATAGGAATAAAGGGGGAATTTATTTACAAAAATTGGATTAACAAGTGCTAACACTTGGGAAATTGTGGCTTTTATCTTGGTAAATCTTTCTCTTCCTTCAACGGTCCATTTAAAATCCGCATCCTTCCTTAGCATGAAGGTGATTGGCCTAACCAATCACACAGAGTTAGAAATGAACTTCCTAACAAATTTGATCTTGCTCATGAAGGACTAAAGGGATTTCTCGTGAGTTGGAAATGAAAGAGAGAGGATGGAAAGATTCTTTCAGGGTTGATGAAAATTCTCTCCTTTGAAATAATGTGAGCCAACAGTTTACACTGCAGAACTACAAAAATCCATTTTTTGGGGTTTAAGGATACTTTGAACTCTCTACATTTCTCAAAAAAATTCTTCAAATGCTCCATGTTATACTGGCCCTGATTTGATAAGACTTTGATGACATCAAAATAGATAAGGACAAAATGATTGATGATTTCATGGAAAGAAACATCCATTTCTATCTGAAATGTGGCACTTGCATTCGACATACCAAAAGGCATTTTTTCATATGCGTATATTCCCCACTTGGTTATAAATGTAGTTTTATGTTGGTATTCCTCTATCACCTTGATTTGGTTATATCTTGATTATCCTTCCAACAAGGAGAACCTTTCCGCTCTAGCCATTTTTTGTAGGATTTGATACATTGAAGGAAAAGGATAATGATCCTTCAACAAATCCTTGTTTAAGTCTTTAAAGTCCACGCAGAGCCATATTGATCCATTCTTATTTCGCACCGAGACCAAATTCGATATCCAAGATAAGAATTTGATGGGAAATATAATTTTTTCCTCAAAGAGTTTGGATAACTCCTTCCTCATGAGGGGATCAATCTTGGGGTTCACTGCTCTTTGCTTCTGTCTAACTAGATTGGCTGTGGGATCAAGGTTAATGGTGTGTTGAGCAATGTTAGGGTCAAAACCTCTGAGGTCTTCATAGTTCCATGAAAATAGATCATCAAGACTCTGGCATAAGGAAATAAAAGTTTGTTCTTCCTCTTGAGAACACACCTTTCCAAGCAACAATTCCTTACCTCATACAATGATTACTAGTTTGCAATCTCCTTGGATTGCAAATACTCTTTTATTTTCCCCCATGATTTTATCATTAGGGTTGAAGATGTATTCAAGAGTTACTAACCTTATAGGTAGCTTATTAGTTTGTAGCTAGATGATTTGATTGCCATAAATTTCTTGCAAATTGAGTTACAAGTTTGAAGAGAATTCAACTTCATTTTGGATAAACTGGATTATCTGTTCATCATTCTAAACTACTTGCAAGATGAATTCATTATCCAAGATGGATGGTCTTACAACCATTTCGACATGTTGTTTTCCTTGGACAAAGTATTATGCGGGAGAAAATTTTGAGCCAACAGTTGTTATTTGATTTGTATCTTTGTTCTGCTTCCACTGAACTAATTGAAGGTTGACAACTTCAAAAATATCCAAAGGGCCCAAAATCGATGTTTATAAGCTTTCAAATGATTACTCTTAGCCACTAAATTCCCTGTAACTTGGTGGATGACCAATTCAATGTCCCTAAATATCTGAAAGGATTTGATTTATCTGTTTTCCACAATGAGAAGACTATGAAGCAATGATTCATATTATGCTATATTTTTTGAGCTCACAAACTCAATCCCATGTGTAAAGAAGAGTTTCTTGTCTATTGGGGAGACAAGAAATACACCCCCCAACTCCATTCCTACTCCTTGAGCCATCAAAATACATTTTACACGTGCTAGAAGTGTTGCTATCTTCCTTGAGTGGTGTGGGAGTGGTGTATTATTCTTTGTAGATGTAGTGGGGACCCAAACATACTTTAATTGTAGTGTTATAAGGATTAAACTCATAACTTTATTTAGCCCATTTGTCAATCATGAGATTAGGAACTGAATGTGATGAATGCACTATCTTAGTGGATTAAGGGTCATTGTTTACTTCTCATTGGACCATGAAATTAACATTGATGGGGATAGGATCACGAAATTCAATATGATACGTTGAGATGGGTTCAAATTTGATTGTCACATACCTTATTCTAAGTAGCACATGGGACAAATATGAAGAAATATATCTACCCAATTTTCTTGTGAAATATCTAGAGAAGCAGAGGGCAAACAAAGGTGGAAAGTCAATCACAGAGATATCTTGTGTTATAGTTAGGATTGGGAAAACATGAAGAGTTAACTTTAGATCGATGATCACACCCAAGACTTGCACTGTTGATCCATCAAGATACAAAACACCTTTAAAGGTTGGGATGTAATCAATTCTCAAGATATCTATAATTTTTTTTGGCATCACTGAGGTAGTGACACCAGAATTTATTATGTAGTTGTGTACAAGGTGCTTGTCAAAAATCACAGACTTGTAGAAAGTATGAGGTTTGAAAACTGAACTCGTTCTTCCTTAGGCTGAAAGATGTTAACCACGAAGTTTGTTTTGTGCATGGTGGGCTCGAGAGATGAAAGATTATTCAAGGATTCCTATAAGAGATACCTTTGAGATGGAATAGATAGGGCATCCCATATTGTCAGAATCAGATTTTTCATTTTCATCTGGTAAAAAATGTTGAAGGAGATACCCACGGATTTGTAGATTAGAGGTGTAACATTTTACTTTCTTATTTACTCCATATGCGGAGGATCTTTTATTGAAGGATTTTACACATTTTGTGGACCTATATATATTTTCAGATTTTCTTCATTTTGTAGATATTACTTGGTCTATGGTTTTCGAGTGATCCACGACTGATTAGATGAAGCAGAATTTCTACCTAATCCTATGGATTGTTTGTCTCTAGGATGTGGAATCATAGATAAAGGGGATAAAACACATCTTTTTCTGTATTTAATTTGACCTTGTGCGATCTACTATATGGAGTTTTGATCTGTCAAAATGGCATGAGGTTTTGTTAACTATGAAAAAAATTTCAAGCCTAAAAATCCTGAAGTTAGGTTTTGACATGACCTCCTATGTCTCTTTTGCACTGATTTCTGATGGAACCACAACTTTAACTTGTTGATAGAATGTGGGATGTACCATGATATAATTTTCCCACAATGAATTCATCCCAACTTCACATGTGTACTAATTCTGGGGTTGATCACAAAGATAACGCCACTAAAAACCTTGGGCCATAATTTTTTGAACTGGAACAATGGCTTTGCTTAGGTTAAGAGATGGTGGAGGTTTCAGGTTAGATTTAGTGATATATTTGGTGGATAATTATATCCTAATATTTGGTTTGGGTAATGGAAGCCTTGTTGCAGATAACCATGTAGAAGATTAGGATAATTTTTAGGGGCTTAAGCTTGTTGTCTCTTAAGGGAGACAATCTCATTTGTTAAAATTTTTAAGTGAACACTAAGGATTTAAATTTCCTCTTGCTTAATAAAGGAACTATATGTGGATGTGCATGATGAATTAGATGACTAAGGAATATGGGCAATGGTGGGTTGTGCACTTTGTGGTAATTTAGGGAAAATGGGCATTGAAAATCTAGGGGTTAATTTACCCGCTTTGATCAAACATTTTTTTGGCCCTAATGGCTATTGCATAAGCATTGGGTAATTGGGTTGTACCTATAGAATGAACCATTACTACTATATTAGAATTCAAATATCTAATAAAATATAGTAATGCACCTTGAGGAGTTAGTATTAGAAGGATTTGAGTTCTGTTCCATGTTTTCTGGAACCTGAAGTTGAAATCTGCCATAAGTTCATTTGAGCTCGCTTAATGGTGGTTAAATTCTTAAGGAGAGAAATGTTGTCCACATTCTCATCAAATAACTAATAATGGGTGGTCCTGATCTCATCCAAATTATATATTGAAGTTTTTGGAAAAATTCTACACCACTACAAAGCTTTTCCTTTGAGAGACGAGGAAAAAAGCCGTAACATGACATCATCCTCCACAAAAGTGTGTACTGAAAAAACATTCAAAATGTCTTGAATATGTTATGTGGGTGTGTTAGATTTTTTTCTTGTGAATAATGGAACAATCTTCAAGGTGGGTAATGGTATATCATGATGAGTGACCAGGAGAAATGATATACCACCACTAAAACTTACAAATGGAAATTTCCTTTGATGCATCATAAGGGGAATGGGCCTCAGACTTCTGATAAGAAAGGGAAATGGTCTACTGGGAGGTGGAGTTGAAGGAATTATTCTTGGAGGCGATGTGGATCTACATGGATTACTTTCTCTTCTTCGTCTCCATGGGGAGAGTTGTAGGTAGTTGAATGGATCACCTCTATATACACTTAGCCTTATCTACACTCATATCATGAAATGGGGATGACAAAACTACTTGAAACCAAGAGATTTAACATTTGGGAGTCATCATATGTGTTGAAGGAATTCCTTTGAAGGATAAAACTACTAACTTAAAGACCAAAACTTAGCAACAATGATCTAAATCTCATCAAACTAGTCCCACCAAGTGCGCCAGAACTATTGGAGATGAAATATGCACCCTACTAAAATTGGGTTCAACGATTTTAGTGTAACATAGTTAGAACATGAGTCTATGGGTTATGCATGATATTTATCTAGATGAAATGGTTGGTTCCCTTCATCCCAGTTCACTACAAATAATCCTATACCATCTCTCTACTATAAACTATCTAACCTAAGCTAATGAACTGAAGGAGACAATGTTAAAAGAAGAAGAAACTAAAAACAAAAGGGAGGTGATGCACCAAACTAAAATGTGGGACTTCTCTAGTTCTAAGAGACATGGATACAAGTTTTTAAATAAATATCATGAAGAATGCACACAAATCTAGTGGGAAAATAGAAAGAATGCAAAATACATAAGTGGGAAGAGATATTCATGCCAAACAAAACACATTTTAAGGAAAGAAAGAATCCACACTTATATTAATCAATTCCTAACAATTTACACATAGATTTGAGGAAAGAAAATCCTCATACACAATTTGTAGAGGTTGAAGCATGAAGTTTCTAGTTCAAGAGAGGGGAGCTCGGAAATATATGAGGGAAGAGACCAAAGGAGAACCCATTCAATGCGCATGAGCAATTACATTTATAGAATTCATGGAGGGAGAGAGAGAAAGAGAAGAGAGGATGGATAACTACCATGCTGAAGTAATGATCCCTGAAATCTTGGTGAGAAAGCATGAACACCACAATTTCTTACAGTTTTGAACTATAGTACAAGAATGGGTGAATTTGATCCAACCACACGCCATCAAGATACACAAGACGACACCATACTTCATTAATAATGGGTATTTGAAACAGTGTCAGATGTCATGAATGAAATGGAACAAGCATAATTTCTACACCATATGTGGAATTTTGATTTTCTTCTAAGCTCCATGTATTTGTTTCACCTCTGTGAGTTGAGAAACCCATGACCTTTGGATGCTACATAGATCTACCTACCGATTTTGGCCTCACATTCTTCCGCAGGGCTTGACTTCACTATGTAGGTTATACATTGGACATGTGTCCGTGGATTCAAAAATATGTGAGACATAAAATTTTCACCATTCATGAAACCTTTTACTTACACTACCATGAGTTTTATCCCTTCACACTTAGATCCTATAGTACACACCAAAATTCATAAAGGATTTTCCTTCATCCTACCTTCTTCATTCCATGGGACACTAGGAGTGTTTGCGGCCTTTGGACTTAGCTATTTTTCATTTTTCCTCTATCTTGGAGTCTAATGAAAATTCATGCTTATGCCATGGCCTTCCTTTCTCTCCTTCTCATGGTTAAGAGAACCTGTAGAGATAATCAATTTCCATAACACCATACTCCCACACCATCCTTTGTTCCTTCATTTTGTTGGTTCAGTGAACCTATGAAATTTAACATAATTAATTTATGTGGAATACTAACTTCGAGTGTTTTGCAGATTTCTTGAATAAAATATGCCTAAGTGATGTTTTTGGGTAAGTTGTTCAAAATTTCCTAAGGATCAATTTTTCACTTGACAAGACCCAACACACTAGGGTCAACAATTAAAGGATAAATATATTAGGATCAATCACAACCAAGAATGAAAACATCCATACATTTGGATTTAGAAGCATGTGTAAAGAAGTATTGTTAATAGATGAAACCCTAGGATGTGACAAGTAGTTTGGTTCATCAAATTGTATGCATATAAATTTACCTACATCTAATTAGGAAAAATTATGCACATAAATACATGTCATCTAATTAAATACTTGTACATGTATGAAGATAGAATGTAAGAGTTGAGCTTCTTGTGCAACTAATTGAGGATCTTAGGCCAAAACCTTCACTGAGTAAAGTCATAAGATTTAATCCTACAATTCTTATCTTAGATCATACTGTATTGTTCCCTATTGATCTATTTGAACATTTTTTCTTATAACATTTTGGAATTTGATGATACAAATTTATGTTCATTAGTTTCCTTATGGAGATTTTTCATACACACAATAATAATATACATTATTTAATTTAGCAACCATATTTTTCATATATGTTTCATTTATAATTTAGTATTTTGTTTATGTTTACTTCATAAGAAAGTCTTATTATCAATTCATAGCTAAAATCATGCATCTCAGGAATATTGAATTAAGAAATATCTTATCTATGTTGTTTCTACATGGTATAATTAGATATCAAAATTTACACTCCAACTATTGGGTTACAAAATATAAGCATTCACATCCAAATTTAAACAATAATAACATGAAAAATATTATCTATCTTGTTTCCACATGGTATAATTAAATATAAGTGTTTACACTCCAACTATGGTGAGATATTGGGCTATAACAAATATAAACATTCACATCCAACTTTAAAAAATCATAACACATCAAATAAACTAATGATAAATGTCATTTAATTTTTTTTTATAACCATTGAAAATATTAACACTTTTCTATTTCGACAAATTAACTTAATGAAATTAAACTACCTCCAATCATGTTCCCATTTAATAGAAATTCTATTTGTCATAGTTGGCTCAATTTATACTCTCAAATTTCATAAAATATCTTATCAATAATTTTCATCCCAAGAACTTGAACATTATCAATTCATACAAATTCATTCTTTCAAATGTAAGAGTTACATAGGTATCACTATATCGTATATTCAAAAGGTCTGATTACAAATTATTATAATTTTAAAAAGTATACCCATATACCTCATAAAATAACAACATGCGAGTTGGTATTAATTAATTGTAACCCATATTCAAGCTTGATTATCCTTCATTTTTTTATTAATGGAAAAAGGTTTTTTGACTGGGATCCTACCCAAGATACACGAGGCCTAAGCCTAGATATTCAAGTTAAAACCATACAAAAAACATATATCACCACAAAGGAGGAGATCAACGAAGAAGAAACGAGGGGTAATGCAACACCACAGCAAAACAAAAGCTAAACCCCAGAAATACCACATCAGTACCACAACAAAATAACATAAACATGGCCATATTAGATTAGTGCAACTCAACCTAGAGAATCTCCAACCACTGTTTAGTGGTCTTAGAAAGATATTTATGAGGGTTTCTAAATTGTCTTTGATATCCTTGATTGAGGTTCCATCCTTGGATTTTTATTTTCCCTTGATACTTTCCAACAAAGTAGTGATGTTGGATAGGATGCCCATATTTACCTTAAGTAAGGAGAGGATGTCACATTGTTTGTTTATGAGATTTTCTTGCTCATCTTCAATATATTTGATTATTTTTTCCATCTCCTCCATCAGCTACTCATCCTTGTTTCCACTTTCAATAGCAATCTTGTAGCCTCTAACTTTATCTCTCAATAATTTGCACTCTTTCCTGAGCCATGTAAGCATGTCATTATGAAGATCTAGTTTGTTTCTCATGTTCCTAGTTCTAGCTTTGCTAGCAGTCTCTTTATTTACCATAGAAAGAAGGCTAAGTGTAGCAACACCCTCACCCATGGGAGAAGTAGGGAGAATAGGAGTTTGGGTGGGGTCAGGTTTGGCTCTTTTTTTTGTGGAGGGTATGGTTGGAAGCCAAAGGATGGGTCACAATAGGGGGTATCTTTGAAGGAACAAGGGATGTAGGGGAGGAGTAGGAGTTTGGAGGGGAGGAGAAATAGGGGTGTTAAAAATTATTAGGTCAAAGTGTTTGTAGAGAAGAAAAATGAAAACATGGTGGGAAGGGCTGGGAACATTTCTCGTAGGGCACCAAGTTCACCGTTTTGGGGTTAGCACACCGGTTGTACAGATAATACATAAGATCTAAGCATACATGCAAATAAACACGAATATTCTACCAGAATAAATACAAAAAACAAGATATATAAATCAACACCATATTTAACATGGTTCACCCAGTGTGAGCTATGGTCTACCATGAGGGTTTAATGGTGTGATGATTTTTCTAAAGTTTTTTCATGATTTACAATGATATTTTTGAGGGCAATATTAAACACCTCTAAAATGTACAGTAATTTCCTACCTTGGTGAAGATTTATCTTCTTCTCTAAGAATTATCACTCTCACAATTAGTCTGGGGAGTAATGCATTAACTTTTACAAGTTCTTAGGGCTTGTTTAGTCCTAATGGGGGTCTAGATGGGTCTTGATGATATTGGTAAGCTATGTGATCCTAAAGGATTATTTTAGCTATGAATTTTATAATGATTCTTTAGAGTGTTCTTTACATTACTGAAGGATAGACCTAGGTGATTTTTAAAGAAGTTAATAGGTATAAAAGCAAATTAGCACAGAGCTCATCTGATGCTAGTGGTGAGAGCTAGACCAAGTGAAACCTAGAGGGTAATTTCTTGGAGCTGTAAGCTAGGTCTTAGGTGACCAATGCATGTCCCTCCAGGGAACCAATGATGGTTACTGTGATTATACTTTAGAGTGTTATCAACTATGGATGAGCTAGGTAAAATGATCCAAAGTCATCTTGAAGCTCCAGAAGCGTGTAAAATCTCCAACGAAGGAAGGATTAGAGAGGTGTACCATACTTGTATCAATGTCATAGAAAGGAGAGTGAGCTTCCTCAGTTTTGTATCATCTTCCTCAAGTTGTCAGAACTCAAAGAACATCAGAAGTGGAGTGAAAAACCACATTATCCTTTTCTGATGACTTGGTGTTTGCATCATCCATGGGCGGTTGCTAACCTCCTATGAATAGGGTCTAGATGCAACTTCCCATCCTGGGGTTGGTGTCTCATATGAAGAAATACCTCAATGTGAATAGTGTCTCGTATCTCACATGATTCACTGAGTTATATTTCCAAATGAATATACAGTCTGACTGTTAAGTGAACAATTTACAATCATCTTCCTCCTTTCCCAAGGTCTTCCATGAACTTTACTCATCCATTGTGTTTTTTTTGCTAGCCTCTCTTGGTTGCAACATGTTCTTACCTAGATGGATGGTTCATGTTAATTAGCTCACAACCTTGTTACAATGATTGAATGGTCTAATGATTCACTACATGTCCCACCTATTGAATGAAATATTTTATGGAATAGATTCACCTCCTACCATTCCTAGTTCTTCTAATCCAGTGGATTTGATTCAATTTATAGTGAGATAATGATATTTCTAACAACTACTTAGAATGTTAGCACTAATTTAGCATTTTAAAAATGTGCATATTAACATCAGAATACATGTAGAAAACTACATTAGAATTATTTAAAATTATCTTTAAAACTTTTAGAAATTTTGAGAAAAATCTACAAGAAAACTCCCACATGCCTGTTCTAACGTATACATAGGAACATTAGTGCAAGACCAGTTGAACACTAGCGTGAGTTAATCATAAATTACTAAATGCATAATGGAACTGGTGTGCATGTAGGTGAACTGGTAACTTATGTATAAATGAACACTAGCATGTAAAAGCAATTTTAAGTGTCCATGGAACACTAGGTGCATGCTAACAATTTTATAGAATTGTAGACATCTTGAAAGTTTCTAGACACCATGCACATGAATGGTAGTATGCATAATGAGAGGAAATACAATTAGAAAATCCTAGCTCAGGAAGAGAATGCAAGCATGTGTAGGCCAATTATTCTAGTGTAATGTCAGTTCACATACAATAGGACATAGCAAATGTGTGTAGATGAACGCATGCACGTAAAGATGCATGTTAGCGCAAGGAATGTGTTACGGTAGTGCATACTAGATCCTGCATGGTAAGCACAGGGAACCACGTACAGTTTGCACAAAATAGTATATGTCAAATTTCCAAGCTTCTTGAAATAAATTATAAAGATCATATTTTTCTCATCTTAAGTAACTATGCTTATGAATTAGAAATCATTTTTCCTCCTATACCATTGCATAAAGAACTTGCTCAAGCACATATCAGGCTATCATTAAACATGGCTCAAGAATCAAATAATCCTTACCCTAATGAGATATAAATAGCCATGTAAATGCTGAAGTCTAAATCTCTTCAAAAAAAATAAAGAATGCACATGAGACAATCCATGGGTGTCCCATCTGGGTGTGTCATATGTATGTTATGATCCTCTACTACTAATCTAAGTTACTGGAATGAACCTAACACCTGAATAAAAGTCCATAACTTAGTTAATCTAGGAGACAAATATTTCACCACGATCAATAGCATCTTTTTGTGTAAAGCCCTTAACTACTAATCCTTTCATCAAACATTAAATCTAATGAGACCCTGCAAACCTCCTTTGTTGGTATAGATCTACTTTGTAATTATAGATATCCTCTTACCTGCTGGCAACCGAATGCAAATCCCAAGCACGGTTCTATTCCAAGGAATCCATCTCCTCATCCAGGCCATGCTCCCAGGACAGATGGGTCTCATCCAGTATGGCATTGATTGTTCAAAAATCTTTAGTTCCTCTCATTATTACTCTTTTCTAAGTACAATAGGGAAGGTGTGAATCAAGCTTTCCAGATGATTACTTAAAATTTGTGACCTTATCACAGGAGTTTGGCGTACCGCATGCTCATTGCAAGGACATCCTGGACAGTTGTATCCAAGGTCTGTCAGTAACCGAAGCCGGTCACCTATAACCGAAATTGGTCTCTTATATAGCTGATGCCAATTTGGGAGAAGCTTCTGCAACCTAGTGAATGGTTAGGGCTAAACTGGAAACCGGTTACTAATGTATACCCTGTCGGTATAAATATGATTAGAATCTGAGAGTTAATTATAGATCTAGAAACTTCTCAATGGGTTCATCCTTAGGAGTGATTTAAATTTGATCCCTATAGGATTCTATTAATCAGACCAAGTTCAATGCTTATAAATCCTAACTAATTTGGAGATGATTCTAGAGGGAAATCCCAGTAGAATTTGAAGGGTTTGAAAGGTCACCAGATCCATAACCAATAAAAGTTCATCTCTTAGATTTTGCATCCAATTTTTTCCTATTTTCCTTATCAACATGCACAAAATCTTTTGAACCAAAACATTTAAGAAAAGAAAGATTTACCTCTTTTCCAGTCCAAGCTTCATATGGTATTCCTCCATCTAGTGAACTTGAAGGCCCACGGTTAATCAAATAAACTATTGTTGTAGACACTAAAATTAGGTCACACTCCCCTTTGGTCCCTCGACAAATAAACACCCTTCATCACATTAACCTAGCCATGACCCCTTTCACCTCACTAATATTAATTTAATTAATTTAATTAAATTAATTAATTATCCTCACTATATTTATTATTTAAATATATTATTTTAAATAATATCCACACATACAGTTCATTTAGACACCTCACCAAGCCAAGTCAGCCTAAGACCTATTATTAGTAAGTTGCCATAACTAACTAAGACTTACCCAAACCCTAAAAAATCAATGCCTACATTACCTCTAACCACATTCCCGCATGCTTACAAGAATCTCCCAGTCGAATCCATGGGTTAATGACATGAGATCTGAGGAAATCAAGATGATCTCCCTAGTTTATTAAACCTAGGAAATCCCACCTTGACCAACGCCGGTTACCCCTAATCATCGCCTGGTTATAACGCAAAACCGTTGTCGATTACCCTTTCAACCCCTAAAATAACCTTATTTTCAAGGTTGGCAGTTGAAAAAAGAAGGTTGGAAAAATTTGACAGAAGGTTGGTGAGCATTAGCACATATCCAGAGAGATATTGCATATTTTGAGAGTAAAATTCTCAGCAAGAGAACATGCATGCAAGGAGGGAGATCAAGCATTTTCTTCTACACATCCATCCAGCACTCACCCCAGTAATGATCTAATCTAACCAAGCAAAGAGGAATGCCCATGCAGCCCATGCAGAAGCTATCTCATCATGATTGATGGTCACATGTAGCCTTCAAACCTCTTACCACCACCTCTATCCTTCTTTCACAAAGACATCCAGAACCAGAATCCAAGTAAGTAAAACATGTCATACTTCTTTGGTTCATTTTCATTTCATTATTATATTATCACCTATTATTTACCTAGCCACCCATTGACCTCCTATCCAACACTCCCACCTCCATATACCCATTAAAACCTCGCTAAATCCCACCGAAGTCTACCAAATACCTTATTCCAACCAACCAAAATCCTTTGTGTAATCATAAAGGTAGACCCAAAACCCATGTTCTGTGGCATTCCCAGTATTTCCACAGTAACCGGCACCGGTTACACCCAACCGTCGTCAGTCACCCTTAACCGGCATCGGTTTTTGTATTTTTCCTATACAACCCAGAATAGTGACCTATCCACCTAATTTCATACATCACCCTCATTCACCTGTGAATCTGCCTGAGACTTTTATCAGACCTGCAAAGACTGAGAACCAGTTACTTGACCTTTGGATCTTATTTTAACCTAGCCTATTAGATTAGATCTATTTCTTATTGTGTTTTAAGTGAGATACCTAAATCATTTCAAATTACAATAGGATTTAATTCATTTCCTGCATTAAATTTTTTAAAATAGTGGACTGACAGCTGTCTAGGAAGTACCACACTTCCTGGATCTAGCACACGCTAGGCAGTTCACTACACATATTTTTTTAACTCTTTCTAGTGGTCTTGTTTTTAATTACAGGTAGTTCCTCCTAGCCAAAAGGAAGCTCTCACAATCAGATATGGATTCAGAATTCATACGTGCACGCAACAACCCATCAACCAACATTTTAACAGGTATTCCTCCTATGCCCCTTACCCTATCTGTTTCGTCAATACTTCAAAGAAATTATCTAGAATCAGGTGAAACATTTTAGCACACCCGGTGGGACCCATCCGGGGTTCCTTGCATTTTATTCATTCCTATGAAAATTTGTGTGTTTGTTTCCCTTCTGAAAAGCATACACATTAATTTTCTTCCTTGGTAACCTACCTTTTCTTTCTATTTGCTCTAAAATAAACCTTTCTTTATGTGTAATTAAAAAAGAACCATTTCTTCATGTTTTCTACATTGTAGTGAAAGAGCATCCTTCTTCCTCTTCATCTTTTTGTGTCATCCAACTTCACACTTCGATTCGGGCTTAAAAATAAGTGCATTGCATTCTGAGTTTATCACATTAGCTCACATTAATTGAGGGTAACCTATACACTAGAATTCGATGACCAGCTGATGGTTGACAAATGAACCATAGAAAAACACATATCTCTCCTCTTCTATTTCTTTGAGTCATACCAAGCCTCACAAAAAATTCAAAACAAATACATATTCTTAAACAACATCTTTCATGGGAGACAGCTTGTCAACTGATCACACTGATCTGAGGATTGGCAGGTACTCCCCAGCTCGCTACTCTGTCGAGTCATACTTCAAAGCAAAGACCGCCCCCACCATAACATACCTGAAACCTCACCTTTTAGATATCCATCTTCGTAGGAAGTCATCCTCACCAAAAAAACTTTATTTCACAGTTCATGTGTCAGTCCTTAAATAGCATAAGCTAAACAAACATAATAGAAAATCCACTCCTAAGATCATATTTTTCTTATTGTTTCTTCTTAGCTTGCATTTTGAGGTGAAAGATAACGTTCTTCATTTTTCTTGTTCATCCTTGCATGCTCCTCATCATAGCCGGTGTATTCTGGCTTAACCTGAGTGTGTCTGGACCATATTCTCATCACTCTTAGAATTCTGGGTCTGATTCCACATCATATTTTACTTCACAACCACTATTATTTCATCACTATTTCAATTTCACAGTGACCGGTGTCGGTCCAGTGACCATCATCGGTTACCCTCTTACCATCATCAGTTATACCCAACTGGCATTAGTTCTAGGTCCTTTTGTTAACCTACTCAAAAGGCACATTTAATCATCTTCATCCTTGTTATTTATTCATCTTCATTCTTGCTATTTACTCATCTTCTTCCACTTTTCACAGTCCCTGTCATTGATATCATTCCCATTGACATTGTAAAACACTCATTAGATTTGGCATACCTATTCAGATTTGACCTTGTACCTTGTTTTTCACTCACTGTCCATAGTTTCTACAGTGACTGGGAGCGGTTACCCTCTAACCAGCGTCGGTTTTCCCTAACCGGCATTGGTTAGCCTATTTCACTTTCACCAACCAACATTTGGTACCTCATGCACTTTTTACCGCCAAATTCACCTGTTCTTGTTGTTTTTCTATTTCATTTAAGGAGAAGCAGCCCTACCTAATCAGTACTGGTTCACATGGTGTTGACCCAAAGACAAGTAAGTGCACTCATATTTCATGCCAGTTGTCAACAACTCCCACCTAGTCCTTCACCACCTTCCATTTTATCACTAGCCATGGATCCCATCCAACCTATCACTATCGCTACAGGAGATGAGGAGTTTACACGACTCCTTGACCAAAACCCCCACCACTTTGTAGTTTTACCTTTCCCACTCATCCACTCGAGATGCCTCAGGTCAGTTGATATACGACATGCCCGTATCTATGCCCCCAACTCTCATTCCCACTCCTGCATCAGCCCCATTTGGCTAAGTGTTGCCTACATCTACCTTACCCCTAGTTGTTTCAAAGTTAGGTCCTGTACCCGCTATGACTGCCACATGTTTGCCACCTCTGTGGACACCCGCCACATCCACCATACCTTCAACAACTACCCAAAACATAACCTCATCTACCCCTAATGTCTTGTACATACCCGTAGCTACACTACCACCTCTGATGTCGGTGACCCCTACCCCTTTTCAAAATGTGGTACTTTCCATTCCACAATCATTAGCCCCAATTTCCACTAGGGTCACCATGACCCTTCTACCTCCATATACATACTATCAGCAGCCTCCTATTTCATCTATTATTCACTCCAGGTACATACACCCTATTTCACTACCTTCTTCTCAATCAACCTACATGGTAGCACCATACACTGGAGTGCCACCCCCATTATATGCCCAAAACCAACCCTCTCACGCTACAGGAGGCACCCAATCATCGCAACCTATCAATAACTTAATCAAATTAATGGCGGACAAGATGCAGACATTGGAGGCATTGGTTTCTGGCTCCCACAACACTCTCACCTACGACGAGATTTGCAATGAACCCATCCACCCTTCCATTCCTATTCGTCCATACCCCATGCATTGGGAGATGCCTAAATTCAATCATTTTAATAGCAAAGAATACCCGCAGTAGTATTTGCAATTGTTCAAACATGGGTGTTATCTGATCGCTCACGATGATGCTTTGCTATTGAGGACCTTCCCCATGTCTTTGATTGGGCCTGCATTAGATTGGTATAGTGGGTTACCTAGACACTCTATATTTTCATTTAATCAGGTAGCCCAAGCCTTCTTGGATCATTTCTCTATCAATATCATCAAGAAGGTTACCATGACCGACCTATACTCCACGCGTCAGTATGAGGACGAATCTATCTCAGATTTTTTTGCTCGCTGGCATAGCCTAATCAATCAACTCACCTTCCAACTTCCGCAAATAGAGCTCATCGAGATCTTTTTACATGGGCTTGTGCTAGACATATCTCACCGACCTTGCAGGTCCAAACCTTCCAAACATTTGATGAAGCATTCACTATGGCATGAAAGTTAGAGATTCGGGCCATTGAAGAGAAGAAAATCTAATTATGCAATAAAAATTTGGCATTCAATTTGAATGATACCTCTTCTTCTTCCAAACAAAAAAATAATTATTCAAAAGCTAATGGCACCACTAATGTAGTGGTGCTCAAGGCCAGCCCAACACATCCATCAAATTAGGCTACCCCCTCATCTAATATCTCACTCATCCAGACTTTTCAATTTAGACAAGAGAAACAGAAAGATACCCCAATCGGGAAACCTTACTCTTCTGTCATAGAAAATATTATCAAAGCTGGAGCCATCACCCTTCCACCTACAAAACCACACACTGGTTTTGAACTTGCTCGCCCCATGACCGCATGGTATAAAGAACATGATTTCTGTAATTATCATCGAGTAAAGGGTCATAGTGACGGAAATTACATCACATTCAAAAATATTGTCCAAGAAATGCTCCAAAAAGGTGAGTTAACTGTGGATAATCTTAATGTACCTACCAACCAAAACCTACACATCTTCAAGAAACCATTTCCCAACCATGCCCCTTCATCTGATCAAACCGGTGAGACCTCAACTCACGATACCCATACCCGCGAGGTTCACACTATCTTTAATGACGTACCCATTACCTCCCAATTACCCCATATTCCCTCCATAGAGGAAATCCTAGCCTAAAATCCTCCTTCCACATTAGAACCAACCTCCCCTGTTCCTTCACCCATAGAGGAACATCTTCATCACCTACGGAGGAGTCTTCTGCTAACATTGGGACCATCTCACCCCTGGCTTCTCCACATAGAGAACCTTTACCCACAGTATCTCCTCCACCCATAGAGGATCACCCATTACCTTCTCCACCTATCATATAACCATTTGAGATACCTTTTCCTCTTGGTGAACATTCTCCATCCGCTACCCAAAATCCTGCAAACCTATTTTCAGCTCTCTCACCCACAGAAGTTGAATCTAGCAAATTTCCCATCTCTAAGACACATTTTAGGGGAATTATGATTAGGTCCTCATCAACTCCACCTACAAATGTGCCATTCTCATGATTAGCCAATCACTTAGATTATGTGGATAGATCCTTACTATGGGGACGTCTTTTTCTTCTTGTCTCAAAGCAGATGCAGAGGTAACTTACTGATACCTCCACTATCTACCCAAAAATATTTCAACCAATCGAACCAAACACAACCAAATATATAACAATTCCTTCCATGAAACCTATCATAACTTCACATACACCCTTACCCATAACAAAAACTACATCTAAACCTAAACCCACACCTATGACATCATCATCGACTAAACGTATTACCACTTTAGGGGTCACCCTGACCACCAGCCATACTCATCCACCTATCAAATTGGATTTAGCTACATCCTCCAAAGTTACCACCATACCTACTCCTACAACCAAATAGAAGAACCAAACCCATCGACCTCATACCTTGGCTGCGCCAATTACACCTGCACCTATCCCGTCCATCTTAGGATCTCAACTTCCCCACATGGTCAAGAAACCTCCACCCACCAATAAACCAAAAACACAACCCATTCCTTCCTTACAAGCCTCTGATCTCTCCAGATGCCCAACATGACTTACACCAACACCTGTAGCATCTTTACCACCCATACCTCCAATACCCTAAGTTATTGCTTCACTACCCACCACACTTCAGTCTGTGTCTCTCTCACCCCAAGCACGACCCGTGTCATATACCTTCACAACACCCCCATTATCCCCATGGGTAACTCACCCTCTTCCCCCATTTTCTTTTCCTTATAGACCTCGTAAACCCATATCACCTTTACCAAAGAAGGTGCGACCCAAAAAAAAAACTCCACTACCCCATAATACGGTAGTCAAAACAACGACACACCCTCCTACTATCCATCTACTATACCCATACCTAAATCAACACGATCGACATCCAAAACCACACCAGCACCCAAAATCATAGCTCAACCTACTCCTCCTCTTCTAAAGACCATTCCTCGACAATCAACCACACCTACACCTAAACCGACGTTCACTTCCCATTGCGATTTACTAACAGGGTCGTATGCCAACATTTTAACCAACCTCTTAGAGACTTCTGTCATCACATTACTACCACTCAGACCTTACGACACCCTCAAACCCAATCCAAAAGGGTTTGACGACACTAAAATTTGTGCATACCATCATGTTCTAGGGTATGATGTGGAGAATTACAAGGCCTTGAAAATTGTCCTCCAATTATGTCCACCAGAAACCAACTTTGATGATGACGACCTTCTCGACAAGGATCCTACTTCACCAACACCCATTCCCACACTACACACTCAACAACCACAAACTCCACCCTCACAGCTCCTAGAGCCACCCCCAAGATTTTAAATTAACATGGTTTGCATTAGAGAACTTGCCATGCCACCAACCAAATTTTGTTGCGCCCAACTCACCTCACAGGGTTTTTCTCTTCCAGTAGGTTTTTTCCTATCAAGTCGATATACCACTCACCCTACACCTTCTCCATTTTCCAACTCCCCTCATATCAACATGATACACGTCACTACACATGATCAGAAGGATAAGGGTAAAGAAAAGGCAACTAAACCACCAACCAATCCTATACCCAACATACCATCTGCACCCATACCTAAAATCACTATCCGCGGCCCCACCTACCCCATTTCTAATGGTGTCACACATCACATCATTCTCAAACAATTACATCAATATCCCCTCAAAATGTCCCTATATGACCTCATCTAAACCTCAGAATCCCATCATCAAGCTCTCATGAAGGTTCTTCAATCTATTGAAGTTTTACCCAATGGCACTACACCCGTGGCCTCCATTATCACACCCCATCATATAGTGTCTCCCACCAAATTACCACCTTAATCTTCACCCCACCCTATTCACCAAGTAGCCTCCCTTAGCTTCGCAGAGGAAGAGATCACACCACACCAAAAACATGACCCGAACCCAGCCCTCTTCATCTCTATCCACATCGATGACATATGGGTACACTGTGTGATGATTGATGGGGGCGATAACATTAATATCATTTCATCCCATGCATTCACTCAAATGCGCATACCTGACAATTACATGCTTAAACATCTGGTCATGTTGCATTCATTCAACGACACTATCACCTCTACACTAGGCACCGTCATCCTCCACATTCACGTGGGCCCTTGTATTGTTCCAGAATTATTTTATGTCTTGGAGGGGGAATTCCAATACAACATGTTGCTTGGCAGACCTTGGATCTGTGTCATGGGTTGCATTCCTTCCACTTTGCATTGTTGTGTAAAGTTTGAACATGAAGGACACACTTATACCATTCTAGCTGACCCCTTTCCTTTCAAAACATGAAACATGCTTTACCGACCCAATGATGTGCTCATACCTATTAATCCGTCTACCTCTATGACCGCTACTTCTTCACCTATGCCTCCACCTACTAGTAAAATTGATACTTCTACCGCACATACCTCCTCCATTCCTACCACTGCCATAACCTCCATAGCTGACCCATCAGCTTCCCAATCCATTAACTTTACCTCAACATCAACCTTCAACACTTTATCCATACCAACTACCTATATACTAACCGCTGATCCCTTGGAAGGTGTTTTCCAAGTCCTCACTCTGGGGGAGTACCACTTATATAGTATCAACACATTCCTTACTCCAATAGGGTACAGAAGCCTTCACCAGCACCCATGTTATGATAACCATATAGGAGAACGTATCCTTTATGGTCCTCCTCACCTTTGTACTATTCTCACTTATGGGGGACTTGATACTACCACTTACACACCCAAACAACCATAAAAAACTCACCCCTTTTCTACTAATTTCCAATCACTTACCAATCACTGTTTCACCCACACCTTTTTGAACTGATGTGCATGGAAGGGTTTTGGTTTTAGCTTTTACGAGCAATGTTGCCATACCATTATTCCATGTACCACTCGCAAACATAACAAGTGTAGTGGTATCATATTTCCTAAACCACTTACCAAACAGGCCCACATTGAACTCATTAAGGACACTAGCTCTTCAACATCTTCACCCACTCCACCTTCATCACCACCTTCACCGATGGAGTCGATGGATCCTGAATCTATCCCTCCTAACTTTTTTTTTTCATAAACACCATTTCCTTGGGGCCTCTGACTTATCAACATGATGGCGAGGCCCCTTCCACTCTCCCTTCCTGTATCCTGAAATGATTGATGATGATACACCTTTAATTAACATCGTTCAATGTTAGGATGATGAATCTATACTCACCTACCTATGTGCAAAAGACTCATATGTTCATCGGTTATTACCTTCTGAGACAAAAAACATGTTGAATGAATTGACTATCGAGATCATCATTCATACTCAGAACGTCCCACACATCCTAAAGATCGAACAATATTTAGAAGTGTAGTGCCCACTTCCCTTTGACACTTTAAGTTATTGATCTTGATACTGTTGATCTCATTTTGGACATTAGTATGTTTTTATTTAGTATGATGTGTAGATGTTAGATCATGGATTATTATGGAGCTTGATTTAGTTAGCATGCATGATGATTATTAGATACATTATTATATATGGATGATGATATAATGTTGACATCGATATAATATTGATGTTGATTTTAGACATGTGACATTTAATATTAAGAGTATCTCTAGTATAGAGATTCATTGGATGATGATATAGTTGCAAATTGAATTTAAATGATGATGTTGAATTCTTGATGTTGTTGTCATTTGAATTTGATCTTTATATGTTGTTCACATCATTTTGGATGTTCTGATATGGCCACGAGGCCGAAGGAGGTATTGTTATTTTGTAGGTTAAAATATCACAACAATGTCCGGGGACTAGAGACTAACCATATTAAAATTCTAGATGAATTCAACGAGGTCACCATGGAAACTATAATTTTTTGTATGTTTTTCTTGTTAGGGATTCCCATGGGGGGAATCACCTTTAAAATGTGACCAAGGGATTTCATGTATTACTTTAATGTGTTTCTTTTTTTTGTAATGTTTGCATGTATTTTATTTGTGATGTGTTACCCCTTTGATTAGTTGTTAATTGATTTGGGTTTATGTTATATATAAACATGTGTTAAATAAATAAATCATTATGTCAAAAGAATGTAATAAATGAAGTCATAGATTTAATGCATGTTGTAAGAATGTGTAAGAAGATGTGTAAGTGATGTGAAATATTGTGTAAGCTAGATTTTGGAGTGTAGGACACTTCATCCTCAAAGGAATTCGAATTTGTCCTTGAGGGTTGCATTTTGAGGCTTGTGGGACAAGATAAAATTGTACCACACCTGTTAAAATCATCCACCAACCATACCTATGGTTTGGGGGTAAAAATTATCCTTTTTAATTGTATTTTGAAATGACTATGTGTAAGTTTTTATTGCACTTTCCTTACAAGCTTTTAATTAAGTCCTTGTTAAAGTATGGGTTAATTTTGAGTGTGTAAGTTGATTTCCATCTCCATTTATTGTGATTAGTTGTGATGTTGACTTTCTCATTTTGGGGTTGAGGAAGAATGATGTGGCATCCCACTTGGAATCCAAATCATCCTCTCCTCTCCCTCTCCTTTAAAATTCGAATTCTTTTCTTGGTTATGGTTGTTGAAACTTTGCTCTTTCTTCTTTGGGGGTCGAATTTTATTGCTGTGGGAGTCTTACTTGTGGAGAGAGTTTAAAAATTCATTTGCATGCTTGGTGTTGCTGTTTTGGACTATATTTTTGAGCATTGATGGAGCTTGCTATTTTGGAAACAAACTCCATTATGGAGAGGTAGGATCTTGGCATTTTTAAATGTTGTTTTCTCTTTCCTTGCATGAGAAAAATGGTGAATGTGTTGTGTATTGTTGGTTGGTTGGGTAGAATGCTTAGGGCATGGTGTAGGAGAAGGCTATGGGTATTTCATATGGGGGGCATAAGGGATTGCCAATGGCACTGTTTTATTGAGGAGGGAATTTTTTTTTTTGGGATCCACCTTGGAAAAGAAACTACTTGCATTTCTTACTATGGGAGGGGGGCATAAGGGATAAAATTGGGTGAGGGGGGGGGGGAATAAGGAGGGGTTGGGAGATATAAGGTTTATGGGGTTGATATGTATATTGGTGGTATGCATTTTGGTGGATGCCCAATTCCAAATTGGGAGGCATAAGGAGTTACCCATAGTTCTTGCTCTTGTTAGCTTGCTTGATCAAGCCTATGTTATGTGTGAATGATTTCAAATGCAGTTGTGAACTACTGTCCTTGTTTGGAATGTGTATCTTATTAATCTGTGCATGTGAAAAGAATGCTGCTTGTTATTGTAGAAGCCATTTTTGCCATGAGTTGTCTCTCACTCTTTATTTTAATATGGTTGGGGCTTGGGGGATAATGAGGAAGGACGGATTCTCCCTTCTCATTCGATGTCTTTGTTGGGTGGAGAGCATTGCCTTTCCCCCTTCCTTATTGTGATCAAATATGAAAATATGGAGAAACTAGCATGCTACTGTTTGGAGCAGGAACATATACAGTTTTGACAGTCCCAATCTTTTGAGCAAATTCATTGTAACCTTTCCCACCTTGAGTGGATGAGTTGTATAATGTTTGTAATGAGAAACCATTTGTATTGATGATGGAAGTTTGAATTAAACTAAGAAATGTAAAGAGATGTATTCCACTCTCTGTTTGTAAAGAAATGAAAATAATGTATATGTATGGTTTATTGTATTTCAAAGTTAAAAGAAAGAGATAAGTTGTATAGATGTTCTCTGTTTGAAATCAATAAAGAAATTTCCAGCTCATTCTTATTCACATTCTTATAATTGAAATGGGAATATCAAATGGTGAATGAGGCTGTGTTTTATTGCAATGGAAAGAAAATACGTATGAGAAAGCTAACATGTATTGTTCTCATTTGAATTGTGCACTAGAATTGAAATATGAACTGTAATTTAATTTAGAAATGAATGGTTGTTTTAATCAATTAAATGTATTTGAATAAATTAAGGAAATATATGCACATTCAAAAGACAAAATTGATAAACCAATTGAAAAGAAACAGTTCACTACCATAAACTTCATTTTGGTAATTCACATTTTAATAAAAATGAGCAGTTCAAAATTATACCAAAAAATAAGATAAGAAACATTAAAATTCAGACTTAGTAAGTCCTAAGAAACTCTAATTTACCATAATAGTAAAGAAATAAATTTCAAAATTTATAAAAATCCCATTCGGAACTTGCACAGTTGTTTTTCTGTCTATTGCCGGAAAAATACAAGTTGAAATAAATTGAACAAATTGACTTTCCTAAACACTCTAAACCCTCCCTAGACTCATCCTCCATGTATGTTCAACATGTTGAGAAAAGGGGGAGTTCTAACTTAACCAAATTGAAAATTTGAAAACTGCCAATTCACTAATTAGAACCTTGCAGATTGTTTCCATAAAATTGACCCCTCAAACTTCATCAATTTCCAAAATTGATGATCCTTGTACAAAGAGGGCATTGAGTGCTTTCCGAAAGTCCTTGTTTGCCCAAAATTGAGCTTTCTAGCTCATATTATGGCCATTTGAAGTTTTACTTCAATTTGGCAATCAAATAGTAATAAGATTTAATCTAACTATAGAAAAAATTAAATTTTAACTTTGGAAAAATTTCCCAAAAAGGTCTGCGGCCCCCACCATTCCGCAACCAATTGGGACCTACCACGTGGCACCTTGGGAGGGGAAGACCAAACTTAAAAACTTGTCCCTTCAAAAATTTTCTGTGGGAAAATTTTCCATTTTACCCCGCAACCCTGCCGACCCACAACCAATCACATGCTGCCATGTGGCACAGTGGAAGGGCAGACTTTTTTTCAAACTTAAAACTTCTTCTTTTTGAAAATTTTTTCTTGGGAAAAATTTCCATTTTTCCTCCGTCAGCCCACAACCAATCAGAGGGAAACATGTGTCTTTTATGGGTTGAAGTGGAGGCATGGTTCATTTTAACATTTTTATCCCTTTGAAAAAATTTGGGAAAAGTTATCATTTTGGCCCCGTGGCCCGCAGCCAATGAGAGGATGCCACGTGGCACTTTGGGGGGGGGGGTGGCGGCAGCGGGTAGGGTGGAGCCCTTTTTCATTTTGGGTTTTTAGCCCTTGGAAAAATTCTATAACTTATCCTGCGACCCACTTCTCTACCTCCCCCTCAGAATTTGTCCTTCCGTGGTGCACGGACCCATGCGCTCTCTTCTTCCTTTTCTTCCCTGTCAAGCACAACGTGCCAAAATACTTTGCTGCTCTGCCAATTTACTCACCCCTTCTCTACCGTGTGCCAAGGCTCAACATGTGTACACTCGGGGACCCACTAGGGTGCATAATGTTTTGTGCCCTTGAGCTTTGTAATGGGAAAATTTCCCTATGCCACCCCGTGACCCACCCAACTGCGCAAGGCACATTCCCCCTCCTCTTGCCACGTGTTCCCCAGGGGAATATTTGCCCTAAAAACTACACCCACTCATATCTTGAGTTCTACAAGGAGTTAGGAGGACTTCCTTATATCAATGAAAAGGTGAGAAAATTTCCTATCAATTGGGAATCATTTAGGGAATTTTTGGAAGTGTTAAGTAAGAGATAAATCTAATTGAAAACTTTGAGCCTGTTAGAGAGCAAGCATGGGGTTAAATTACTCCCTGAACATGACTAAAGCATATAACCCTAAATTTTGAACCTTGTGAACTTGATATAAGTTAATAAAGGAAATTTTTGTTTTGGTAAATAAATTTTGTTTCGGAACCTGCTAATGGCAGACTGATGTCTTGCAACCTGGTTGTAGTTAGTTACTTCTAATAAAAAAAATTATCCCATAATTTTTCTAGCTAACCCTAAGTTGTTTCTTTAGTTTCAAGTGGTTGTTTAAAAGGGAATTACAGTTTGGTATCAGAGCAGTGGTTCAAAGGCTTGGAACATTGGGCACGCTAGAAAACTTGAGACATGAAAACTTAAACCTAGCACACTGTAAATCAAGAAAACAACTTAGAAAGAATTTGTATGTTTTTAGTAAACATGGAAGTTATATGACTTAGCAAATGAACTAACTCTCGCTTTGGTCTATGCAGGAGGTGTAGACGAAGTGAGAGGAACCTTCACAAAGACTCAAAACCACCACCACCACCACCACCATTAGATCAAGGTGTAGCAGCCATTCTACCTCATATTTTATAGACCCTTTAGGATGTTAATGCCACTCTACGTGGAGGATTAGGTGGAGGGTAGACAACTAGTCATGGTAGAGCTCCTTCCATTGAGGGTCAGGTATCTTCTCAACTCAGTGAGGAGCATAGAGGAGAGAAATCCCATGTAGATTCAGTACGAGTAGATTCACCACTTAGGAGATAGGGTGATAGAGTTCCAAAGCGTAGAGAGAGGTCTCAGAGCCCTAGGCTTAGGGATGAGCGTGTAGAAATACCTAGAGGCTGAAAGACCACATCAGCAGATCACATCAGGGAGATCTTGAAGCTTAGGCCCTCACACTACTCAGGTGATACAGGTGGATTTTAGGCAAAGTCCTAGCTAGTGAGCTTGAGCGGTTGCTTCAAGATTTGTCCTTATTCTAGCAACATGAAAGCTCATGTTGCGATCCATATACTGAGGGATGAAGTAGGAGTATGGTGGAGGACAGAGGAGCAAAAGGTCCATGTAGATTCAGAGACAGTGACTTAGGAGATGTTTGAGGAGAGATTCAGGAGTAGGTACCTATCATGAAGGTTCATCCAGCAGAGGATTGACGAGTTCCATGACCTCTGACAGGATACTCTTTAAGTAGCAGAGTATGAGAGTAGATTTCTTGATCTACTTCAATATGTAGAGTATATGAAGGATGAGTAGGTGTGGATTCATTGCCCACAGACTTTAGCAGAGGCTGTCGAGAAGGCTTATATTGTAGAGGAGACTCGGGGAAAAACCCATCAGGCTAGAGACCGAGTCAGGAGCTGCATTCAATAGATGCAGGATGGTAGATTGAGAGGTTCAGTACCTCTTCCTTGTGGTGGGCAGAATTCAACACAGTCATCCTTTAGGCCACAACAGTAGTAGTAGAAGTAGCAGTCTCACCCACCGTATAGACCTCAATAGAGAGCTGATACACAGAGAGGTAAGAGTATGGGGCCATCTCCTAGGGGTTCCATTAGGACACAAGGTGGACCTAGAGCTTAGTTAGTAGGAGCTCACCAATAGAAGCCATAGCAGACCAAAGCCAAATCATTAGGATCCACACCATAGGATTTTAGGGCACCTACTAGAGGTGCTATCCCTTGGAGTGGATCAAGTGGTTTCTTTGGATGTGGAGTAACTAGAAATTTTTGGAGAGATTTCCCTCAGAACCCTAACAATGGTAAGGCACTAGTTTATGAGCCGATAGTTGGTGACATGAGACGTACCCACAAGATCTATGCAGTGGTTGAGAACTGCCAGGTAGAGCACTAGAGAAAAATAATTGAGACCACAGGTAGCATTGGTGGTATTCCTACCTCTGTATTGTTTGATTCTGGTTATTATGATTCTTTCATTGTACCATCTTTAAAAGAGCGATGCAGGCTAGTGATAGTTAGGTAGGGTCTTAGTTGGGATGTCAAGATGGATTCTAGAGCCAAGATCTCTGTGGACTCCTTAGTTAAGGAGTGTGTTGTGCATTTGGAACCTTTCACCACTACCTCAGATCTCCATATTCTTCCTTTGGGCTCATATGGAATTATTTTGGGTATGGATTGGTTATCTGCACATAGGGCCAGGATGGATTGTTATCATAAAACTATATATTATGCAGATGATTCGGGAGTTGAGTCGGTGATCTCAGGAGTCAGGATACCTGTTTCTATTTGCACCATTTCTACTATGCAACTTAAGCGGTGTGTGTGATGGTGTTGTCAGATGTATGCTATTACAGTCAGTGATAGGTTAGAGGATGAGTCTATTGGAAAATCGCTAGATGATCATCCCATCTTGAGAGAGTTTTCCAATTTTTTTCTAGGGGATCTACCGGGGATGCCACCCCCTCGTGAGATTGATTTCCATATTGACCTAGTTCCTAGAGTGGAGCCTATCTCATGGGCACCTTATCGAATGACCACCCTAGAGCTCTATGAGCTCAAGTTACAACTTGAGGTCCTATTAGAGAAGGGCCTTATCTATCCTAGTGTATCCCCTTGGGGTACACCGGTGATCTTTGTGAAGAATAAGGATGAATCATTGTAGTTGTGTATTGATTACTGCTAGTTGAACAAGGTAACGATCAAGAATAGTTATCCTCTTCCTTGCATTAATGATTTGTTTGATCAGATGAAGGGAGCCACTGTTTTCTCTAAGATTGATCTTAAGTCACACTACCATCAGTTGAGGATTTCGGAGGCAGACATTCATAAGACCGCTTTCTGTATGAGGTATGGGCACTATGAGTTCACAGTGGTGACTTTTGGTTTAACGAATGCCCTTGCAGTGTTCATGAGTTTGATGAATGGGGTATTCAGGACCTTCTTAGATCGCTTCATTCTCATCTTCCTAGATGAAATTTTGATATACTCACGTACATGTGAGGAGCATGAGGGACACCTTCGATAAAATTTTCAATGTTTTCGTGAGCAACAACTTTACGGGAACTTGGAGAAGTGTGATTTCTTCCAGACGGAGGTGTAGTATTTGGGTCATATCATTTCTAGGGAAGGTATTGCAATCAATCCTTCTAAGATTAGAGCCATTATGGATTGGCCAACACCCACTATAGTGACCAAGGTGCGCAGTTTCATGGGTTTAGCAGGTTACTACTAGAGATTTATTTAGGACTTTTCTCAGATTACGTACCCTATCACTTCCCTTCAGAGGAAAGGGAAGAAGTTTGTTTGGACAGATAGATGTGAGTAGGCCTTCAGGACACTGAAGGAGTGCCTCACTACAACACCCATTCTTGTAGTACCAGATCAACAAGGTGAGTTATTTATTTACATAGATGCTTCTTTAGTAGGGATTTGAGGTGTGTTGATGCAGGATGGTAGGGTTGTAGCCTTTAAGTCTCACAAACTCAAGGATCACGAGCTTAATTATCCTACCCATGATCTTGATCTTGCGGTAGTGGTGCATGCCTTAGTTAGATGGAGAAATTTTATTCTTGGATAGAGATTCACACTCACGACAGATCATTTCAGTCTTCGCCACCTCTTCACGTAGCCCAATCTAAATGCTCGTCAATGACGTTGGATGGAGTTGCTTTGTGAGTATGACATGGAGATCAAGCATGTGAAGGGGAAAAAGAATATGTTATCAGATGCTCTTAGAAGATGGAGACATGTGACTATGGATAACTCAGTGAGCACATATTTACAGAGTAGGATTCTTTAACAGCTTCCTCTTGACAGCTTCTACATTGTGGCTTGAGTAGAGATAGAGTCACAGAGGCCCCCTGAGGGGAAGTTTGATGGTTTCACCTTAGAGGTAGATGGTCTTATTAGACACAGAGGCCAGATATATGTTCCCAGAGATGGATGCTTGAGGTAGGAAATCTTGGTAGAGGCACATTGTGAACCCTATTCAACCCATCCCGGGGTGAAGAAGATGCATGCCACTTTGTGACAATTGTATCACTGGAGAGGACTTCGTCGAGACATGGCTTAGTTTATGTCATGGTGTTTAGAGTGCCAGAGGGTTAAGGCCAAGCATTGGCATCCATCCGGTCTTATTTATCCTCATGCCATACCGGAATGGAAGTGGAACACCATTTCCATGGATTTCATTGTTGGACTACCTATGTTGAGATATCACCACGATGCCATTATGGTGACAGTTGATAAATTGACAAAAGTGGCTCACTTTTCTTTGGTGAAGACCACTTATACATCTAGAGTAGTGGCACGAGTATATTTGGATGAGATCGTCAGGTTACAAAGGATCCCGCAGAAGATCATTTATGACCGTGATCCTTTGTACTCGGGATGAGGATTAACTTCAGCATAACATATCACCCTAAGACAGATGGCTAGAAAGAATGAGTGAATTAGATTTTGGAGGATATGCTCAGGATGTACGTGATGGATTAGCAGTCTAAGTGGGAGGAGTACCTGCACTTAGTGGAGTTTGCCTACAATAATAGTTTTCAGAGTTCTATAGGCATGGCTCCTTTTCAAGAATTATATGGTAGAGAGTGCATAACACCCATTAGATGGGACAGGTTAGAGGATATAGTATCACTTGGACCAACTCTTTTATAGGACATGGAGCAACAGGTAGTGTTGATCAGGCAGAGATTGCAAGAGGCACAAAACAGGTAGAAGAAGTATGCAGATTAACATAGGATTGATCATAGTTTTGATGTGGGCATGAAGGTGTTCCTTTATGTTAGACCACAAAAGATTCCTATATGTTATGGAAAAGTTTCTAAGTTATCTCCTTAGTTTTTTGGACCTTTTGAGATCTTGGAGCATATTGGCCCTTTGTCTTACCATCTAGCATTGCCACCCAGCTTGTCTCAGGTACATGATGTGTTTCATGTTTCTGTCCTTAGGAGGTACATTATAGATCCTTCTCATGTGTTGGACTGGAAATCATTACATGTGTAGGATCAGGGGCGGGTGACGGTGGAGCCTGTTTGTATCATATATAGGAGGACAATGGGTGTTCGAGGTAGAGAGATTGATCAGGTATGGGTGCAGTGGGATAGATATGATGAGATTACAACCACTTGGGAGGATGCCACAATATTATGAGTGTAGTTTCCACATTGTTCCAGTGAATTCCAAGAGGAATTTGAGTCTAAGGGGAGGGGGATGTAGTGCCCACTTCCCTTTGACACTTTAAGATACTGATATTGATACTGTTGATCTCATTTTGGACATTATTATGTTTTGATTTAGTATGATGTGTAGATGTTAGATCATGGATTTTTATGGACCTTGATTCAGCTAGCATGCATGATGATTATTAGATACATTATTATATATGGATGATGATATATTGTTGACATGGATATAGTATTGATGTTGATTTTAGACATGTGACATTTGATATTAAGAGTATCTCTAATATATAGATTCATTGGATGATGATATAGTTGCAAATTGAATTTAAATGATGATGTTGAATTCTTGATGTTGTTGTGATTTGGATTTGATCTTTATATGTTGTTTACATCATTTTGGATATTTTGATATGTCCATGAGGCCGAAGGAGGTATTGTTATTTTGCGGGTTAAAATATCACAACAATGTCGGGGGACTAGAGACTAACCATATTAGAATTCTAGATGAATTCAACGAGGTCACCATGACAACTGTAATTGTTTATATGTTGTGTTTGTTAGGGATTCCCATGGGGGGAATCACCTTTAAAATGTGACTAAGGGATTTCATGTATTACTTTAATGTGTTTCTTTTTTTTGTAATGTTTGCATGTATTTTATTTGTGATGTGTTACCCCTTTGATTAGTTGTTAATTGATTTGGGTTTATGTTATATATAACCATGTGTTAAATAAATAAATCATTATGTCAAAAGAATGTAATAAATGAAGTCATAGATATTAATTAATGTTGTAAGAATGTGTAAGAAGATGTAAGAGATGTCTAAGTGATGTGAAAGATTGTGTAAGCTAGATTTTGTAGTGTAGGACACTTCATCCTCAAAGGAATTCGAATTTTTCCTTGAGGGATGCATTTTGAGGCTTGTGGGACAAGTTAAACTTGTCCCACACCTGTTAAAATCATCCACCAACCATACCTTTGGTTTGGGGGTCAAAATTAGCCTTTTTAATTGTATTTTGAAATGACTATGTGTAAGTTTTTATTACACTTTCCTTACAAGCTTTTAATTAAGTCCTTGTTAAAGTATGGGTTAATTTTGAGTGTGTAAGTTGATTGTCATCTCCATTTATTGTGATTAGTTGTGATGTTGAATTTCTCATTTTGGGGTTGAGGAAGAATGATGTGGCATCCCACTTGGAATCCACATCATCCTTTCCTGTCCATCTCCTTTAAAATTTGAATTCTTCTCTTGGTTATGGTTGTCAAAACTTTGCTCTTTCTTCTTTGGGAGTCAAATTTTATTGTTGTGGGAGTGTTTCTTGTGGAGAGAGTTTGAAAATTCATTTGCATGCTTGGTGTTGCTGTTTTGGACTATATTTTTGAGCATTGAAGGAACTTGCTGTTCTGGAAACAAACTCCATTATGGAGAGGTAGGATCTTGCCCTTTTTAAATGTTGTTTTCTCTTTCCTTACATGAGAAAAATGGTGAATGTGTTGTGTATTGTTGGCTGGTTGGGTAGAATGATTAGGGCATGATGTAGAAGAAGGCTATGGGGATTTCATACGGGGGGGCATAAGGGATTTCCAATGGAACTATTTTATTGAGGAGGGATTTTTCGTTTTGGGATCCACCTTGGAAAAAAAACTGCTTGCATTTCTTACTATGGGGGGCATAAGGGATAAACTTGGGGGGGCATAAGGAGGGGTTGGGAGATATAAGGTTTATGAGGTTGATATGTATATTGGCAGTATGCATTTTGGTGGATGCCTAATTCCAAATTGGGAGGCATAAGGAGTTCCCCATAGTTCTTGCTCTTGTTGGCTTGCTTGATCAAGCCTATGTTCATTGTGAATGATTTCACATGTAGTTGTGAACTACGGTCCTTGTTTAGAATGTGTATCTTATTAATCTGTGCATGTGAAAAGAATTATTTATGTTATTGTATAAGCCATTGTTGCCATGAGTTAAAGAGAGTCAACTCAGATACAATGGATTACTAAACAAAAAATAAAATTCTGTATATATCATGGTGAGTCAAGTTTGTAGACAATGCCATCACGCACTAAGGTGTGGTCAAAACACTCGCAATGAGCTCAAAATTTAATTTTTTTTTATATAGTACGTGATAAAATGGAAGCAAAGCAATAAACAGCCTAGAGGCATGGCAGTCCCCATGGGATCCCTCAGATGGTACACGGCCACATACAGGGGTGCTACTATGACTGTGATGACACTGGGAATGAAATGGATGGTGTGAATGATCGTGATGGAGGCCAATAGATGTTGTCTCGCTACATGAATGGATATATCTCATAAAACACTTGGTGGCCTCATATCTTGCTACCTGGGTATGAAGGGGGGTCACCACCTCCACTATCCTCCAAATAGGATAAAACACGTTAGTGTCTCTATCGAAATCTAGCGGCTGACCTGAATCCTTAGTCATCTCAGCCCAGGTCTTCCCTGAGGGAATCAATAGGGTGTCCATGCACACCCATCAGATAATCTCTCACCACTCCTGTGTCGTCTCTGCAAGTAGGGAAAGAAGAGAAAACAAATAATTTAGAAAACCACAAAACACAAATCAAAAGAGAATACCAAAAGTAATATTTTAAATTAACAACGTCGAGAGAAGAGTATTAAACATACTTAGATCTCCGAGCATCTAGGTAGAGTCAGTGACTGATATTGTTGATGTTTTTAGTAGTTGTTGGGCCTCCCCAAAGCTATAGGCCAAATGTTGTTTGATCATGAAATCATCACCCCCCTCCCCATCTAGAGGAAATGGCTCCTCTAAGACCAAGGTATCTCTTTGCACTAGCCTCCTTGTGCGCTGCTCTCAGCATCTCCTAAGTTTCATTCCACTTAGAATAACTTTCCTCATCTGCCATACAAGATGCCTTGATAGTTTCTACATCACCCCCCTCATCCTCCTCCTTAGTATCCTCTCATAATAACTCCTCCTCAGTCACATATCCTGTATGCTCCTCAGAATCGGAGTCTACATCAATAGGCTCATCCTCCTCTCCACCGTGAACAAGAGCAGCCACAATATGGAGTAAAGGTGCTTGAGGGGAACCAAATTCCCATTGAGCATGAACCACATTCCTAACTGTAATAGGAAACCCTGGGGTAACTACTATCTAGTTAGGATATCCTCTAGGGCCCTTCTGGGCCTCTTGAATGGTCCTATAGACTGACACCATTGAAGGAAGTAGGTCATCATATGGGAGGCAAAACTACTGAGGAACCCAATCAAATGGATGCATTTTGAGTCTCCTTGCCCTGTCAACTAACTGACCTGTGGAAGAGAAGACTACCACCATGGTCACTTCCTATACCCATAATCCTAACATGTCCTGGTAGGGTATGGAAATCATGTCTGCTATGGTCAGAGAAGCTAATAGATGGTGTGGTGTCCTGAGAATTGACATAGTTGTTCACCTCACTACTCAGAAAGCCCCTTGATCATACATTGGTATGCCCGTACCATAGGGGGTGATGTGCTCATATACCTAGCTCATAGTAAGAGTGGGGTGGATCAGTGACTGTACCTACAATCAGACTACCTTGTATAAGTCATGATAGGTAGTCCCTAGGATGTCTACTCCCTAGGCATACCTATGGCCATGTCCCTTAATCTATGCAATAAGGGTCCCAGCAGTAGAGAATGGTGTCACCTCCCTTGTACCCAATCAATCATGAGGAAAATATACCCATAATGGCTCTCTGAATGATAGGAATAGGAATAATAGTAATGGATCATAATTTCATCCCCTTCTTTGAACCGAATGAGACAATAGAATCTCCCATATACATGGCCCATTGTGTCATCATAACCCTAGATCCCATTTTCTCTAAATTCAGTCTGCTCCCAAGAATCAGGATCCCAAGGATGTGGTATACATCCTCCAAAGTAATGGTCCACTCATCCCTGACACATGGAAATCAGAAAGTGTTCTGATCTATTTCCTAGTAGGCAAACAAAACACATAATATGTGACTAGCAGGGGAAACATGGGGAACTTGTGTAATCCTCCACATACATACCCTCTACAGAATGCCCATCTCATCCTGGTTCAGCTGATCTAGAATCCTAGGGAGACAATCACACTCCCTCTCTTGAATCTAGTGTATGTACTCTTCCTTCTTTTGCATTCACCAAAACATGGAAAAAAGATAAAGTTAGTAACATATACAAGAAGATAAGATCACCAAAACCTTGACAAAACATGAAAAATCCAAAAAAATTCAAGTTAATGTACATTTTGGTCATTCTGTTCAAAAATACCCCCTAGTACAAGGTAGCGGTCTCATAACTGCCGCCCTGCTTTGGGTAGCGGTCTTGAGCTGATTTTATAAACATGCCCTTAACCCTAAATAACACTCAAAAATTCAAAAAAAACCAGTTGTGAAAAAATAAAAGAATTCCCTATAGGTGCCCTCCTAGAGACTCATTTAAGACAAGAAAATATGAAAATAATCACCCCTAGGTGAACTTTTCAATGTTTTTATAGTTTAGGTATGAAAAGACAAAAGTGAAAATAGCCAACCTTAGACTGCGCTAGTCAATCTCTCACACATGGAGTTATGATCACTATCTTACAATGGTCATTTTGGATTTATTCTCGTCAGAAACGGTCACCGTGAATTTAGAGCTCCAAATTCATTGAAAAATGGGTTTATTTTGATATATATATATTCTTTTGTGTTTATGTGTTCATAGGGATGGAGTGTTGGCACAGGTATATCTCTATATCCCCGCACAAATGGTAAGTCCTCTTTTCATTTTAATTTAGAATTTATTTTTTGGTACTTTTTCTATCTGTACTTGAGTCTTCTTTCTCTTGCAGGTAGTGAGAGTTTGAGCGGTGACGTTTAGACACAAGGTCATGTTAGGTATAACTTCTAACTCCCCTTTTCAAGAATTTCATACTTGGACTCTATGTTTTACGCCTTTTCATGGCTAAGACTCTTCTCTGAGGGGGTAATATTTATGCACCCAAAATTTCATGTGCTACATTGTTAGAAAACAATTACAAAAGTCTCCAATGATGATTCAAGTCCTTTAAACAAGGTGTTTGAGCTCCAAAACCCATTCGCAGTGTATATTTGTTACATAGACATCTTTACTTAGCCTTCCCACACTTTTTCCAGCTTTCTACCTCTTTCTACGCATGTTTTTGCCTCTAGTGATAGGACCACTACCCTGCCTAGGTGGTAGTTCATAAACCACCACCTAGGTAGAGTGGCGGTCTCGAGACCACCGCCCTGCATAGGGCGATGATCCTAAATAAATTTTCCAAATTCCGTCATGCATGTTTTGGAATGCAATGATTCACTTCACTTCACTTTTAGAATGCATCTGTGGGCCAAATTGTCTAAAAATAGTTTTGATTACTTGGTTCTCCTTCCCTCTTCTATTTTTACATGTGCTTTATTTAGTTGGAACTTCCTCTTCTTGCCTTGTACATGAAGGCACATCCCAACCCAAATTATTATATATTCCATGTTTGTATTCAAGAAAAGGGCCTAAGAATTTTGTGTATCTTGCATAGTATTGCTGCCACAATCTTGCTAGGAATTACATAGCTAAGTTCATATCTCTTGTGATATCTCTTTTCTACTTATATTGCAACCAAATTTTCCTTCAAGTTTCCATTGCTCAAGTGTCATCCTCCTACTACTATTCTTTCATTCCCAATCACTTGGAATCATATGAACACTCAGATAAAAAAAGGAACAAACTAAGGGGACATATACATATACAACCAGATTTTCCAAAGCTCTTGCTTATTCAGGTTGGAATCGTGTTTTGTTTTGCTTTATTGTTAAATTGTCAAATTCAAATCACTAGTTTCAATTACATATCAAATAGAGTAGTAAAATTATTTATTTCAGTAGGTTAGGCAATCAAAATTAGATCAAATCATTAGAAAGTTTCCTCTTTAACATTATCAAGGAAGTTGTGGGGAACAATAGTTCTTTCAGGGTCATGATTTGTTCTTCACCTTTGAGGTAGGGTTTGGCGGGTTTTGATTGGATTAGGTTATTTTTTTAGATTAGATTCACATATTCACACAAGTAACCATCTACATCTAGTTTTTTACTTGTCTTTAGTTTATTTATTAGATTAGAATGCATTACTTAAAAATTAGAAAATTTCAAAAATATTTCCTTTGATAGATTAGTCTACTTTTATTGCTTTGATCTGATATATCGTGAAAACTCCAAAACCATAGATTAAATTTCCTTTAGTAATTAGTTTCCTTATCAAAATCACTTTATTTCATTCTGTATGACCATCAACGGTCCACAACAAGAAAATATGTACAGTCGTGATCCCTTGGTCCCACAACCCAAAGGGCCAGAATTGATAACTGCCATTGATACACGTTTATGTTTGACATTCTTATGCACACCTGCAACTTTTACTAAGAAAATAGAACAACTTAATATGCTAAAAATGAATGCTAATCAAGTCTATGATTATTGGACTACTCCTGACAACAGGGTTTGATTCCGCACATGACCATACAAGGGCCACAACCTCCAAGAGTCTTTGGTTTTGATCCTTAGGTCCCATAACCCAACGAGCCTACTAACCAGTTAGACATTCACACTAGTTTACGTACATTAGTATTTAGATATTCACCACTTCCACTAGACATCATCACACAACTTTACTTACTGAACATAATAGTCGATCAAGCTAATACTTTCTAGACTAGACCAGAAAATCACCTATAAATCCCTATGGCTTCACCACGTCTCTCGTTCTTACTTTCATGACCTTTTTAAGAAATATATATGAGCTACCCTCAGGTAATTTTATGCATATTCAATAACCAATAAACAAAATCTCGACAGAGCTCGATATCGATCGGAGTCTACGAGAAACTATTATATCAGACCAAGCCATCACACCACTTCAAGTTAGGAGAGCATTATTTTTCTTAGACTCACAAATCCTGATATTGTGTGTTGAAGATATAATATTTCCCAATTATTTTGATCCCCGTTACTACACTCACATTCACATTCATTCTACACCGTCTGTGTTGGTACGAGCTTGAGAGGTCAGGTGTGAAGAAGGTCACATGTTGATTTTTTGTCATACAAAAACCATAAAGGGGAATAAAACCCACTGAAACACAATCTTATATTGATATGTTTCTGAATTTAGTGAGGCACCAACCCCACAAAGAGTACCAACCCCTAGTTTAGTAGAGCACCAACCCTACAAGGAGCCCTAACCCCTAATTTTGTGAAGCACTAACTCTACAAGGAGGATACTACCCCCCAAATATGATCAAGAAACCACTCAACCACCTTATTATGTTTAGATATATTATTTTTTTCTGCCACAACTAATGTTGATCTAATATACAACTCACACTTCAACAATCAAACCCTAGGTGAGCAGACTTAAAAAAACAAGCTCTTCAATTGCTTCAAAAGTCATCAAACCCTTACACACATTCTCTATTATTTTTTCTCCACCTGTAACACACTTGTTTCATCCTAAAAACATGCTCCAATACCTATAATCAACTCTCATCTAGGTCACTCACCTTGCACACACTTCACTAGCTTGTAAAAGTACCCAAAAACATGCTTTTATAAGCCCCTCTATCATTTCCAAATTAGGTTAAACCATTTTCACTCATTTTTTGACCCATACATCAGAGGAAAAAATTACAAATTATAATTACAATAGTCACATAGTTACCCAATTAGGTATTCGTAACTAAAACCCTCATTACAAGTGTAATAAATGGCTCAAAACCCCATGGACACAGATAAAAATGCCCTTACATCAAACTAATACATAGTAATGACCCATAACGTCTTAAATATGATTAAAACATCATTTTACATCCATAAATGGTCTTACATTTGATCAATAAACCAATCAAATTATTTCATTTAATGGGCCCAATTCACTTTGCAAATCTCAAAACAATTGTTTCCTACACCCTTCAGCACCCTAGAAACTTCATAAGGCCACCAAATTTTATCAACATGAGAAAACCATGCCATGTAACCACTTGATGGAAATTTAAAACCTTTATAAAAATTCTAAGAATGTTAGAAGCCTTGAATCAACCTCATGCTCAAACCACAACTACTTTTGTCTTCACCAGATTAACCTACCAAAAAATTTGTTTCAAAGGTTAGCTCATAAAAACATTTCTACATAAATGTGAATAATAAAAATGGATTAATTGGATGAAAAATCAATACCTCTTCACATTCCAGGTTATATAAAGCATCATCATATCCATCTCATGCTTCAAAACAACTCAAACTTTCACCAAAACAAATCTTGTCCTGAACTACCAAAAGTTTTCCTATCAAAAGAATGACCTGGAAAAATTGTAAAATAAACTCATCATGATTCAAAAATCATACAAATAGAAATATATTTGAATCCTCTTTCCAACACAACTTGAATCATCTTCAAAATCCACATGTAGCTCAAGTTATGCCCATTTTACAGAACCCTGCTATTTGAGACCCCAAAACTACCCTTTGACCAGTCAACCTAAATGGACCTCAAATGACCATGTAACTACATGAATATGTTCTAAAACCTTCGTGGACATAAATATCATCTCCCATAAATCATGAACCATCAATTTTTCATGCTACTCCTTTGGACAACCTCGTCCCCAAACCTTCTTCTTCAGAAACTGACTTGTTTGAGTGGGGCCCACTCATCACCATGACCTCAACCATAAATTTATGGAAATATAAGAGATTAATATAAAAAATACACTCATCAATTTAGATGAATCAATCAAAACTAATGGTCACTATACCTTTCTTTCTACAACTACTCCTAGCTAGGGTTTAACTAGGGTTTTAGACCACTTTATCTTCTTAACATTCATTCATAAAAACCTGATGATCAAATGACCTGATTATTTTTTAAAACCTTATAAACTCACCATATAATCATCCCTGAAATCCACAAGGTCCCATACAAATCACACAATTCACAACAAGCATCAGAAGTTCAACTTCGAGCTGGAATTTCACTTGATTTTCACCATGTCTCACATAAACTATCATATCTTGCAAAATTCACATCATGGCATCAAAAAATTTTTCTCAAAGAACTATGAAACATCCCTATAACATATATAATAATCATAATTTCAATTCCATTCTTCAATATCTCCAATCATTAAGACTTACCTTTGTTTACATGTATGTTCCTCACTATAGAAGCTAGGATCAACTAAAAGAATGTAATAACTTATCATAAAACCTCTAAAAATGACCTAAAAATACCTGATATGCCATGATGTAATTGAATGCATAGTTCTTCCATGAGCTCATATGGATCTAAACCACATTGTCACATCTTTAAGTAACCATACCTGCTCCTAATGAGCACATGTAAGATAGTGAACTAGTTGTATCTGCACCATACCACTATTGTGAGTGACCAAGAACCCTTAAAACTTGCTATCCATCATGTAACATACTTCTCAAGAATCCAAGAAGCTCATACCTCCATGCAATATCACCTAGATGAATAGGCTTGCATAGAGCAAGTAATCCTCACTAAATCTCACTGACCACATAAACACATCTAAACCAATATGCCAACATCATTTACATCATCATGAGACCATAAAACAACATCCACTTTATCATTAATGTGGTTTTACATCAATGAAAACACATAATAAGACCACATGCCAATAATCTCCCCCTTTGTCATTGATGGAAAACACTCTGAACTTCTCCCCCTTTTTACATTAATGACAAAGGACTACATGTATCTCATGTTATTTACATACCTCTTCATACCATCATGATTTGGTTAGAAACATCAACCAAAGGTCTCAAACTAGCTCCATTTCTTCTTTTTTTCTCAAAAACTGATTTTGCCTTCATTTTAGGCATGTAAGCACCATGCTCCCCTAGGATGACAAATACAACATTTGAAAATCATCAAAAACATAAATAAATCATCTCCATACCTTATTTGGATCTAAAACATCATATTCACCTTCTAGACATGCAAAACAAGAACTTTTTCTCCTCTACCCTGTTTTGCCCTTCTTGGAAACACTGTAGCTGATGAGATATGAAACATACATTCCTTTGAATAATGCCAAAAATGTCAGAAATTCCATTTAAAAACATCACTATCTTCATTTCTTGATTAATTCCATCTTATCTAGGCATAAGTTTAGCTAACACTATGCATTTTCTTACTCTTCATACCATGCTTTGAGACTAAGAGCCCTAAACAAATCTTCTTAGTGCAATTTAGGACCAACTTTGAAGCTTTGACATATTACTACATTGATATTCTATGTCCTTGTCAAACCATCACTCCCTTCTGGAATTAAAGAACACCTATCTCTAGTAGATAGAGCTAAAAAAATGCATTCTTACCTTGCTATTTACTAGTAATCAACTTTAGCACACTTACCCTCAAGTCCTAAATCAACTTTCTTAGTCTTCGAACAGTCATATTTGATGAGATGATACTGTATTTTAACCAAAACCAATTAACATAATCATGAAAACATACCTTATACTTTTATGATTTGAAACTCATCATAATACACCTCTAGAAGCCACTCAAATTTTATGCTCCCCCTGACTTAAGTAAGCTCATACACACTTAAGTAAAACATGTTCCTTGTAGAAACATGCTTTTTCATACTAGTGAACACATCATGTTAGCCCAACTGTATATCATTAATACTTTGTTCACCTTCAATACCTTCTCACTTAGGCATTCATAAGGTCATTACCAAATTTCATACATTGAGTCTTAAGCTATACTCCCCATGTCCTGAGATATGACTTACTTTACTACCAATTCACACTAGGTTAAGGCCTCATGTACCTAACTTAAAACCTTTTATGGATGCTCACAATATCTTCTAACCTATAGTATCGAACAACACTCATTAATAATATGAATACACATTAGTTCAATCAACCTTAATTTCACAATTAAGAACCTCATGAAAAGCTCCCCACTGGGATATTTTTTAGGACCATCACATCTCCATATCAAGAAAAACATCTTTTACATATACTAGAAGAACATGTCTATTATTTGTCAATACTTCATTATCCTTTCCATAGGTCTTCTTAGCACTTTCTCATACATGGGTTTTCACAGAAACATAATCACATGCATCAGTTATACCTTTATGGTCATCAAGAGTGATGTCAAGATAACATGCACCATCTTTTCCCATAGCAAAAACACCCAATATGGATTATTCCTTCACCAAGGACATGATTAGGACACACCTTAGACCTACTATCAAGAAGATAATCTTACCATACACCATATATGTAGTCCTCCATGATTTCATGATCTCTAAGAATAATGCCAAAGGAACCTTTTACTTAGGTGCATGTTATCCTTCTACTTCACTGATCTTGCATTTTTGAAATTTTCTCTTCATCACTTCGACTTAGCATGACTCACAGGAGATTCATGATGTGTTATTTGCTCATCAAATAATCTAAGAGGACCTTCAACTCATTTTATAGGTCAAAAAAATTTAATATTGCACAAAGGGAGCATTGTATCATCATCCATGAAGTACTAAAACATAATCAAAGACTTCTAGCCATTTAGACCTTCAAAATGCACATTCAACTTTTCTATATGAGAACAATATGGAAACTTCTCACCTAATTGAAGAATCATTGAATATGCAATTTTTCCCTCAAGCCTTGAAGATTGTCTAAGAATAGATCATGCCAAATTTCAAGGATTTCCTAACTCTGAGAACTTGGGTCACTGTGCTTTAATGTAAAAACATTTTCAATACTATCATGGAAACCTGAGAAATTACACATTGTTATGCCTTCAAAAAAAATATTGTATCCTTTAGACCTCTTAGTCTAAGATGAATGTACTAAAATATTAGCTCCATATTACACCATTTAAGCCCCCAAAAGTGAGTTTCCAATAGTACAATCAATGTCAATGTGAGAAAACATAGTCTAAGGTGGAGACACTTCCAAACTCACACCCAATTTAGGACATTCATGCCCACTCAATGAATTTAACATGATACTTGAGGAAATAATACTTCAAGACTTTTGAGACCTTTCCCAAGATTAAGAAACATACAAGAAAATTCATACCTGTAACATTCCATCTTTTGGTCTAGGCACACCGATACATTGTCATACATGTAGCTCAAATACACCTCTTTGATCTTTGAATATAATGATCAAGTTATCACTTGATCACTTGTACTATCTTCCATACATGAAAACACTAGCTAGACACATAATCTTGCCAAGGGATGATGACTCTCCTTAGGAATTTATGACACATACAAACTTCAAATGAGACCCTCAAACAACTTGTAATACTTTTAGATAGATTGAGTCACATGGACTCAAGATAAATTTTACAATGATAATGTAAAAACTTTATTAACAAAATCATAATCCACTAAATGATAACACATATAAGACCCTTAGACAATTCATGAAAACTCAAATATGAATATGACATTAAAAATAGACTCAAACACATGTTCAACCAACTCTTCACATGAATTCATAGACCACAACTTCTTACAATTAATACTTAGAGACTAATACAATGATATCAATATTTCAGGACACACACCACTTTAGTGAACTCACACACATGACATATCAAAGGAACTCAAGAATCATGTAAAACCTTTAGATAGACTAACCACCATGAGATATAATACACAAAACTCAAGAATTCTTACAAGTACTACTTAGAGACTCAAGACCAAGATATCAAGACTTTCTACACAAGACTCATCACCAAGAAAAAATAAAATACTATGAATAGCATGAACAACATAACATACCTTGACCTTATGGAGAGTCACATATTGAATTAGATAGCTCCCCCTCTCCTAGATGCTTCATATGCATTGATATACCTTCAAGAAGCATAGTGAAGGTATATATGTTCCATGAAGACCTAAAATAAGGTCTTGAAGAGGTCCCAAGCCTTCTTGGGCACATGAAAAAATATTTTATCCTCTCTTCTCTACTATGAAAACTTTGAAATAATTATCCTTTCATTGATATCTACACTTGAAGACACACCATGATTTCCTCTAGGTTCCCAAGTATTTCTAGGACCATTTTCATACACTATAGGTCTTTTAACACCATAGGTTTGCATTCTAGGACCTGACTAACTTCTCATTTGACTTTAGTAAGATTGAAAGAAGTTATTTTCTACATGACCAACTTGTTATAGTTGTAACATACCACTGTATTTCTCTTTTTTAGCTCATGTGAATGCCTAGATGAGTCATTCATACAATCACTAGCAACATGACCTATATTGTTGCACTTGAAGCATACAACTTTCTTATCATGATCATTTTTGATATTTCCCCATGACTGAGTGTCTCTAGGATATATTCTACACTCCTTAGCCCTATGACCAAATTCTTTACATGTATAACAAAAACTGTTAAAGTACCTTTCGTACCTTGAGGCATTAGGTTTCCTAATTTTCTTGATCTTTTCAATGTCCTTAACTTGATTGATGATCCTTCTTTCCTTCCTTGGTTCTAGGTTCTCCCACTTCCATGCATGAAACTATATCTAATTTCTCTTCCTTGTTGCTCTTGACTTCATATTTGAAGCCTAAACTAGTACTATCACTAGCAATTTTATGATTTCTCAAGAGTCGTCAAGAGAGCTACTACTTTCTTCAAACTTTTGATAGGTGTTAACCTTGATTGTAGAATCTTTGAGTTCCTTATTGATAGAATTAACTTCCTCTTCTTTATAAAGAATAAGAGTCATGTTGCTCATTTACAACTCTAGCTTTCTTACTAATTCTTCAAGTTTTTCAGAAATGGCCCAGTGTTTTCTCTCAAGATCTTGTACTTTTGCTTCATATTATTTAACTTGATATCAACGTTTTTTTTGTTATTTTCATAATGTTAAATTCATATTGAACACATGCCAAATCAATCCTTAAACCATCATCTTCTCCTTCTTCTTCTTTGCAAGAATTAGATGAAATATCACCCCAAAGAGTAGAGCCACCACTCTTTTTTCATGAAGATAAATTCATCACCAACATCATTGTGATCAAATTCAATATCTGAATTTGTTCTATCTACTTCACTATTATATTCCTTCTTCTTAATTTGGAGACTCTTATTTTTCTTCTTCATAGATTCATTCTTCTTGAACCCTTTCTTATTTTTATCAAATTTATTATTTTTATTCTCATCATCACTATCACGATCATCATTTATTTTCTTATCATGTCTATAAGGACACTTTGCAGAAAAATGACCAACTTTACCACATGAAAAACATTTAAAATGGAGTTTACCTTTGTACTTACCAGTCCTAAGACTCGTTCTCCTAGCAACAGTAGAAAATATCTCATCATCATCAAGCTCTAAAGTAGTATCTTCAGATTTTTCCTTCTTTCCTTGGTCACCTTATCCATCTTGAAGGCTATCTCCTTCTTAGTTGGCTTGGATTCCATTATCCTCATCTCATAGGATGTTAGACTACCATATAGCTCATACATATTCAGCTTAGTAACATCATTTTTCTTCGTCTATAATTGATACTTTTGAGTCAAATTTTGGAGTTAAGGACCTTAACACTTTTTGAACAACAACTTTCTCTTTTAGATCTTCTCCTAACCCTTTCATAATATTAAAAAATCTTGTTAACTCTAAGAAGATAGGTTGCAAGTAGACTCGTCATCACTCATCTTAAGAAATTCAAACTTTTCTAAAACTTTGAAGTTTATCCTTACCTTTAAGTCTTCCTTTATAGCATAGTTTGTCAATGCCCTTACAAATTTACAATGCATCAGTTTTCCCATTTCAGATTCTCCAAGACCACTTATGATTGCATTGAAGGATTTTGAATTGTTGGTATATTCCTTCTTTTGATCCTCAGTAAGTGGAGAAGTGGTAGGAGGAGTATAACCACTCACAAACCAATTCCAGACATAAAAACCTTGAGCCATGATATAGGAATTCATTTTCATGCTCCAGAAATTATAGTTTCACACCATAAAACATTGGAACCTTTCCAATCACAATGTTTCTCACCATATTGTGCTTCAAGGATCTCCTTTCAAGTTGTCAAACTTCTTCAAAAGGACCTTCTTTGATATATATTGTTAGAAGCACAAGGGACTGAGAGGGGGGTGAATAAATCCTTACAATATTTCAAATTATATTTTAGATTTGAATATTCAAAAACTCATAACTATTCAATCACAACATCCACTTAATGTGTGCACACCATAAACCATTAAAGAAACAAGAAAACATGAAACACAAGGAATTAACGCAAGAACATAAGATGTAAGTGGAAAACCCTAAAAGGGAAGAAAAACCACTGAAACACAATATTATATTAATATGTTTCAATATTTAGTGAGGCACAAACCCTACACAAGGAGCACCAACCCGTAGTTTAGTAGAGTACCAACCCTACAAGGAGAACCAAACATTAATTTTTGGAAGCACCAACTCCAAAAGGAGGATACAAACCCCCAAAGATGATCTAGCACCCAATAAATCACATTATTATGTTCATATATCTTGATTTTTTTCTACCACAACTTATGGAGACCTCTTATTACAACTCACACTTCTTCAATCAAACCCTATGTGATCACACTTCACAAAACAAGCCCTTCAATCACTCTAAAAATCATCAAACCCTTGCAATCAATCTTATTTTTATTCTTCTAAAACTGAAACACACTTGAATCACTCCTTAAAGTCATTCTCTAATACCTACAATCATATCTCACCTAGGTCGCTCCACTTGCACACACACAACTAGCTCTAAAAAGCACCCAAAAACATGCTTTTATAAGCTTCTCTTCATTTCAAACTTAGGAAATTTTTTTTTCCCTCCTTTGATTGATCCATACATCAAGGAAACAATTATAATTTGAATTACAAGAGTCACATATGAACAAAATAGGTTGGCTTAACTAAAACCCTCATTTTATATGCCAAAAATGGCTCAAAACCCATGGACACAAATATAAAAATTTCCTTACATCAAATGTATACATATTCATGATCAAAAACCTTAAAATGATTAAAATATAATTTTACATCCATACATGGTCATAAATTTGATCAACCAATCAAATTATTTCATTTAATGGGCCCAGTTCACTTTGTAAATCTCAAAACAGTTGTTTCCTACACCCTTCAGCACCCTGGAAACTTCATAAGGTAACCAAATCACATAAACATGAGAAAACCATTCCATGTAGCCACTTTATGGAAATTTCAGCACCTATAGAAAACTTCTAAGTATGTTATAAGCCTTCAATAAAATTCATGCTCAAACCACAACTATTTTTGTCTTCACTAGATTAACCTACCAAAAAGGTATGTTTGTAAAGGTAAGCTCATTAAAATATTTATAAAATACATTAAAGACATTAAAATGGATTAATTGGATATGAAAAATTAATCCCTATTTACATTACAGGTGATAGAAATAATCACCCAATCCATCTAATGCTTCAAACTACTCAAAAATTACACTAAAACACATCCTTTCCTGTACTACCAAAAATATCTTCCTGTCTAATATAATGAACAAGAAACCACTATAAAATAAAATCATCATGAGTGAAAACAATAAATTACAATAGAAATATATCTGAATAATATTCCCAACACATCTTGAATAATCTTCAAACTTCCACCTGTGGCTCAAGTTATGCCTATTTTATTTAACCCTACTATTTGAGGCCCCAAAACTGCCCTTTGACCAGTCAACCTAAATGGACCTCAATTGACCATGTACCTACACTGAAAATATCATGAAAACCCCATTGATGATACATAAATCATAAGCTCCCATGCATCATGCACCATCAAATGTTGTCATGCTACTCCTTTGGACAACCTTGTCCCAAAACCTTCTTCTTAGAGAAAATAGACCTGTTTGAGTTAGGGCCCACTCATCAACATGACATTACACCATAAATTTCCATGGAAATATAAGAGAGTCCTATAAAACATACAATCATCAATTTTTATTAATCAATCAAAACTATGGGTCACTATACCTCTCTTTCTGTAAATTGCTCCTAGCTAGGGGTTAACTAGGGTTTTAGAACACTTTATCTTCTTAAGATTCGTTCATAAAAACCTGACGATAAAATGACCTGATTATTTTATGAAAACCTTATAAAATTACCATATAATCATACCTAAAATCTATAAGGTACCATAAAAATCACACAATTCACAATGAGCATTAGAAGTTCAACTTCGAGACGGAATTTGTCTTGATTTTGACCCTATCTCACATAAGCTATCAAATATTGCAAAATTAACATCATGGAATCCTAATTATTTTATCAAAGCACTATGAAACTTCCATATAACATCTCAAATAATCATAATTTCAAATCCATACCTCAATCTCTCTAGTCATTAATACTTACCTAGGGTTACATGCATGTTCCTCACTATAGAAGCTAAGCTCAACTGAAAGAATGCAATAATTAACCATAAAACCTCTACAAACGACCCAAAAATACTTGATATAGCATGATATATCTGAATGTTAGGTTAATTATTATTTAAATTTATTAATTATGCATTGCATATTAATAGGTTTCTTTATTTATTGGTTATATGGTTATATTTCTTCATAATCATCTAATTGTGTTTATTCTGCATGCGAATGTTGTTATATTGTTTTAACAATATAACTATTTGATTATATTTATTATTAGTTATGCTTCCCAGATGTATTTTGGAATCTTTTGTAACAATTATATTTGTATGCATCTATTGTAAAATTTCTATAAGAATTGCAACACTCCATTGTATCTTTGGTTGATTGAGATTAATAAAATCTATCAGGATTCCACCCTTGTTTTTCAATTTACATTTGGTACTAGAGCTGGTTGAAGCTCTTGGAAAGGTTAGAGAAAGTTTACAGAGGAAGGATAATTTGTGGAGAATAAATATATAACAACGGAGAGCCAGTTATGCCTCCAACAACTTCCCAGACCTCCCTGTAGACTCACAACCTCCTATGTGAAATCTAGGTAAATGTAAAGCAATTTTTTTTTTCCCTTGGTGCCCTTTGCACCAAGAAAATTTGTTTCCTGGGACTTACAAAATTAAAAAAAAACTCCCCATGAAGGGTTTTTTCTTTAAATTATTTAGTTATAGATAATTTATCTGTACTATCAAATTCAGAGTAGTTGTTGTTTGCATAGCTCCCACAAGCAATTGTCAGAGCTTCCCACCAAGAACGTGATTGAGCTCTACCATTGCACTGGGTCACTAGTTGTTCTGACCAATCTATTCTTCATAAGAACCCTGCATAAGAGTCCACGAGTGCATTTTCTGACTACTCCAAAGCCAAGCCATGTTAGGGCGAGTCAGGTGTTTCATTAGAGACCAAATTGTGTGCCTTTGATACACACTGAGCCCTGTGTGAGTCTTTCTGTACAGGATTCGAGCTCCTACCATCATCGAGATCCTACCAAATAACCTTGCAATCTTCAATTGATCCTGATCTAATCCTCTCAAGTTTTCCTCACTCCAATCGATCCCTGCAACAAACGACACAAAACCAAGATTGGAGCTCCCATAAGTAGCTTACACAACAAGCTCCACCCCTTATGTCAAAAAGATGGTTGGGCTATGTGTTTGTGGCTCCTAAGAGAGCTCTTACTTGAACACATGACTTGCACAATACACACAAAAGAAAATCAATTCAAAGAAAATTGATGGCTCAAACCAAAATGATTTGAATGGAAAACAAAGGATTTAAAAGAAAATCAATCTAAACGGCAGAAATAGCATTCGTAGTGGTGGACAATGTAAAATTGAGGGAGATAAAAGATGTTTTCAGATTCAGTTTCTTCTCAGAAGACCTAAACCAAATTCCTCTCATCCACTGATACACAGTCCCTCCTACATGCAAAGATGCCTTTCCAAAGGTTAGTCAGTTTTGTACTTTAATAAATATTTATACCTTCATTTTTTAGCATAAGTGCTACATGCGCCAAGGAGGATAGTGTGATAGTCTTAGGGAAGGGAGGTTTGGGATTCAACCCCCACCCCCAACACAAGTTTTTTAAATAATTTGAATTTGACAGAAAAAACAATGAAACTGCCAACTATGGAGGTAGATTTGTTGGAACAACCATCACTAAACTACTTAGTCGTAACTAAAAAGGCCCCCAAATTTTTAGCGAGAAAAACCCTTATATAGGGTAAAATTTATTTTTTTCTCCTATTAGGCCTATTTTTTTTATTCCAGACAACATCTTCCAAAGGAAGAATATCTAAAAACTTCATTTTTGAGATAATTTTAATGGTTTTTTGCATTGAGGGTCATTTTAAGCTTCGGAGGCCACTAGGGCTCGCAAAACAAAAAAAACATTCATGCCATTCAATTTTTCCAATTTTTTTAAATTTAATTACATGCTTCAGTATATTGTACTAATTTACAGGTTACCATATTCAACTGTAAACTTTGTAACTACTTAGAAAATGGAAGATATTTGTAATGAAAAATAGTAAAAATTAGTTCTAAAACACTCACGAGATCCTAGATCTCATTCGCAGCGTTCGGTATATACAATGCCTATGGGAAGTGCTTATGGGTAAATTCGTCATGACTACTACTACACTTAATGCCTAATATAGCTACAACAACTTTGTCTGGGCATCGTCCCCTATAAATCGACGGGGAGTAATAAGGTCACAGTGCACACACTATGAACCATCCCATCCGTCTGTGAACGATTGCAAGACATAAATCCAGACTGAGAAACTATCTGAGTATATAGCGAAGTTACTTGCGTGCGTATGAGGATTTTTCTTTGAGCCAGTGTCAATAATCGCATAGACCCCATTTAGTACTTTCTTGGTACCAACGTATTGAATTCTTTCATGTACGTTAACGCCTCTTTCACGTACCGCCGGGAATATAGAAAGGGTGAGCTTCTTCCATGTACCGACTGGGTATATCGGAAGGGCGCATATATAGAAAGGTTCCGGTATATCGGATTGACGGTATATCAGATTGGGAGACCTAATACCTAGAGTGATAAGAGCCAAACCCTGTCAGTAATCTCTGCAAAATGGGCACCAATGCCCCCCAAATTTTTTCTTCCGGATTCACAACTTGCTCAGAGGAAGCAACTATGCTGCATGGAAGACAAAAATAAAGACACATCTTGAGTTTGAAGAAATATGGCCTGTTGTGACTGGTACTCTAACCAGATCACCAACTGATGCAACACAACAACGACAGTTTGATAGACTAGATCAGAAAGCAAAACTCATCATCTTGTTTGGAGTGTCCGATGATGTGTAAACCCCACATTTGAGATGCCACAACAGCAAAAGAAGCGTGGGATAAGCTGAGCACAATATATGAGGCCAAGAACAAGAATGTCATACTAAATTTGCAGAGTCAGTTACATACATTGAAGTTCAAGCAGAATGAGAAAATTGAAGCTTTCCTAAAAAGAGTTGCAGAGTTGAGGGCTTCACTTCTAGCCCTAGGAGAAGAGGTCAAATATGAATCTCTCGTTCCCATTGTTTTGAGAGCTCTCCCTTCTTCTTACCACATTTTTGTCACAACTCTAAACTTGTCAGATACGACAATTAGTTTTGACAAGCTAGTAAACCTACTGCAACAAGAGGAAGCAATGCACAACAAGGATGATGAAGAGGAGCAGGCACTATCTTCACATCAAAAATGGAAAGGAAAAGGTAAAGGAAAATCTAAATCATATCAGAAGTCCCCACATCAGAATCAGTATTATGGGGACAATCAATAGAAGAAGCGATGTCCAATTTGCAAAAGAGGACATGACTTGCAAGAACGTTGGTTTAACACTTATAAGAAAGGTTCATCAAGCAATTCTGGACCACAACAACAAAAATATTACAAGGGACATTCAAAAAACTATCACGGGCAGAAAAAGGGGAACTGGAAAAGAAGACCCCACCAGCAAGGTAATATTGCTAAGCAACAAGAACAGTCAGACAGTGAAGACTTCTTGTTCACTACTCGATCAAGTGAACCATCCACGTCATCTAGTGATGTCTGGTATGTTGATTCGGGAGCCACTCGACACATGACCGGCCACAGAGACTGGTTTATTTCAATAAGGGACACGCCATCGAAAAATCATGTTTCGTTGGGAGATGATTCTTCATATACAGTTCAGGGGATTGGAAACATTTCTCTACCCCTTGGTTCACGCAAATGTAGACTATCAGATGTCTCTATATGTCCCTGGGTTGACAAAGAATCTTCTGATTTTAGTCAGTCAACTCCTAGATCACAACCTGAAAATTGACTATGATAGTCAATCCGGCAAGAAAATGTGTTTGATTCGAGATAAATCCATGAGGCTCAAAAAATAATTGCAAAAGCCTCAAATGTGGGACGACATGTTTCAACTTGATTTCATTCTACAAAAATGATCAAGCACTTGTGGCTAAAAACTCCACCTCAACCCAGTTGTGGCATCAGAGATTTGGTCATGTAAGTTTCAAATATCTCGAAACACTTCGCCGGTGTAATATGGTACATGGGCTACCATCTCTTCAAAAGGATACAGACAAGTGTCCTCACTACTTAGCAGGAAAACAACAAAGAGTTTCATTCCAAAAGAGTACTTTTCGAGCTCATGGTAAACTTGACCTAGTTCATACTGATCTTTGCAGTCTGATGCAGCCAAGTCATTCTGGGTTCTAGTACTTCATGCTTTGTGTTGACGAATATTCACAAAAAATGTGGATTTTTTGTCTTCACAAGAAAAGTGAAGCCTTTGAAACATTCAAAAAGTTTAAATTTGCAGTTGAGAAAGAAACTGGTCATCACATCAGAACTCTCCGCTCAGATCAAGGGGGGGAATTCACCAGTGATGAGTTCAGAGACTACATACAAACTCATGGGATTCGTCGACAAATGCCTCCTCCACACACACCGCAACAAAATGGTGTTGTCGAGAGAAGAAATCGTACTATCATGGAAATGGTGTGATGCATGATCGATGATTCTAGACTTGCAAAGACACTCTAGGAAGAAGTAGTAAAAATAATAGCGTATTTGTTAAACAGAGTGCCCACAGTTTCTCTTAAAGGAGTAACACCACAAGAAGCATGGTCAAAGTGGAAACCATCAATTACACACCTTCGAGTATTTGGGTGCAAATAAAGTATGCACATACCCAAGAAAAATAGAAATAAATTGGACATGAAGTCACATAAAATCATCTTCATTGGGTATAGTGAAGAGAATCTTGGGTATAGATTGATGTATCCAAAGACCAGAAAATTCTACACCAGCAAAGATTTTGAGTTTTTTAAGAAGAAGGAAGAAAAGTATCCTCCTCCAGACTCACCTGATGTAGATTCTTCACTAGTTATAAAAACTGAAGCTGATGTTCCCATAGATGATGAAAGTGATGATAAGGATGATGGTGTTGATCTAATAGATCCACGGGAACAATTCAACATATGCCCAAGTGGTGTACTAGCACATTACGAGATGCAATAATGGATTATCCACCAGATACATCCACCCATGGACCAAGGACTCATAGTAAAGCAAGAGAATAAGCGAAATTTTCTTTGATGAGTAGAGTTATTGAGTTTAATAAGCCCACTACAGTCCAGGAAACCCTACAGTCAAAATATTGGAAAGATTCCATGGACTCTGAATATCAGTCAGTAATGAAAAATAACACTTGGAAGTTTGTCAATCTTCCACTAGGGAAGAAACACATTGGATGCAGATGGATATTCAAAATGAATTACAAAGCAGATGGGACAGTGGACAAGTAAAAATAAAGACTTGTAGAAAAGGTGTATGGACAAAAAGAAGGCATTGATTACGAGGAGACATTTTATCCCACAACTAAAATAAATATGATGAGGATGATCTTTACTCTAGCTGCATAGTTTGGTTGGAAATTCCATCAGATCAACATAAAAGTGCCTTCCTAAATGGAGATTTACAAGAATAAGTATACATGACTCAACCTGAGGGATATGTAGTACCTAGTCAAAAAGTAAAGGTATGAAGACTCAGGAAATCTCTGTATGGCCTCAAACAGCCACCCCGGGCATGGTACATCAAAATTGATGAGCATCTCATATAATATGGATTTGTTAGAAATCCATATGACCCCAATCTCTAACTCAAAAATCAAGGGGGATATTATGATTTTTGATGTCTATGTCAATGATCTAGTCATCACTGATAGTTTAGTGAGGATGATCGATGCAACAAATAAATATATTAATCAATTGTTTGACATGACAGATCTCAGGATAATGCACTATTGTCTTGGATTGGAAGTATGGAAGAAAGAGAATCACATCTTTGTTTCTCAAATGAAATATACCAAGAAAACTCTTGAGAAATTCATGATGATGGATTACACACCGATTGCTACACCTATAGAGAACAGATTACAGTTATCTTGTTCAATCCATCTCCTGAGGTAAGTGCCACTCTCTATCGGTAGTTGATTGGGAGTCTCATTTACCTAACCTACACTAGACAAAATATCAACTTTACAGTAAGCTATCTATCCAGGTTCATGCAAGAACCCAAAGTGTGTCATTGGAATGAAGCAAGGCACATCTTGAGATATCTCAAAGGATAAGCAGATCTTGGTCTAGAATACAAGAAGAATAATAACTTCTTCTTATCAGGATATTCGGATTCAGATCATATAGGAAATATTGATGATAGAAAATACACTTCATGATTTGTATTCTTTATGGGATCTAGACCAATATCATGGGGAACCAAGAAACAACACTTTTATTCTCGTTCTTCTAGAGAAACCAAGTATCGTTGTTCAGAATAAGCTATCTTTGAAGTGATTTGGCTACATCATAAACTAGAAGGACTTGGAATACCATAGGAAAAACCAACCACCATGTATGTTAACAATGAAGGTGTTCTAAAACTTATTTGCAATCTAGTTTTTCATGAAAGAATAAAGCACATCAAGGTACAGGTTCATTTCATACGTGAGCATGTGTTGAAGCACAACATACAGCTTCAATTTTGTCCAACAGCTGAACAACAGGAAAATATCTTCACAAAGTCACTTGCAAGTGACAAGTTCGAGTTGTTTAGAGAGTTCCTCTCCTCATCCCTTGAGATAATGCACAATTAAGGGGGAGAATGTTAGGTTAATTATTATTTACCTTTATTAATTACGCATTACAGATTAATAGGTTTATTTATTTATTGGTTATATGGTTTTATTTCTTCATAACCATTTAATTTTCTTTGTTCTACATATGGGTTTTGTTCTATCATTTTAACAATATAACTATTTGATTATATTTATTATTGGTTATGCTTCCCAGATGTATTTTGGAAGTTGTAACAATTATATTTGTATGCATCTGCTGTAAATTTTTTATAAGAACTACAACACTCCATTGTATTTTTGGTTGATTGAGATTAATAAAATCTATTATGATTTTGCCCATGTTGTTCAATTTACATTGAATGAAAGTTTCCATGAGCTCATATGGCTCCAAACCACATTTTCACACCTCCACGCCGTCATACCTACTTCTAATAAGCATATGTAACATAGTGAACTAGATTTATTTGCATCATCCCATTGCTATGAGTGCTTAAGAAACCTCAAAACCTTCTATCCAACATGTCAAGATGATTCTCAAGAATCCAAGAAGCTCCCAACTCCATGCATAATCAACTAAACACCTGAATGAGCTTGTAAGAGCAAGAAATGCTTATTGAATCTCATTGTACGAGCACCAAAACATCTGAAACATCATATCAATATAATGTACATCATCATTAGACCATAATAAAACATCCACTTTGTCATTAATGTGGTTTTTCATAAATGACAACATTGATTAGGACCACATGCCAACAATATTGGTTCTTTCCTTAAATTTTTTGACATAATAAGTACAACTGTGTAAATGCCTTGTGCACGCAAGCCTTCATGATTAAGAGTGCTTAAATTTATGAGCTTTCCACTAACACACATGAACCAAAAAATGATGAGTTACCAGATGTTATTCTTGAGACCAACCTTACGTTCTTTGGGGTTGAATACTTTTATGCAGTAAACCAAGCTATGGACATCTATAATAGATCATGAACACAGGTCCTTGACAACACAAGGTAAAAAAAGAGAATGTTGGAAGCCAGTACACAAACTTCTAATCTTGATAACTAGGGTGATCCTTAATTGAAAAATAAAGATGGTGTTATTCAAACCAATAGTTTTTTCATGCATATTCCTATGCGATAGGCTCTACAAAAAATTCCAATAATAGTGGCATGTGTTCCTCTTTTGGTAGGTCAAGCCTCTACGGAAGCTAATGCCCCTGTCTTTGTATCTAAATAATTGAGAAAAGAGTATGTTGTGCCTCAAATACACAAATCCTTGGGCATTCTTTTGACATTATGGAGTAGATGAAGAATAAAAATGTGAATGTCATAATGTGGGATTCCCTAGCCATTCCATCTTAGTGTGACCTATAGCATGAAGCTATCATGTAGCTCTCGCATGCTAGCCTAGTCATCCAAAGATTTTAAGATTCTATCAATATTTTTCAAGAATAGGAGAAGAAAGTAAGTTAAAGTGTTAAAACCCTACCATGTTACATGTCCTTGATAGTAGGAAAACATATTATTCATAATTGTGTATGATTGATTTAGTGGCTATTACTTTAATTATTCCTAATAAAATTGTTGATGTCCTATGTCTTAAGTACAACCCCATGTATAAAGGATTTTTGCAACTTGACGACTCAACTGTCACCACTATAGGAGTCATTAAGGATTTTTAGTTAACCTTCCTTGCTTGTCCAAGTCTAAACATAACTCAATATTTGTTAATCATTGACTTACCTCCATAATTTTCCATTTGTATATAAAAAAATTTCACTTCCAAGGTGGGTGGCTACTTGTCTTCTAATTGGTCTCATATGTTATTAAAAACAAGGTATGTTACCAATTTTACTATACAAGATGAGCCTATATTTTCCCATCATGTTGAGTCATATGACTTATCCCCTCTCCAGGTTAATTTCCTCATCTGAGAAGGCCAAGAACAAGATTCAGTTTCAGAAGAGCATCCTATTCCTCCTTCCATACCTGATCTATTACTAGATGAATGGGAAAAAGAAAACATTTAGTTTGATCCCTATGATATAATTGTTTTACCTATTTATTGGTTGATAATACTTTGCTAACAATCAAAAAAATATGTGATAGATTAGTCATCATTCTGTCATGTCGAATATAGGTTGGTCATGGTGATTTTTTTGACTACATTGATCAAGAAGTGGTCCAAGAATGCTTGAGCCACTTGGTTGAAGGAGTAGATGGAATGTATAGGTAAACTATTGTACCAATCTAAGGCAAGTCCTATTAGGGACATGGGAAATGTTTGTAAGAGTAAAGCATCATCATGGGAAATTAGGTATCACCCATGTTTGAATGACCGCAAGTGTTGTTATGGGTTCTCTTTACTATCGAAACAGTTGAACTTGGGCATTTCCCAATGCATAGGTTATGTGTGAATAGGAATGGATGGATGAATAGGCTCATTACATATTTTTTCATAGGTCAAGGAGTTATGAGAGCCATAAACTGATGCTTCTAATTTCTGCATCTTTTCCATCATCATCCTAATGAGGTCATTGGTGGGTTGTGAGGAATGGGTGCCTCCTGTAGTAAAGGGAGGTTGATGATGTGTGTATGATGTGGATGGAGTCCCAATACATGGGGGTTCTGAATATGAAAACCATGAAGGGGGAATAGATACAGATGGAATGTACCCCGAGTAAGTGATAGATAAGATTAGGGGTTACTGGTGATGCATGCTAATAGGTGGGGTGGTCACAACGAATCTCGTAGTAATGGGTGGTAGAGACGAAGGTATGGAAAGAACCATTTTTTGGAATGGGGTGTGGGTTTCTGACACTAGAGGTGGTTGTGATACAACTAGTATATACCAAAAAAGGGGGTAGATGGGGCCATGTTTAAGGAGGTTAGTGAAGGAAAAATTGAAACCACATGTAACAGACATCGTTGGGGTAGTAGTTATGGCAGAGGTGGG